>JAKWJD010001766.1:4998390-5373390 GCA_027705065.1 Solanum peruvianum | reverse complement strand
TTCTACTATAAATATTCTTGTTATTGCTTCGACTCATATTCCCCAAAAAGTGGATCCCGCTCTAATAGCTCCAAATAAATTAAATACGTGCATTAAGATACGAAGGCTTCTTATTCCACAACAACGAAAGCACTTTTTCACTCTTTCATATACTAGGGGATTTCACTTGGAAAAGAAAATGTTCCATACTAACGGATTCGGGTCCATAACCATGGGTTCCAATGCACGAGATCTTGTAGCACTTACCAATGAGGTCCTATCGATTAGTATTACACAGAAGAAATCAATTATAGACACTAATACAATTAGATCCGCTCTTCATAGACAAACTTGGGATTTGCGATCCCAGGTAAGATCGGTTCAGGATCATGGGATCCTTTTCTATCAGATAGGAAGGGCTGTAGCACAAAATGTACTTCTAAGTAATTGCCCCATAGATCCTATATCTATCTATATGAAGAAGAAATCATGTAACGAAGGGGATTCTTATTTGTACAAATGGTACTTCGAGCTTGGAACGAGCATGAAGAGATTAACGATACTTCTTTATCTTTTGAGTTGTTCTGCCGGATCGGTCGCTCAAGATCTTTGGTCTTTATCCGTACCCGATGAAAAAAATGGGATCACTTCTTATGGACTCGTTGAGAATGATTCTGATCTAGTTCATGGCCTATTAGAAGTAGAGGGCGCTCTGGTGGGATCTTCACGGACAGAAAAAGATTGCAGTCAGTTTGATAATGATCGAGTGACATTGCTTCTTCGGCCCGAACCGAGGAATCCCTTAGATATGATGCAAAAGGGCTCTTGGTCTATCCTTGATCAGAGATTTCTCTATGAAAAATATGAATCGGAGTTTGAAGAAGGGGAGGGAGAAGGAGCCCTTGACCCGCAGGAGGATTTATTCAATCACATAGTTTGGGCTCCTAGAATATGGCGCCCTTGGGGCTTTCTATTTGATTGTATCGAAAGGCCCAATGAATTGGGATTTCCCTATTGGTCCAGGTCATTTCGGGGCAAGCGGATCATTTATGATGAAGAGGATGAGCTTCAAGAGAATGATTCGGGTTCTTGCAGAGTGGAACCATGCAGTACCAGACACAAGATAGATCTCAAGGCCTTTTTCGAATAAGCCAATTCATTTGGGACCCTGCAGATCCACTCTTTTTCCTATTCAAAGATCAGCCCCCTGGCTCTGTGTTTTCACATCGAGAATTATTTGCAGATGAAGAGATGTCAAAGGGGCTTCATTGAGAAATAGGAATCCGGGTTATCAAAGGATTTCCTGCGATTATTTCTAGTATGGAATGAGTCAATCATCCACTTTGGTATCTTATTGAACAAAAATGGTGATATTGTTCCTCCATTGATCAAGAATTTCGATTTTTGGGAAGTATCATGATCGTCCAATAAGAAGGGTTTCAATTTTTTCAAATGAACAATTTGAAGACCTATTGATTCTAACAACTGATTGCAGAGTTGATCATTCGGACCTTTCAATTCTTCATAGATGTAGATCTCGGACCTATGAATGGGGATATTTCCGAAACTCACACAGAAAAAAGGAAGTGAGTTAGACAAAAATAAAAGCAACTTGGACAAAAAAAGAAGTGACTTGGACAAAAAGAAACGAAGTGACTTGGACAAAAAGCAACGAAGTGACTTAGACAAATCTTTTTTGTCGATAACCTCAGATCAATCAATCGAATATTGATTAATACGTAATCGATCGAACACTACTTGAAAACGGCTCTTCTGCTTCGAAACGGACTGTTCCAAATGTTCCTGGAATACTAGATTTAGTAGTTGAAGAAGAAGTCCATGAATTGTATATCAAAATGAGAGGAAATCGCTCAATTTATAGAAAACAAAGGGTAGTACGAAAATGTTCTTATTGTGCCTTACCGGAAAGATCATAAACCTTTGGAAAAGTCATAGTCTTTCAGAAAGGTCGTCAAATTTCATAAAAGTCACAACATTTCATAAAACTCACAACTTTTCATAAAAGTCACAACTCTTCATAAAAGTCCCAACTCTTCATTTTCCATTCACACCTTTTTTTAAAACCCAACAATCCCCCATATGAATGGAGAATGACTCGAAGACAGAGAAACAGACAAGTATGTGTACTTTACAAGCAAGAATTAATTGCATTTGGATAAGTAGGTTTCCCCTTGGTCTTTCCGTAGTGAACATATGTCGGATATACTCGGTCAATCGGTAGATGCGATATCTTTGAACCGTCAAACTTTGGTGTATACCTAGGCAACCATATGTAGACACGTAATTTTTGACCGAATTTAATTTTAACACTAATATTTAAAGCATAAATAATTTTATCAATCTAAATTAAATATATTTTGACTTTTTATTATTTTCATTAAGTTTATTTAAAAGATATAAAAATAAACAACATAAATATAATTTTTATTAGAAAAGTTTATTTTTGATTGTTAAAAAAAAAGTAAATATATATATATATATATATATATATATATTATTATCCCTTAAGCTTTTATTTATTTAAAGAAATTAATAATTATATAATTATCATTTTATATATATTTAATATATATATATATATATTTAATATATATAGATATATATTTAATATATATATATATATATATTTAATATATATATATATATATATTTAATATATATATATATATATTTAATATATATATATATATATATTTAATATATATATATATATATATATATATATATATATATATATATATATATATATATAAAATTTAAAAAAAAAAGGGGGGGGGGAAAGGACCCACGATCCACTCCCCAATCCCCACTTCCCCACGCCCCACACACGCACACACTACTATTACTATATTTTTTCCCCCTAACTGAGGTAAAAAAAAAAAGAGGAAAAGGGAGACGGACGAAAAAAGAAATAAACAAACAAAAAGGAAGAAAAAAAAGAGATCAGAAAAGGTTTAAAAAAAAAAGAACGGAAGGGGAAAAAAAATCAAGAAAAAGAAGGCAACACATACGTAAAAAATATTATTCTCATCTTCTTACTTTTTGAAAATCACAAACAAAGGTTGAGTTTTGAGGTTCACTTCGTGGTTTCAAGTTCGCGGTTCCTTATTCGAATTGTTTTCTTTTGGTGGAATTTTCGCAAGAGGTACCATTTTTTTTATTATTTTTTATATAATTTAATATCATGTTTATACAAGCACTGATTACAATATATTAAAGTTGTCAAATTTCACATGTGGTTAAACTGTTATGTTTTATATGAAGTTTGTTCAAATATTTAATATCAACTTTATGTTTAGATCCTTTATATAGTTTTATTTTGTGTGAAAATGCTATAACACACCGTAGTTTATTTCATATTAAATAATTCATAGTTTATTTCATTTAAGTAAAATTATTGTCCAAGTCATGTAATTTTTAATATTTAGTTTATAATGATAACATGTGTAGATATTATGTAAATATATTAATTTTAGTTAGTAGAATTTTCGTTTAATGTTAGTGACGTAAAAAATAAAAAAATAAAAATGGAAGAAAAGAAAAATATAATAATAATAAAAAGAAAAAGGGAAAAGTTAAAAAAAAATTTGAAAAAGAATATACTAAAAACAAAAAAAAATAATAGAAAAAAAGTATAAAAATAATATAAAAAAATTCAATCGAAGAGGAAAGAATTTTTTTATATTTATTTTTGAAAGTTTCTTTGTCCAAACAAAAAATTGAGTTGAAAAAAAAAACAAATAAAACCTTGAAAGTATAAAAATAATAATAACAGCAAAGGATGAGAAAGTAAAAAAAAATGTAAAAAATAGAATAAAAAATAAATAATAATAATAAAAACAAAAGAAATAATAATAATAAAGAATATCTTATTTTATTCTGCTTTGCTTGATTTAATTTATATGTGTATATATATATTTTAATTAAAGTGCATAGATTAATAAAATAAGGTAGTTTTAATATATTTATATAAGTCAAAAAATGGGTAAATATATTTATCTTAATAATACAATATTCATAAATTAATTTAAGTCATGAATGTCCATAAAGCGACCGTGCTAGAACCACGGGACTCGAGGGATGCCTAATACATTCCCCTTGGTCAACAGAATTCCTTACCCGAACTCGTTCGCAGACCAAACAAAGAGTCATTTCCTTTTGATTAGGGATTAAATAAAAGGTGACTTGGAACACCATAACTCAATTCCAAGTGGCGACTCTGAAAAAATCAAAATAATCCCCTAATTAATAACGTCACTTAAATTGGAAAAACCCTTACGCCGCCACGCGAAAAAGGGGTGTGACACCATATGTCACACAATTAACCCTTTATCGTTTATGGTTCTTATGGTTGTGTTCGTTTTAGCCAGGAACACCTCATGGTTTCATGAGTGTATAGAGAGATGAGCTTTTCACAATCATCTTCTTTGAAGCGACTTACACTTCACACTCGCATAGGTGATTCCTAACCATGATATCGCGTAGATATACTATTTAGTCAACTCTGTCAAACTTAGCAAATCATTAGAGCCATTAAGATTTATTAACTTATTAACAAGCCTTAATGTTGTATCCTTGTCCCTAAGCATTGTCTTCGTCATGAGAATGGATTGAGTTTGTTGACAATGTCGAACCGTCATTCACAACTTTGTTTTTCTCCTTGAATCTAGCTCTTGGGATCTCCAGTCTGCTAGATAGAGTTACCGCCATGATGACTTATCCTAAGCCATAAATTCATTCCCTTAGATGATCTTTTAACTTCTTCTCTAGTTAGGCCTTTTTGTAAGTGGATCCGACACATTATCCTTTGACTTTACATAGTCAATTTTGATAATTCCACTAGAGAGTAGTTTTCTAACGGTATCATGTCTATGTCGTATATGACGAGACTTTCCGTTATACGTCATGCTCCATCCCCTACCTATTGAATCTTGACTGTGAAAGTGTATGCATACTAATGCCAATGGTTTGGGCCAAAATAGTATATCTATCAAGAAAATTTGGAGTCTTTCAACTTATTCACCGACCTTATCTAGAGCACCTAGATCAAAGATCATTGTAGAGCTAGCAATATATGTCTCTTTTGAAATATTTCTAAGAGACTGCTCCTCTACCAATAGTAAATAAATATCCACTCGTGAATTTTACTTCATTCGTCCGATGATTCATTTTGCATCACTATATCTTTCAATATTGTTGGATATTGTTATAATGGAAGACATAGTTTTAAGTATTATTTTAGATACTCCAAAACTCTATTTATTGTCATCTAATGAATTTATTTGGGATCACTTGTGAACCGACTCAGTTTAAAATAATAAATGCTATATCTGATCGCACACACTATATGATATACATCATGCTTCCCAAAACTCTAGCACAATCCAATTGTGAGTCACTTTTGTTTTCACTCTTTTGAATTGCAAAGCTCACATTTATTGGAGACTTGACAATATTGACATCCAAATATTTGAACTAGTTAAGTACCTTTTCAATGCAATGAGACCGTGAAAATGCTAAACATTATGGAGTTCTACGAATTCTTATATCTAAGATCGCATTAGCAACTCCAATAATTTTCATTCCACTTGCTTTATAGCATACGTTTAGTAGCATTTATGTCATTAGTGTCTCTATTGATGATCCACATATCACCAATATACAAACAAACAATGACCTTATGATTTTTAATGTAAACACATTTATCACTTCCATCATTCTTCAATCCATTTGCCAACATGGTTTGATCAAATTATGTCATTATTTGGGTGCTTCCATAATGTTCCATGTAAATTTCTTCCTCCAAGAATTTTGTGGGTATAACATAATACAAAAGTATCATTGAATTTCATATCTTTTGCTCCAAAGTTAAATTAGACACCAAGTCTAATCATAAGCAAATAACCCCCACATTTCAAATGTGATCTCAAAAATATTTTTTAAGTATTTGAAAATAGTTTTTCCACATATTTTAATGTTGGAAACATTATTTTACGATAGAATTATAGTGCTGCAATTCTCTTTGTTAATGTTTACACAATATCAAAATTCATTCCATAGAGACACAAAATCACAAATTCTAAGTCACTGGTGTTTTTCCTCTATCATAAATAGACATACCATTTAGTATTTTAAATACTAACAATAAGAACAAAAAAAATTGTACAATTTATTTCTATATTTCATTGAAGTTTATATAAAATCAAAAGTACAACACTGACTTATTATATGAAGTTTTCTATTCTTCAAACCAATTGCATAGTCCAACTTATCCAGAGTATAAAATAACAAAAGTTTTTAATCTACAAAAATCAGACACACTAACATTTCTCATGGAGTACAAAACTATAAAAGTCTTTTTTTTTCTCCAAAGAGAATAACACATATTCTTTATCACATAGAAATGTTTTTCTTATCAAATAGTCTTCCAACTTTAACATTTTGACATACTATTTTATCAAATAAAAATATGCATCTTTCATTTTTGCAAACTAAAGAATTTTAAAAGCAACAATATTTGCGAAGTAAAATTCATTCCACAACATATGGTTTGCAGATTTTTTTTCAAAGATACACATAATAAAAAAAATAAAAAAATCAAAGATGATAACTCTTAGAAACTATTTTCCTCTTCAGATAATTTAATAAGAAGGTTACCTGGTAATCTTTAAACGGAATACCATAAAAAAATTCTGTTACATTCTCACTTCGATCTTGCTAAACAAAGCAACAAATTATGGAGAAGTAATGCATTTATCTTCTACTTCCATGATCAGATTCTCTCAATCAGTAGGATACGAAAAATACTAACAGTATATTAATTTCCTTAAGATTGTTGTTCATCTTGTATTTCAAACATACTTAGAACAAAACTTTGAACAACTTTGTAAGACAATAAAGTTTAAGAACATTTTCACAACTAGAAAATTAAAACTATTAATGAAACTAGAATCAGAAATATACTTTTTTTAAAAATATACGAAATATTTTTCTTAAAGAAGAATTGTTGTTAATATGTGTCTAAAGAATCTTACTGATTCCAACAAACTTTGCAGAAACAGGAAGTTACCAAGTTTAATGAACCAGTGAAGAACAAAAGATTAAAAGAAGTGAAATTAATTCACAAATCTAAAATTTATAAAGACGTACCAGAATCTGGAAAAATTTTAATAGGAAAAAGATCAAATTCACTGAACTCACAGTGTCCCCTTAAGGAAATTATTTCCCTATAGTCTCCGAGGTTTGATTTGGAATATGACCTCCCAGGGTGAAATGATCTCAATCACCAGAGTATAGATACCAAAAACTCCGGTGTCAGTGAACCACTCAACGACAGTAAAGTACACTTAGAATACTAGATTTAGTAGTTGAAGAAGAAGTCCATGAATTCTATATTAAAATGAGAGGAAATCCCTCAATTTATAGAAAACAAAAGGTAGTGCGAAAAGGTTCTTATTGTGCCTTACCGGAAAGGTCACAAACCTTTGAAAAAGTCACAATCTTTCAGAAAGGTCGTCACCTTTCATAAAAGTCACAACTTTTCATAAAAGTCATAAGTTTTCATAAAAGTCACAATTTTTCATAAAAGTCACAACTCTTCATAAAAGTCGCAAAGCTTCATTTTTCATTCACACCTTTTTTTAAGATCCACAGTGTTTCAGTGGCTTCGAGAGTTCACCTGGCAAAGTCGTGAATAAAAAAGTCTATTTTACAAACGAAGCCAAGTACAAAGGTCTCTTATGTCATTCCGCCTTTCTTAATGTGTGTGTCTAGTCAATACGTAGACAACTATTATTTAATCTTATCCAAATGAGATAGTAAGAAATAAGAAGAAAAAAAACCCAAACACACAACTTATTTTATGATATTCTCTAAAAATTCTCTACCATTTGAAAAAGTTAAGAAAAATCCTACTCTCTTACTCTCGAGTGCATCACTTTACGTAGTGTATTAGTCAAATATATCTCTTTAGCGATATATCGAGACATATAAGATGTATTAGGACGTTGCTTGATGTATCTAAAATAGAGACGAGTTTATTCAAAACGTTGAAAAATCTATCTAAAATCAAGACGTGATATATCATCACATTTTAGAATATATCTGAATTACACCAAATTTAAAAAACTTTTGTAATTTAGAAAAGAGTAAGAACGACCTCTTAGAAGTGGAAGAACACTATAAAATCTGCGTAAACTACCAAATAAATAATGTGGGACCCAAAACAAACTTCTTCAAAACGACGTCGTGAAAGCTTGTTGCAGGCTTTTTGTAATCGCGCCACACAGCAGTGAAGCAGACTGGAAGCTTTTTCCCAGTCTCTGCTTATACTCATCACCTTCTACTTTTTTTCGCACACAAAATTTCTCTGTCTGCGGCTCAGAAGAATATGGAAGGAGTAAGTTCTAGAATCGGTCGGGCCTCGTCGAGGTACGGCGGCACAGCTCCAGTTTTTAGTGGTCCAGTTAGAAAATGGAAGAAGCAGTGGGTTACTACTCAGCCCAACAACAATCTTCGTGGCACCGGCAACACTAACAACGTTACCGGACCTAAACTCATGCTTTGCCGTTGGACGCCTCTTGCTTCCGTTCGTTCTGGAGATTCTACTATGCCGGAAAAAACTCCTAAACGGAAGTTCCGATATGCACCTGTAAGTTAACTTTTTCGTTCTATTAGGGTTTAGCTACCATTTTACTTTCATTTTTCTATTCGAAATGTTGGATTTCCATCTTTCCTGGATTTTTTTTTTCATTTGTTGTTTGGATGTTTGAGATGCTCTGTCTATTGGTGTTGTTAGTAAGCAAACATTGACAATCGGTGTTGCTCGTATGTAAAGCTCCCCCACCTTCAATAAGGTAGCAAAAAGGGTGGGAGCTCTTAACGAGGGGTTAAAAGAAAAAGTAAGCACACATTAACTTTTTTTCGTGAAGGATGTTTCTCTTTGCTGTTTAGGATTTAGCTTCAAAGTTTTAGATTTCCACCTCTCCTGGAAAATAATTTTGTTGTTTGGGATGTTTGAGATGCTCTATGTATCATGTATGGGAGTTGTTAGTACGGCCCAGTTCTCCACAAAGTCGTAAAATCATGTATGGGGGCTGAAGCCTGTTCAGTGCCGGAAGGTCAAGGAAGTTGGTGACCTGATGATAGGGGAGACCAAAGCCCCGGTGAAGGGCAGTCTAACTTTAACGGTTCTAAGGTGGTGAAAATCCTTAGCGGGGTTGCTCATATGGGAGACCGAAGCCCCAGTGAACGGCAGACGTAACTTTAACGGTTCTAAGGTGGCGAAATTCCTTAAGTGGGGTTGCTTGCAGGGGCGGCAGTGGCTCATTGGCAGAAAATAATATGAAAAAAGAAATTGAAAGAAAATTATGATAACGTGAAATATCAATTGCTTAGTGTCATCTCTTCAGCAGAGGCTCACATTGATAAGTATGTCTTAGAACCTTGATGACGATACGGAAGCGCACATAAAGCGAGGCAAAGTGCTCAACGGGTTTTGAGCCTTGCTTTAGGGCTTAAGCACGCCTTTTTCACGGTGCTTGAACAGTTCAAGTGTTTGGAGTTGAGTGAAGATAGCTTGTGGTGACAGAAAAATGCTAAAGGGATCTACATAGCCAAAGATTCTTATGTGTTGCTGATAATAGCTCCCAATATGATAGAGGTATGTCATCCCAGCATTTCTTCATCACATGTTCGGTTGGTGGTTAAAAGAAAAAGTTTTCGCCGTATGTGCGTTTTCCGGAGTATTTTATTGTTAAGCATAGTCATGATTTTTTCAATCTACTCGTCTATTCAACAAATTAATTACAGTTCCTCACTTCTCGAGAATTTATACATCCCTTATCAGTGTATGGATAGCTATCTCTCGAGCACTGGTTTAGGTTCGGCCTCAATGGGAAAATAAAATGGAGCACCTAACAACACATCTTCACAGACCAAGAACTACGAGATCACCATTTTCATTCTGGAGTGATGGAGGGATTGTACCATTCGAGCTGTTTTTTTCTTGACTCAAAATCGAAATGGGAGCAGGTTTGAAAAAGAATCTTAGAGTGTCTAGAGTTGGACCAGGAGGGTCTCTTAACGCCTTCTTTTTTATTCGCATCGGAGTTATTTGACAAAGACTTGCCAGGGTAAGGAAGAAGGGGGCTTGTTTAAAAGAAGAAAGTCTGATGAAGAGAGGTATTCAGTTGTGTTCCAAATGCCATCTTTGTGGCAGGAACCTTAGACCGATTGACATATATTACTACACTGGAACGTGACTGCACAATTTGAGGTATCGGTCTATGTATGAGAGGATTTCATGGGTAATGCCAAATCACTCACTGGACAGGGCCATCTCGATCAAAAGGCCACTAAAGCAATCGGTTGTCCCTATTTTTCTCAAAGATGTGTGTCTCTATATATATATATATACACACACACACACACACACACACACACACACATATATATATATATATAGTTAAAAGAAGATTCATGTACTAATAACTTTGAAACTAATTTTTGTATAAAAAATAGAAATGAGAAATTGAATATTGTTTAATTGATTGTAGTGTCTTTTCTAGATTTTCATGTGGCTAGTTAATTGTAGTATCATGTGGCCATGTATTTTGTTCTCTAGCTCATTTATATTTTGACAATTATCATGAACTAACAATATTGTGTTCTTATACTTTTCATTATTGAATATTCTTAAGTTGGTCAAACGTTCAAACATTCTACATTATGTGATATCTATTATCGTGTGTTTATAAAAAGACTAAACTTGTTTGGTGTCTTGTTCAAATTTCAAGCACTAAAACTAATCAACACTATTTTAATGGAGTATTATTTATTAACTTATCAAATTCATCGCTACACTATTTTAATATCATTATATTTTTTAAAATTTTGAGTCATGTTTTATCATGACAACTTTATATTAATATAATTTTCATTGAAAATTTACATTATTTGCTTTCTTACTCCATAATGTCTACATATATTCCGCCTCTCCAGGCCTCATTTGCAGAATTACACTAAGTGTTTAATAATTATTCAATTTGTATTTATCTACTAAAAAAAATAGGGACAGCCCTGTCACTGGATCTACTAAAATGTTGAAGTAGGGAGAAAGTTTGCCTAGGTAGAAAAGCATATGGATGTAATGTTTGGACTTTGGAGAAAGAAATCTGAGATGTTATGAACATACCGGTAGCTCAATCGAGAAGATTAAGGTGAAATCACTTCTGTATTTCAATTTTTTGGTGTATAGAAGAATACTCATTAGACACTCTATCTGTTTTGGAATCTTTGTAAGTAGAGTTTTAGCCTGCTCTGTTAGTTTTTTTAATCTCTTGTACGCATGATTACTGCATATTTTTGCGCAATATATAAAATCTGTTACCATTTCAAAAAATGATCTCTTTTCTCTTATGACCTCTTGAACATGCGATAGGATTAGAGACAAGGATATCTGAGACAAGGTTGGAGTGGCTTCAGTGGAAGGCAAGAGACGGGAAGCGAGGTTGAGATGGTTCGAGCGTGCGATGAGGAGATGCTCCCCAGTGTGGAGGTGTGAGAAGTTGACTGTGGATGGTTTCAGGAGATAGAGGTAGGCTGAAGAAGTATTGCGGAGAGGTAATTAGGCATGACATGACCCAATTTTAGCTTTACCGAGGACAATGACCTTAGGTAGGAGGTTGTGGAGGACACTTATTAGGGTAGAAGGTTAGTAGAAAGGAGCGCATTGTTTGTCCATACTAGTAGGCATAGTATCTTATGCAGTTTCTTGTTCTTCTGTCTCTATTACTATCTATTGTTTCTTGTACTTCAACTGTCATATTATTTTATTGTGGTATTGTTCCTTGACGATCATGTTAGTTTTGTTACTATCTGATGGTTCTTGTACTTTCACTACTATTTATTGTTTTTCATTGAGCTGATGGTTTATCAAAAACAACCTCTCTATAGGGGTATGGTTTCGTACACTCTGCCTCCCCAACGCCATTTTCTGTGTTGTTGACCTCTTGAATATGCAGATTGTTGACTTGGAAGAAAAGAAAAATGAAGTTCCTGACAACAAAGCTAAGTTGAGGAAGCTGAATCAAGCTATCACAAGTGCAACACCAAACGATAATATCTTGACGAAACAAAGCATGAATGATATCTTTGATGACGATTTTGAGGTAATATTTTGATCTTTGTTCCCTTTTTGGAAAAACAGTTGCATTTCTGCTGTCTATGTTGTTTTATATTTTCTTTTCTACAAGTTTATGTCTTCTCCTCTGCTCAATCTTCTACTTACCGTTAATCAAAACTTAAATAAGTTTTGATTCGCTTGAACGATAAGAAATATCCTACTCGATATGTGGTGAAATTCCAATAAATTCTTCCCAACTCATGGTTTGTCCTTTTTAATACGCCAGCTCGTTATTATGTGTAAAAACTAGGACTCTATAAGTCCTCAATAATCAAATTAATTGATATCTAAATCCTAAATCAACTAGGGTTGATTAGATGAATTCTCCATATCGACTTCGCGCTAGTCAGGTTCATTTCATTCCAGTAGTAAATAATTTACCTCAAGAAAAATTAGGAGTTATCAAAATCTCACACTTGTTCATACACAACTACTTAGTCCAATATATGATTCATTTGTTGACATTGTGTTCTGTTCTAGCTAATTATTCCAATTGATTGTAAGTTCCTATTTTGAGTATGGGAAAAAGTTCTGATCTTCTGGTGAGACTCTCCGAGGGATTTTAAATTTGCTGGAATAACTCCTTACATTTTGTTTTAGCATGATCATCATACAATCACATGGATGGACTAAGGATCTATGTAAGTGCTGATCTCCCGTTGAGACTCTTCGAAGCATTTTATGTCGTAGGTGCACCTTATGCTGAATTGTGGTCATTTCTAATCTTGTTGACTACATCCATGTTATTTTCACTTTTTGTGCCTATTTTTGAAATATTATTATCTTTTGGTTTCCTATTCCTGCATGGGAGCACCAACTAAATTCGAATCGTGCTTTGCTGGTGGTGCTCCACTGCTATTCTAAGTTAATGAAAGTTTTTTCGTGTACTACAGGAACTGAGGACAGATCAGACTGAAAGTGAGGTGGATTATGACTTGTACTTGGAAGGCTGTGATTGAGGCCCGGAGGAATGGAAAAAGATAGGTTGTTTATATATATTAACATAGATGGTAGTTGTATTTAGGTCTAAATGGTTGTGAATAAAGCTCTAAATTTTGTGCCAACTTGGACTCAAATGTATAAATAATGATTGTAAATATAATCCCCCTCTAGTTTCTGTGCCAACTTACACTCTAATGTATAAATGATTGTAAATATAATCCCTCTCGTTTCTTTTGAAGACTTGCTACATAATTCCCTCCCCTATTTTGATTCAGGCATCCGTCATTTATTAACAGACATTGTTTAACACTGTAAAAACAAAAAAAAAAGTATATAAAAAATTGTAAACTATAACAACTCCGTGAACGGACAGCTCCATTGGAGGAACTAAATTCCTTTTCGAACATGAGCCGGTTCCACCTAGTTAGAGATTTTCGAGCTCCAAAATCTTGGGTTCTAACCCACCTATTTAACCATGGCTACCGTTACGCCAACTTCAGCGGGCCGAATGATTCGGTCATGCAAGGTGTACCCCGACTGCAACAAGAAGGGAAGTCATATCTGTCAAGTCATTCGACTTAAAATGAAAAGGGATGTCTAAAAGTACATTCTAGATTTGCATTAATCAATAAGAATCAAGTGAATGAATATTGAAATACCAAATAAAATACACTAAGTCGGAGAAGAAAATTCCTAACAGATACCTTGAGGCAGACAGCGACCATGCCAGGATTCCTTTTAGGATCTGGTACTTGAAACACTGCATTATGCTTATTCGGATCAAATTCTTCATTTGTAGGATCGTATTTTCCCACTCCAAATTTTTTGAATACCTGAAAAGTAACGACATGTAAGCCAAAAACAACACTCCTTGCGAAGGTCATTCAAGACATTTAAGCCGAAGAAGCAAGAATAAATAACATAGACCAGAATGAAATAGGAAGGATTACAAATTCAACCCCTTATAGTTATTGAACCTTACATTTCAATTGGAGCAACAATAAGCCTTCTACTGGGATTTTTCCAATATCAAAGAAAAATGTTTGGATCTCCTCTTCCAGCTGCATGTATATATATATATATATATATATATATATAGCAAACTGCAAACCTTCTTTGCTTCTCTTTCATTTCAGAAGCTGGTTGTGGCATTTAGCAGAAGTGAATGAGCAGCAATGGGTATGGCCAAAATCGGTAGGATTTTAAGGGGTAGTTTTTGGAACTATCTTGTTGAAATTTATAATTATAATGTCATCCAGAACTCAGCCTTAAAAGACATAAAGTTATTTATACTGTAGATTATGTTTGTACAAAAAAGGTTCAAGTGTTACTTCCATAGATGAATTCACAGTCTACCGAAGCAGTAAAAGAGGAACATAAGCCATGGACTATATTTAGGTGAAAAAGTTACCTCGGCAAGCTGTTTATCAGTCATTTCAACACCTTCAAGAAGTGTCTTCAGAAGTGGCACAGCACCAACAGTATCCTTAGATTCATCAATTTTGGAGAAGCTCTCTTTTACAACAGAAGAAGCCCGTCCCATATTATCAGCAACATCTAGAAGTGCTTTCACAAAATTCTGTAACAACATTTACGCAAAAGATAAGAAAAAATCACAAGCACAACGCAATATACTAACAAGTAAATGCAGGACTATCTGGCAAAGCATGTGTATAGAAAAAACTAACTTGAATGGCAAACTTCTTGGAATTTTCTGCTTCTCGTTTGGTTCTGTTCATGAGATTCTCCATCTCCGCATAAGATCTAAGAGCTTTTTCCTTCATTTTCTGAAACTCATCATCTTTTATCTTTAGGAGTTCTTCCTTCTCAGCCACTAGTTTCACCAAGTCATCCCTAGAAAGATCCTCCGTGTCTAAATCAGAATCAGAATCAGAAGATACAACTTGTTTAGTACGTCTTCTTCTTCGTTTGACATTTTCATTTGTGTTATCATTGGATGCCAAATCAGGACCTGATTCATCATTTTCATCTTGACCCTGAGAATCAGCAGAAACTGAAGCTTCACATTTTTCACTCACTTCTCCATTTTCTTTTGTGCTTCCCGGTTTGCTTTGGGACTGAGATGCCTCTTTTTCATTATGCTGAGGGGATGCAGAGGATGAAATTCTAAACTGTTGCAATAGAGATTCACGGAATAGAGTAACCTGATTCACCATTAGCAGAACCAACAATATTTAGGTGCATACTGCAGAGGATGAAATTCTAAACTGTTGCAATAGAGTTTTACGGAATAGAGTAACCTGATTCACCATTAGCAGAACCAACAATATTTAGGTGCATATGGAAAATGAACATTTTTTCTTTTGACAAGTACAGAGTAACTCATACATAAAATCTCAAGGCATCAAACTTAGTGGAACGTTGATTTTACAGTTCGAGCAACTTAAAAGATCTATAAGTTATCTAGGCACTATACAGTATTTTGATTACAGCAAAATGAACAAGTTAGCCAGGTAACTGTTTTCAAATTATGTAGGTCTGGATGTCCCTTTGAAACCTGACAGAGCCAATCCAACTGATAAACATCTTACAACTCCATACCAATCATCCAGGAACAAGCTCAAAATATTGCAAATTATCTCAAAATAGTTGTTTCTAAAACTAAGCAAGCTAGCAGCAGCCAATTAAGGTACTCCAACATCTGGCACCATTAGAAGCTCAAAGTTTCAGTAAAGGTTTCAAATGATTGTTTTGAACAGTCTGATTTTTTACAATATTCTGTTGATACACCAATATCAACGATTCAAATAGATGCCTATGAATATGATACAGGTAAGTTACGAGAATTGCTTAAACCCTACACATAAAAAATCGATGAATAATGAACGACTTCATAAGTATTAAAGGCATAACATCAAACCTTCTCTTTGAATTCACGAAAGGAGTGGAACTCAGATGCAAAAATGGGAACGTATTGTTGCTGTTGCTGTTGCTGTTCTCGGGAATAGAGGAGCAACGAGCTCCGGCACTGAGCTACGACGGATTTTGGGAAACGAGATGAAATTCTACCAACCAACATTTCCAAATTCACAGTTCGAGCTCAGATTTGGAGAAATGGAGAAGTGAGAAATATGGAGAAAGAGGTGAATAGTAGTGTTCAGTTCATCGCTTGTGAGAAAGAAAATTGCGAATTGTCGAGAAAACCCCTGTATATTTTCATTTTTAATTCGTCTAAAAAGAATGACGTTTCTTCTATTTTTTAAAATATTTTAATTTTTAATTTTTTACTTAGCGTGTTTAAGATCATAAATTAAATTAAATTTTTGTATATTTGCAAAATTTTAATCAGAATCACAAGATTCAAATATGTTCTTTATTTTTTAAAATTTTATATTAAGTCAAACTAAAACACTTTTTTAAACGAAAAGAGTTATTGTGATTAATTGTGAAAGTAATAAGAGGATGCCAGGGTTATATTTGTCATTTTTAGAATATACTTCAGTTAATCATGGAACCATCTAGAAAGTAATGGAAAATAGAGCAACGGCCCTCGGAAACCCCAAAAAGCCCCTCACTTTTAGTTTACTTGACCAATTTTTTCTGCCCATCTATTTTTTTATTATAGATATAAATCTTAGTTTTTGATATTCTTTTTTCTACTATATTAATAGCAAAAAGATCAAGAATCTCACATAATAAATAAACTTGTGCACTAATTTTGGATGTTTGACAAAATCGTAGTGTTTGAAACACTTATCTTATGAAACAACACACTTAAACATCAAGCCTAATCCGTCAATGGAAGACATAAAATGTTCATAAGGATATTGTGTTGTGTTCAACTTAAAATACAATCATGAAATTAAAGATATCAAAAACTCATTAGAGACATATCATAAAAAAAAACTTCGTGGTTCACTTAGTGGAGACTCTAAAGAAGGTAAGGTGTATGCAAAACTTACCACTACCTAGTGAATAAAAATATAAAAACAACACAAAAGTAAAGATCTTCCCGGATGTATAATTCATAATATGCATATTTACATGCAGTCTTATTTACCATATGATAATATTACTTCAGTACTCACTATTAAGCCCAAGTCTCAATGTGGGTGTAAGAATAAGAATACAAGATCCATAAAATACTAAACATCACGTCCGGTGCCAGCAATTACTCTATATGCTATATCAGCACTGTACCTCGTTAATCGTAAGGATTTCTGAAATTCTTGAGAAGTTCAGGGATGTCATAACCCAGCATGTCATCGACGGATTGTATCAACTTAGGCTTCAACTTCTCAAACTTATCAATGTTATAACCACTCAGAACTTCCCTGAAGTGTTCGATGTTAGGAAAATCCCCAGCTGGTAGATGGTGTTCCTTTTGAACCTGTTTTGATAAGTCGGAAATTAAGACACAATACACTAAAGCTCCATACAAGAATCATGTCACAAGTCCATGAAATTGCTCTTTGGTGCTAAACATGCATGCACGTTGACCACATATCATATGTATGTAGATTTGAGACAGACAATGAGGGGGAGGGGGAAGAGACCTTCATAAATTGATCTTCCAAGTTATCGATAAGCTTTTGCTGGGTCTTGGCTTTGCCTATCATCGCAGGCATCTCCTTTTTCAGGTGACTGATAATGTAAGAATGTATCTTGGCAGCTCTAGCACGTTTTACGAATTCATTTATCTGCACAACATATAGACTGTTTTAATATCCCCATTTCAAGAAAATTAGATGCATAGTATATGAGCAATAGTAAAATGTGATGCCATAGTGAAGATTATGAACTTACACGACGATCACAAGCCTTCTTTGGTATGTTTTTCAAGTCTGTAAGGAGATCATCTTGTTCCTTCTCAAAAAGTTCTTTGCCAATTGGCCCTATAGCAGCCTCATTTATTGGTTTGTCATTAAATGATCTGTGAAAGAGAAAACACCACATTATTGCGGAACTCCAAAAAGTGATGAAGTTTGTAATATTTTGATATCTAGAAGAATACAACTCAAAAGGACTCAACATTATGCTCTATACACACAAATAGGAAATGAAAATAAACATATCTGCTTCTAGAGAATGCATATTATACCTACACTCAAGCATGAGAGGAAACAGTGTATGGTGGGCCAGTATCTCAAACATGAGGTAGGTTTTTGGACAGAGTAACCCCCCCCACCACCACCACCACCTACCAGGAGCCAACCGCAACCAGTGGCTCGTTTCCACTTCGCTCCCCAGTGACTCGAAACCCAACTTAATGATTGGAGGCGGACTGTTCTTACCACTAGGCTATCCCTCCATTATTGTAACCATGTCTCAAAAAAATCAAGGTCTAACTCCCGAATCAGATGTCAAGTCTCATAAGGTGCAATCAAGATCTCATTCCACCGACAATAGACTTAACATAATTGCAGGCTTGATACATCTTGAAGACATCCAGAAAATCATAGATATTTGAATTCCCAAAATAATACTCTTACTTTGTTGGGTAGAATACCTGAACTACTTGTAAGAATATAGAGATCATACCCTATGTAGACACGTGCAACTTCAGGGGTATTTAGAACCTTCCCTAGAGACCACATCAATGCTCCATAAACCCTCATAAGCTGCAGTTGACATCAACAATAAAACCAAATGGTTAGTTAGCTTAGTCCAGAAATAGGAGGAAAACCTTAATAGACCCAAAAAAAAAAAAAAGAAGTTGAGCCTACTTGTTGGGTATCAACTTGGTCAGCCTTGTTCAAAACCACCCGTATCTTATCATCATGGCCTCGAAGAGACGCAATCACACGTTTGAATTCATCACTTATATCAAGTTTGTGAGGATCAAACAAAAGAAGAATGAGATCACACTTAGAAGCAAACCAAGACGTCACTCCCGTAAAATCATAGCTCCTTTGTGTTCGTTGTTTTTCTCCCGATAGAACTCCAGGAGTATCAACAAATGTGATGTGCTCCAACAGCTAACATGTGAGAGGGAAAAGATGGGAGAAGGTATTTAGAGTCTGGTGAGTTTATGAGAAAGTTCTGATCATTTAATGTATGAGTACAATCGAGTAGCATAACTCACAGGATGTGGCATTTGAGAACACTCAAACTTTGATAAAAATGCAGATCCAAAAGTTGTCAAACCGCTAAATGGCATATTTGCTTGAACTGCAATTGTGTTCCCTGGAATACTCCTTTCGTCGGGTCCATTCTGTATAATGACAGTAAAAAAGGAACACCAGTCAAACAAAAAAAGTAGCATAACAATCACTTTTGAGAAAACTATTACCAAACATGCATTGCATGGGCATAGCCTTCACCTTTCTAACTATAAGTCTGGTTTAACTAGCAAAACTGTTGCAGAGTATTCTCCATGAACTCTTTGATGTGATATATTTAGAACTATGTGTTAGGACAGAAGGGAGAATATATAAATCCACAAAAAGATGGTACAATGAATTGAAAATCCATCTTTGTCAATGTAGTGCACACTATTTTGACAAAACTTCAAATGGAATGGAAGACATTCAACTCGAGGTGAAAACAAGAATAACTTCTCTTTTGTTCAGCAACATAATCCAAAAAAGGGCAGAAAGCAAGTGACCACAATGGCTAAAAGAAACAAAGATAAGCAAAGTACCATGACAACCACAAATCTGTCTGTTGTAGGCTCTGGTCCAATGTGAGCACCTATAGACAAATAAGGAGCACGAGTGTCAACAGGAAGCTATGATCAACCAAGAAACATGGACAGGAAAAAAAAAGTGTTAGATGACCTGGATAACTGGTTCCAAGTAAATGCTTAATAAATGTAGTTTTTCCTGTTGAGTATTGACCCAAAAGCATTACCATTGGTTTGGCATCAAAATCACTATTTGTCTACCAACACAGAGCATATGAAGAAAGCAGTCAGTGGCTTCTGTATTACTTTTCCATGGATTAGTACAAAAGAAACTATAGTTAAATGGAAAAGTATAAGCAAGAGTTTCCTCTCCTATATCTTAAAAATAAGCACAACAAACACAATAAAAACTGCCTACCAGTAATGGAGAGACGAAATCATTAAAGTGATATGTTGCTTCCAGTGGCTTTAGTTTCTGGAGGTACAACTTCTTCAGTCCATCAACTATCGACGTGACGGAGCTTAAAGAGACCTGAGGGTAGATTAACCGAACCAAGCCTCATTTTAAGAGCAAAATAAAAAATTTAGCATTTAACATGCTATGCAATGCTATAGGATGTATAGGGAGAATTAAGGGAGAGTACATTACATGTAACAATTTCAACAAAAAGGCTTATAACATAAAATTAAACAACATTCTCGTTGATAAATAAGGACAAAAGCGCTTATTTACAAATTGACTTCACAGGGAAAACATCTGATTTGATTTCAATTTGAGATAACTAAATGAATTTATGTTTGTAACTTGTGAAATATACAATTTTTAACAGAAGTGTGTCAATATTTTAAGGAGTCGAAATAAGGACATCTGTCATATAACTAGGGAGGGTGAAAGTGGGTGGATCGGTGGAAGGTATTCCATTTAGGAGAAAGGATATCAGCTTAACATGACAAAAAGTGGAAAACATGCCATTCAAAAATAAATAAATTATACAACTGGCTAGTAGAAAAATGCCATCAACTAGGTGAACAAAAGTCCAGTGGTCTGTGAGCTTACAAATAAAGTACAAGACTGACCACACTAACCTTCTTAACAGATGCAGATGATGAAAACCAATTAGCTGTAGCAGAAGATTGCACTGTAGAATTGCCTGCTTCCGGATCCAATTAGTTAGACATAGATGATCCATCTAACTCCCTTATCAAATCCCCAAGAATCACTAAGAAAGAAGATATAAGAAAGATGTTGCATGTGTTGAGGTAAAATTACCATTCTGCTCAGGTTCACTTTTAGGCATACGCTTTTTCTTCTGTATTATGGAACATACAAGTCAGTTGCACCACAATAAATGAAAACTAATGCAGGAAGTAAAGCAGGCATACTTACAGTTTGAAGTAAATCCAGACCTTCCAAGCTAGGGGGTCGCAAATTTTCAAAGTCAACTGCCATGATTATAATTGTTCTAATTGTAAGAACACTAACAGTATATGACAACAATCCTACAGCTAAAATAGAAAACAGCGCGCTGTAATGAACCAACTAGTTTGCCAGCGATCACATTTTAGAGACTACTCTCGTTGCTAAATTAAAGTCTAAAATTTTAAAAATTTAAAGCTTGCTAGTTACCTTCGGCATTTAAGAGATCACTGCTTACTGGGTGGCCAGCTTGTGCCAGAGAGACTAACTAAATGTTTGGAAAAAAGAAAGGATCAGAGTCTTATCTGGATCAATATTAAATACCAGGTTGAAATGCAAGTCTGCAATGAACTAGTACCTGCATTGCAGCAATAAACTCTCTAAAACCGAGAAAGCCTTGCCGTTTGGAATCTGCAATTGCCCACACCTTGGGACAGAAGAAAAGAAAAACAATTCATTGAAATAAAATTAGCGAATTAAGAAGAAGAGAACTGGCAGAAAAGAAGGGATCAATATGATTCAGTAGAACTAGGCGGAAACTGACTCATAATAAAGCATACGAGCATAGGGTGGAGAAGTGACAATAATAGAAGACAGTATGAAAGTCAAAAATACAATATTATTGCAGATAGTCAGTTGATCCTGGGCATGACCTATGTAGCACTACCAAAAGTAATGTATAAGCATCTGTTCAATTTCGGGTGTAAGAGAAGGGAAGAGGATAAACTTTGCCATCCAATTCTTTAGAGTTTCTTCACCATCAAAACTTAGTTCTAACACTGAGCTTGTCAAAATACACCCACTTTATCCACTGATTTAGTTCTGTTCACTAATCACTGAAAAACGTTAAAATAAATTGTAAATGGCTAGAAATGGTCCAACATACATGATTTCAAAATATTTTCTCTAAGAAAATGACTTCCTTAATCAAAGTACAGAATACAAGTTACATAAGTGTCGTTGCAAGTTCATCATCTCTTTCCAACCCACCCAACACCCCCTCCCACACCCTTTCCTTGACCATCCCAACCCTTCCCACCCTCGAACCACCACTCCCCACCCCACTCCAACCGCATAGTATTTTGCTAGATTACATATAAATACTCCTGAGATAAATTATTATTTTTGCTTACTCACCAAACACTAGAAAATAAGCCAGAAACCCACTTATTTTCTAACAAAACATTTTCTAGGAAAATATTTTTCCTTTCATACCAAACACTTAATCTTACAACAACTGAAAAATACAACTTTTGAAGTGACTACAACTAATAAACCATACTCGGCAGCAAAAACTATCACTCTAAGTCGTTCTCCTACAGAGAGGAAATAACAAAAACCTGCTTGAGGTCCTGCCGAGGCAAATTGGACATGGCAAAGAACTTGATAGCATCACCGCCGGTGAGACGCCCATCTCCATCTGATAAAAAAAAAAATACCCAAATTCATTTTTCAGCATAAATTTGTGAAATCAAAATGGAGCATACAAACATACAAGCTTACACATGAAGAGAATAGTACATGAATATACCTGAATCGGCTAAACTAAACCACTGTTGATAGATTTTTTCATGATCTTTAGAGCACCGATTAATCGGAGATGTATCAAACTCCATTGTTCTATTGCCTTTTTCACCTATTTGAGTGCCTTGCTTTTAGGGGAACGATATTTATGTTTCCATTTTCCTTCACTGTTTGTAAACAATTTTATATTTATCAAATATGTACTTCCAAGTTTCTAAATTATTTACTTATATTTTACTCCCGTCGTTTCGAAAAATTAATCTAGTTTAATTTGAAACGAATTTTAATAAAAGAAAGAGACTTTTTAATTTTGTGATTTTAAATTAAAGTTATATCAAATATATCAAAATATTTTTTAACTTTTTTGCTTGAAACATGTCACGTGGAAAGTTAAAGTTAACCTATTGCCAAAAAGAAGAGAGATTGTTCTTTTTGAAATAGACTAAAAAAGAAATAAAGTCATTCTTCTTGAAATACAAGGAATATATTATTAGTTTATAAATATCATACTAATATTAAAGTGGTTATTTTGAAACTATAATAATAAATGTGTTGTTTGAAGAATTTTTTAGTATCCTACTAGTAAGAATGATTTAGTGTTATGCATCATACCTAATAATATCATATTGAATATTGAATTATATATATTTTTTTTTGTTATTAACGAACTCTTGTTTTATGGTTAATCAAGTTGACTCTTCATACAAAATTAAGGTGTATAAATCACATTTTCCCCTCGTTAATCATGTATTTGTTAAGTTTCCCTAATAATTAATTAATTAAAAAGAATGGTGAAAATAAGTTGTTTCCAAACGGTAAAACTTAATCCCTTCTTCTCTTTTTTTTTTCTATGCAAATTAATATGATATTAAATAATCTAATACAGAAATTTTAATAGCTCAGTTGATTGTCTACGTATCGACAATATTGATATCTTTGTAAAACAACATTTACATTTGTATAAATAGTGATATTAGCATGAGCAACATAAATGGTGATTGGTCAATTACGTACATTAGCAAAAAAAGGTTAGTGATTTATTGACTATTTGCAAAATATAGTTGTTTGGATACTACTTTTACCACGTATATGCAAAGTTAACGTTGAGGAAAGTAGCAAAAGTCAACTAATTATATCAAGTAAATCAAATAGTGGTCACGACCATGAGTTGTGGTGCACTGGTGAGAGGTTTTTATTCTTAATAAAAAAAATTAAATTTGAGTCTTAGGTATGGAGAAAACCCTATTAAAAGTACCACCCCCAATGAATCCAAATTTAGTCAGAGCTTCAATGTAGTTTTCGAACATAGTGAAAAAAAATCAAATGGTGGGCATGTATTTTTGTGAGCGAATAGGCGAAAGTAGTGTTTTAAAAAAAGTTTTTGGGTCGAGTCTCGGGGCAGGGCATGTAAAACACACTCCCGGACGTAAATGAAAGACATAGATCCATAAGATATAAGTCCTAAAATTAATTTGAGGCTTAAGCCCAAAGCATAAAAACGTAAGTTCTTTGCGTAAAAACATACGTCAAAGCGCTTTTAATTTATTTTTAAATTTTTATTTTGCTTTAAATCATATTTTCACTATTAGTGTAATGATAATATTTCTCAAATAGTAGTTATAATATTTTTTCTTCATTATTGATTAATACTTATCTCAAATAAAAATTAAATCATTGAAATGTTTACTTTTGCTTATTTATTAGTAATGAAACTATAAAGTTGAATATAAATGAGACTACGTCCGTAGATCCATGGCACTTATGTCACATGTCTCGAGGCTTACGCCTCGTTCTATACTGTATAAAACGTCCCGCTCACGCCCCAGCCTTTTAAAACACCGGACGAAAGTATCAAGTTGGCATGATGAATAGTAAATGGCCTAATATTTGGCACCATGTTTGGGTAGAGCTAAAAGAAGTGTTGGTTAATAAGCTAACTTTTTATTGTTTAGAGCGTGGATGTTGACAATATAAGAATTTTTATAATTTTTCGTAACATATTATTGAACATATATAAATTATTGCACGTTACATAATAGCACAATAGCTTATCTGATTTCCCCTTAGGTTTGAGGTTAGTTACAAAATCTCAATTAAGTGAAGTTTTCTTTTTAAATTAATGGAACCCAACGGAAGTTATGCTCGTAATGTTTTAATAGATTAATTTTATATTTTGGTAGGCAAAAAAATTAAATAAATATAATTGAAAAAACTGTTCAAAATATTTTTAATAATCATATTATACTAAAATTTAACTTTTCAGCGGAAGGCGCTAGCAAATATTATCAATAGTTGACCTTTATGGGAGTTAAAACAAAGATAAGAGAAGCCAAATATTTTCCAAAGTGATTACTCTCTTAAATATTTAAATTATTTTTAAGGGGAAAGACTCAAATATGTTAGCGAATTTTTAGAAATGGCTTATTTATGTAATCCGCTAAAAGTTTAGCTCATTTATGTCATTACCGTTCAAGAAAAGACTCATTCATGTCATTATTTTTAACAGTGGTTTCGCAAAACCATTTTTGACACGTGATCAATTATAATTTGTTCACGTCATTAATTTTTTAAATTAAAAAAATCATAATTCTGAACTTGAATTAAATTTTTTTAATTTAAAAAATTGATTACGTGGCCGAATTATAATTGATCACGTGTCAAAAATGGTTTTGCAAAATCATTGTTAAAAAATAATGGCATAAATGAGTCTTTTATTGAACGGTGATGACATAAATGAGTCAAACTTTTAATTAATGGCATAAATGAGCATTTTCTGAAAATTCAATGACATATTTGAGCTTTTTCTCTAAAATAAAAGTCACGTATTTTATAATTTTCAATTTTGTTACTTTTGTTTATTAAAAAGAGAAATCATGAATTGAAAAAGAAATTTACCTTGCACCTTAGCAATGATAATTTTCTTAGGTTTTCAATTGCTTAAAGCTAGACCCTCTTTGTGTGAAAAATTAAAAGAAAAATATGATCACGATTATATTATACCGTTTTCAATAATGAACTAATCTCTTCTTATAATATGGTTCTGAATTGTTAAGTCACTCACCACCATGATAAAAATATATGGGGACATTAACTATTTTAATAATCCACAAAGATTAAATAAAGTAATTATACAATACTGGATAACACATTAGCTTAGTGAAATAGTTAAGTATTAAAATATAAAGTTAGTAGTATTCACATTACGGAAAAGAGGAAAAATTGACAGTGGTACATTAAGTACATAAAATTAAATTGTTAAACAGTAAAGTTAGGTCAACAGTATTTAAATCAAATTGTTTAGTGTTACAATTAAGTCAAATTAGAAAAAATTAACCAATCATATTGAACTATTAAAGTAAAAACAACTCCTATTAAACTGTTAAATAAAAAATAAGTGATATTAAATTGTTAAGTAATGAAATTCAGTAGAAAATCAGTTATATTTAACTTTTATGTATTTAAGTTAAGTCACATAATAAACTAAAAGAGTTAACAAGTCAAATTAAACGGTTAAGTATTAAAGTTAAGTCAAACTAGGAAGAGTTAACAAGCCATATTAAATTGCTAAGTAAGTAATTAGTCATATTAAATTGCTAATTAACATTTAAGTTAAATCGCATATTAAACCGGAAGAGTAAACAAGTTAACATGATGAAATCTTTTATTAAGACTTAACAAAACCTTAGAAACTATAGTTTCATCAGTAGTTTTGTCACTGTATGCCTTCATATGTTTAACAATTGCACTCTGTTGGGAATAAATCCGTAACAGAAATAATATTTGCGGTAATAAAGGCAACAAATGCGGAACACAACAATGCGGTTAAACAACGAGAATAAAAGAGAAATAATGACACCAAGATTTTACGTGGAAACCCTTTTAAATAAGGGAAAAACCACGACCCGAGAAGAGCAACGAATATCACTATAGTAAGGATTTTACACTTGTATGTCTGAGTAAAACTCCAAAGACCACTACACATTCAAAAGAAATAACACTCTTTTGATTTTTCCACCTCACTACAATATCGCTCACACTCTCTATTTTTTCCTCACAGATTATTTTCTTCTGTGATGCCTCACTCTTCTTTCTCTCCTTTGTAATTCTTTTTTTTTTGGTGTACTTAGAATGAAGAATTGTCCTCCCTTTTATAGAGAACAAATACACTACCCTCCAAATATGCTATAGAAGAAAAATAACTTTTTCTTCTTCATAGCTCACCTACTCTACCAAACTTTGAAATTGGCACAAAACTTGTTTTTCTTCTTTGTAGCTTACCAACTCTACCAAACTTTGAAATTGGCACAAAACAAGTTTTTCTTCTTTATAGATTACCAACTCTACCAAACTTTGAAATTGGCACAAAACAAGTTTTTCTTCTTTATAGATTACCAACTCTACCAAACTTTGAAATTGGCACAAAGTTATTCAAAGTTTGGTACATGGGGATGGACCTCACAATCTCCCCCTCCAGACCCATGCACCTGAAGGAGGTAGCTCCAGGTTTCTAGCTTGAGTACATGCCGACAAGTTCTTTGCATAGCTCAAACTTGTCCTTTGATACCACCTTGGTCAGCATATCTGAAGGGTTTTCAGTAGTAGGGATCTTCATGACCTGCATAGATCCGTCCTCTATCTTTTCACGAATCCAGTGATATCTCACGTCGATATGCTTCGTCCTTGCATGATACATGGTGTTCTTGCTCAAGTCTATTGCACTCTGACTGTCACAATAGACGACATACTCCTTCTGATGCAATCCAAGTTCTTGAAGAAATCGTTTCAGCCATACCATCTCTTTGCCAGCTTCAGTAGCTGCAATATATTCTGCCTCAGTTGTAGAGAGTGCGACACACTTCTGCAACTTTGACTGCCATGATATAGCTCCCCCTGAAAATGTAAACAAATATCCAGTAGTGGATTTTCTATTATCGAGGTCATCTGCCATATCAGCATCAGTATAGCCTTTCAAGATTGGATCAGATCCTTTAAAACACAAGCAATCTCTTGTGGTACCTCTTAGGTACCTGAGTATCCACTTAACTGCCTCCCAGTGTTCTTTTCCAGGATTTTCAAGGAATCTGCTAACAACACCAACTGCATGAGCAATATCAGGTCTGGTACACACCATTGCATACATCAAACTCCCCACTGCTGAAGAATAAGGAATTTTAGCCATTCCCTCTTTCTCCTCTTTTGTTGTAGGACACATCTGTTTGCTCAACTTCAGATGACTCGCAAGAGGCGTGCTAACAGATTTAGCACTCTTCATGTTGAAGCGTTCTAGTACACGTTCAATGTACTTCTCTTGAGATAGCCACAACTTTCTTTTTGTTCGTTCTCGAACAATCTTCATCCCTAGAATTTGTTGTGCTGGACCCAAGTCTTTCATGTCAAATGACTTGGACAAATCTTTCTTCAACTTTGCAATCAGCTCTTTGTCTTGTCCTACAATTAACATGTCATCCACATATAACAACAAAATAATAAAATTGTTGTCAGAAAATCTTTTGAAGTATACACATGGATCAGAATAGGTCTTTGTGTACGTTTGACTTTTCATGAAAGAGTCAAACTTTTTGTACCATTGCCTTGGGGCCTGTTTCAACCCATAAAGACTCTTATTCAATTTGCACACCATGTGTTTCTTTCCAGATACTTCAAATCCCTCTGGTTGCTCCATATAAATCTCTTCTTCCAAATCTCCGTGAAGAAATGCAGTTTTCACGTCCAATTGCTCCACTTCAAGATCTAGACTAGCTGCTATGCTCAAAATAGTTCGAATAGAAGTCATTTTGACAACAGGTGAAAAAATTTCATCAAAATCAATACCTTTCTTTTGTTCGAAGCCTTTTACAACCAATCGAGCTTTGTACCTCACCAACTTGCCATTTCCATCTTTCTTGAGTTTAAAGACCCACTTGCACTTAAGTGGTCTTTTTCCTTTTGGAAGTTCAACTAGCTGGTATGTGCCATTTTTCTGTAGAGATCCCATCTCTTCGTGCATGGCTTTCATCCATTGGCTCTTTTCTGGATGAGACAACACCTCCTTAAGACTTTCTGGCTCACCTTCATCATTGATAAGGACATACTCTGAGGAAGGGTATTTGGTTGATTCTACCCTTTGTCTTTCTGATCTCCTCAGAGGTTGAGATTGTTCTTCTTCTGGGTACTCCATTTGTTCGGTATTATCACCAAGTTGCTCCCCCTGCTCAACAATCTCATCGGGTTGCTCTTCATGCTCAGCAACTTCATCAATCATACTTTCTGCACTTATGGGATGGTTAGAAGAAGAAGGAATGGTAACAAGATTAGGGACTATACCATTCTTTTTCTTGGCCTTCTCGGATAGATCATCAGCAGTTCCAACTTCACTTTCTCGAAAGATTACATCTCTACTTCTGATGACCTTTTTCTTCACAAGATCCCATAGTCTGTACCCGAACTCTTTATCTCCATATCCGATGAATATGCAAGGAACTGATTTATCATCTAGCTTGGTTCTTTGCTCCTTCGGTACATGTGCAAAAGCTTTGCAACCGAACACCTTTAGGTGCGAGTAAGATATCTCTTTGTTGGTCCAAACTCTCTCCGGAATGTCAAACTCCAACCGAACTGATGGACTACGATTGATAAGATAACACGCTGTCCGAACTGCTTCACCCCAGAATGTCTTGGGTAATTTAGCCATTCTGAGCATGCTTCTCACCTTCTCAACAATGGTGCGATTCATTCTCTCAGCTACACCATTGTGTTGTGGGGTTCCAGGAACTGTCTTTTCATGTCTGATTCCATGGTTTGAACAGTACTCTTCAAATTCTCTTGAAGTGTACTCACCTCCATTGTCGGTTCGGAGATGTTTTAGCTTTCGACCTGTCTCTCTTTCTATCAGAGCATGAAATTTTTGAAATACTTGAAACACCTGATCTTTGGTTCTCAAGATATAAACCCACAATTTTCGAGAAGCGTCATCAATAAAGGTAACAAAGTATTTATTACCTCCTATCGATTCTATCTCCATTGGACCACAAACATCAGAATATACCAAATCAAGTATATTCGACTTTCTTTCAGATGATGTCTTAAATGAGACTCTATGTTGTTTACCAAATAAGCAGTAGTTACAGGGTTTTATCGTTGTACCTTTGGGAAAAGAGATGAGTGAATTTTTGGAAAGAATTTGCAATCCTTTCTCGCTCATATGACCCATTCTTTTATGCCATAAATCTGCAGAATTTTCTTCGTGAGCCGCATTTAATTCACCTTGGCATATTTTCTGCATTTGTCCTGTATAACGTGCCACGAGCAACTCCTTTTGCAATCACCAATGCCCCTTTGGTGAGTCTCCATTTTTTATTTGCAAAGTAGTTCTCATATCCATCTTGGTCCAAAGCAATTCCCGAGATCAAGTTCATCCGCAAATCAGGTACGTGGCGCACATCTTTCAACACTAATGTGCATCCAACATTTGTTTTTAAGCAAATGTCTCCGATCCCCGCAATCTTTGAGTAACTTGTGTTACCCATTTTCACATTGCCATAATCACCGGCTACATATCTGCAAAAAAGATCTCTTACCGGTGTGGCATGATAAGATGCTGCTGTGTCGACCACCCATTCCGACTCTATACCTGCCAAGTGCATGCATTCTTCTCCTCATTTATGAGGAGAACAACATCGTCATTATTTTGCACCATGGCAGCTGTGTTGTCATCATTCTTCTGGCCGCTGCTTTCCCCTTTGCCCCTTTTTAGATTTGGACAATCTCTTTTGAAGTGTCCTGGTTGATCGCAATTGTAGCAATTTCTGGCCTTTGATTTTGATCGGACCTTGGACTTTCCACGAGCTCCGGATCTACCATAGTTACTTGAGCTCCTTTGGTAACTTCTGCCTCTACTTTCCGTGATGAGAGCCTGTCCGTGATTTTCAGGCCTTTTTCTCATCTTCTCATTAAGCAAAAGGGCTGATGTGACATCCTTCAACTCAATAGAGTCCTTACCATGTAAAATGGTTGTTGATAAAGTATCGTAGGAAGATGGCAACGAGTTTAGGAGCACTATGGCTTTATCTTCATCCTCGATCTTTACTCCGAGGTTTGCTAGCTGCGTGATTAGTCCATTAAGTACATTTAAATGAGACAAAAAATTTGTACCTTCATCCATATGTAGTGCATATAACTGTTTCTTTAGGTACAATTTATTTGTCAGCGTTTTGGACATGTATAGATTTTCTAACTTTGTCCAAATGCCACATGCATTCTCTTCATCGACGATGTTATTAACTACATCATCTGTTAAGTGCAATCTGATTGCACTAGCAGCCTTTTCATCCAATTCTTCCCAATCCTCAAGTTTCATGGATTCGGGCTTTTTGGATTTGCCGCCTAGTGCCTTGTGCAAACCCTGTTGGATGAGCAAGTCTTTCATCCTTCTCTGCCACATTGAGAAACCGCTATCACCGTTGAATTTTGCTACCTCGTACTTTACTCCAGACATTTTTTTTTATTGAGTATAGTACAATGAGCTGCAAAAAATATTTCTGTAAATGAGCAGAACCTGTGCTCTGATACCAATTGTTGGGAATAAATCCGTAACAGAAATAATATTTGCGGTAATAAAGGCAACAAATGCGGAACACAACAATGCGGTTAAACAACGAGAATAAAAGAGAAATAATGACACCAAGATTTTACGTGGAAACCCTTTTAAATAAGGGAAAAACCACGACCCGAGAGGAGCAACGAATATCACTATAGTAAGGATTTTACACTTGTATGTCTGAGTAAAACTCCAAAGACCACTACACATTCAAAAGAAATAACACTCTTTTGATTTTTCCACCTCACTACAATATCGCTCACACTCTCTATTTTTTCCTCACAGATTATTTCTTCTGTGATGCCTCACTCTTCTTTCTCTCCTTTGTAATTTTTTTTTTTGGTGTACTTAGAATGAAGAATTGTCCTCCCTTTTATAGAGAACAAATACACTACCCTCCAAATATGCTATAGAAGAAAAATAACTTTTTCTTCTTCATAGCTCACCTACTCTACCAAACTTTGAAATTGGCACAAAACTTGTTTTTCTTCTTTGTAGCTTACCAACTCTACCAAACTTTGAAATTGGCACAAAACAAGTTTTTCTTCTTTATAGATTACCAACTCTACCAAACTTTGAAATTGGCACAAAACAAGTTTTTCTTCTTTATAGATTACCAACTCTACCAAACTTTGAAATTGGCACAAAGTTATTCAAAGTTTGGTACATGGGGATGGACCTCACACACTCACCCGAGATAAGTAGCCTTGCACAGATTTACTACTTTTATAGATGGATTTTCAAAATCACGTTTGCTTAACAATTATTATCGTTGTCGAGCCGTGAAATTCTTTTTTTTTAGAATATCCATGTCTGCTTTGAGGTTTCTGCAAGAGCAATTATGAAAATATTGAGTCATGCATCGCTTGCTAGATGTAAAATAGAACCTTGGAGTCATTCTTTTTGTTCTCCCGCAACCTTTTGTGGGATCCATCCCCATGTACCAAAATTTGAATAATTCTCTGTCAATTTCAAAGTTTGGCAGATTTGGTGCTGAATTATTTTTTAGCTTTACTTAATTTTTAATAGTAGGTAAGCTATGAAGAAGAAAAAAAATTATTTTTCTTCTATAGTGCATTTGTTTTCTATAAAATAGAGGACAATTCTTCATTCTAGGTGCATCAAAAAGAATTACAAAGGAGAGAAAAGAAGAGTGAGACATCACAGAGGAAAATAATCTATAAAGAAAAATAGAGAGTGTGAGCGATATTGTAGTAAGGTGGAAAAATCAAAAGAGTGTTATTTCTTTTGAATGTTTAGTGGTCTTTGGAGTTTTACTCAGACATACAAGTGTAAAATCCTTACTATAGTGATATTCGTTGCTCCTCTCGGGTCATGGTTTTTTCCTTATTTAGGAGGATTTCCACGTAAAATCTTGGTGTCATTATTTCTCTTTTATTCTCGTTGATTAACCGTACTATTGTGTTCCGCATTTATTGTCTTTATTACCACAAATATTATTTCTATTACGATTTTATTTCCAACACTTTTGTGCTCCATCTTCCTTACCATAACCCTTTTCCACCAAATTCCATAATTCTCTAGACTTGAACAAAGTCTTCATTTTTATGCTCTAAAAATTATATTTATCCCCATTAAAGATTAGTTATTGAGATGTGCAGATGCTCCATTGGTAGTCATTCTTTGCTCTCAATTGTCACTTTCTTTTTGTCGTGGATTCGCTCTCAGCTTGACCTAACCTGATTTTTGTTATCAATTTTGTTGGAGTAAAGAAAGAAGAAAACAAATGTAAAAGATAAAATAATAGTTTGAGAAAACTTTCACTTTATATTTTAAATTTATTTTAAAGAAAATACATAGGACACTTTACATAGAAATTAAGACTAGTCACCTAAGAGAAATGACCCACTAACTTAATCACAACCTTACTCACTAAGCTACATATTAGCAACTAACATAAGATATGCTTTGACTCAACTAGGACTCCTAACGTGTTCTGCCAACTAAATAGGTACCTCTAATTACATTTAAATCAATATTCAACACAAAAAGGATATTTCTATATCTGAGAGGTACCAATCCCTTTGTCTGCTCATTCGACCAGTTGCACCACTAAATCTTATCATTTATTCATATTCTAATTAGGGTAGAAATGTTGATGACCGATGCTCTACGGATACATGTTGGATTTTATTTGCCCTGATTTCTTACCATAAATAGGTTTTCCTTTTTGGAAAAAAGGTTTTGGATTGACTAATACTTTTTCTGGTAGGAAAAGGTTTAGGACTCTATAAATAGAGGCATGTTCCTTCTAACTTAATCAGCATTCACAATGTAGTCTTAAAGACCTTGAGAGTTTTGGTTAGAGGAAGAATTTGTGGGTCACAAGCTTGATACGTTATAAATTGTGTGAACCTCCCATGTATTCCGATTGAATTGGTTGAGGTTGTTTCCCTCTGTATTTTATACTCTCATATTTATAGTGGATTGTTCATCTCCTTTGTGGACGTAGGTCGATTGACTGAACCACGTTAAATTGTGTCTTTTGATATTTGACCGAAAATAAGCAGGTGTAAATGCGGAAGCTAGCAAAGGAAACCTCGAAAGATCACGAGTAAAGAAGACAACGAGAAATATACCAAAAGACACAAAGATTTAACGTGGTTCGGTCAATCGACCTACGTCCACAAAGGAGATGAGCAATCCACTATAAATATGAGAGTACAAAATACAGAGGGAAACAACCTCAACCAATTCAATCGGAATACATGGGAGGTTCACACAAGTGATAACGTATTAAGCTTGTGACCCACAAATTCTCCCTCTAACCAAAACTCTCAAAGCCCTTAAGACTACATTGTGAATGCTGATTAAGTTAGAAGGAACATTCCTCTATTTATAGAGTCCTAAACCTTTTCCTACCAGAAGAAGGATTATTCAATCCAAAACCTTTTCCTAAAAGGAAATCCTATTTATGGTAAGAAATCAGGACAAATAAAACCCAATAAATCTCCCCTTTGGCCTGAATTTCTGACAAAATAAATTTATCCACCTTCTTCACTTAATCTTCAACAACTTGCTTCTCCTCTCCATAATCTCCTTTGCAAAATTTATGTCTCAACACAGAGAAACTCTCTAAAACAATTTCTCCAACAAAATCTTCATTACTGTAAAAAAGGTTGTGGCTAAAACTACACCCGTCAAGATGAACACCTTTTTCTAACTCTGGTTCAATCATCGATTACCGAACCACTAAACCTGACTCCATCATTGAATCTAGCTCTGATACCACTTGTTAGGACCGAAAATAAGCAGGCATAAACGCGAAAGCTAGCAAAGAAAACCTCAAAAGATCACGAGTAAGAAGACAACGAGAAATATATCAAAAGACACAATTTAACGTGGTTCGGTCAATCGACCTACGTCCACAAAGGAGATGAACAATCCACTTTAAATATGAGAATATAAAATATAGAGGGAAACAACCTCAACCAATTCAATCGGAATACATGGGAGGTTCACACAAGTGATAACGTATCAAGCTTGTGACCCACATATTCTCCCTCTAATCAAAACTCTCAAAGTCTTTAAGACTACATTGTGAATGCTGATTAAGTTAGAGCTAAGGATATCAACACGATCACAGAAGATGGATAGTTTGAAGCTTGGAATCGATAAGTTTGATGGATCCAATTTCAGTTTCTGAAAGATGCAGATCGAAGTTTATCTGTACCAGAAAGATCTTCACGAACCGTTGACCGGGGTGATGCCAGAATTTATGACGGAGGAGAAGTGGAAACTCAAGAATCGCCAGGCTCTAGGGTTGATGCGGTTGACTTTGTCAAGAAACGTGGCGTTCAACATCGTGAAGGAGAAGACTACGTTCGGTCTGTTGAAGGCATTGTCAAACATGTATGAAAAACCATCGTCTATGAACAAGGTATTTTGATGCGTAGATTGTTCAATTTACAGATGTCTGAAACTGGATCCGTTTCTAATCATATAAACGAGTTCAATATGATTGTGAGTCAACTCAATTCTGTGGATATTAATTTTGAAGATGAAATTAAGGCGTTGATTTTGATGTCATCTCTGCCTGAGTCTTGGGATACTATTATTGCTGCGATTAGCAGTTCCCGTGAATCTGAGAAACTGAAGTTTGATGAAATCCGTGATGTTGTTCTTAGCAAAAGTATCGCAAACGAGAAGTGGGAGATTCATCGGGCAGTGCTCTCAACGTTGATCGAAGGGGGAGAAGTAAGGTGAAAGGCCAAAATCAACATGGTCGATCAAAATCAAAGAATCGAGGAAAATCACTGAACAGATCAAACGTGACTTGTTAGAACTGTGGAGAAAAAGGGCACTTTCGGACGAACTGTACAAATCCAAAGAAAGTGCGATTGGAAATGGTCCATATAGATGTTTGGGGACCATCTCCAGTATCATCACTTGGAGGATCCAGATTCTATGTTACCTTCATTGATGATTTCAGCAGGAAGGTATGGGTTTACTTCTTGAAGCATAAGTCAGATGTGTTTGCAACTTTCAAAAAGTGGAAAGCTGAAGTTGAGAATCAGACCGGTTTGAAAGTTAAATGCCTAAGGTCTGACAATGGAGAAGAGTATAAAAAATCAGAATTCAAGGCATTCTGTGCAGCTGAGGGAATCAGATTGATGAGAACAGTTCCTGGTAAGGCAAGGCAGAATGGAACTGCTGAGAGGATGAACAGAACATTGAATGAGCGTGCAAGGAGTATGAGGATACACTGTGGGCTGCCCAAAACACTTTGGTCTGATGCTGTGAGCACAACTGCATACTTAATTAACAGGGAACCATCAGTTTCTTTAGGGTTCAAGATTCCCGAGGAGGTGTGGACAGGAAAAGAACTCAAGTACTCACACTTGAGGACTTTTGGTTGCACTGCTTATGTTCATGTTGATCCAGAAAAGAGAGACAAGCTTGATGCCAAGGCTGTGAAGTGTTACTTCATAGGATATGGTTCTGATTTATTTGGTTATGGGTTTTGGGATAACAAGAATAGAAAGATCCTGAGACATTGTGACGTGACATTTGATGAGTCTGTCCTGTACAAGGACAGAGAGCAGAAGTATTTAGAGATTACAAAGCAAGTGGGAGTTGAGGTTGAGTTGGAGAAGAGTAACCCCAGAGATGTCAAAGCAGATACTCAACTAGCTCCTACTGAAGAATCTGAAGTGGAGCAAGTTACACCTGAGCAGGTGTTAAGGAGATCATCCAGATCCATCAGGGCACCAGATAGGTATTCACCTTCATTACACTATCTATTGCTGACTAATGAGGGGGAACCAGAGTCTTTTGATGAGGCCCTACAGGTGGAGGATTCGTTCAAGTGGGAGCAAGCCATGGATGATGAGATGAGGTCACTTGAGAAGAACGACACATGGGTGTTGACTGAGCTACCTGCAGGGAAGAGAGCTTTGTTGAACAAGTGGGTGTTCAGAATCAAGACTGAACCAGATGGCAAAAGAAGGTTCAAGGCTTGTTTAGTGGTTAAAGGATATTCACAAAGGAAAGGTATTGATTATGCTGAAATATTCTCTCCTGTTGTGAAGTTAACCTCTATTCAAATTCTGTTGAGTGTTGTTGCATCGGAGAATTTGCATCTAGAGCAAATGGATGTAAAAATAATGTTTTTACATGGAGATCTGGACAAAGAGATCTATATGCAGCAACCGGAAGGATTTATGGTTCCAGGCAAGGAACACATGGTGTGCACGCTCACCAGGAGCTTGTATGGACTAAAGCAAGCACCAAGGCAGTGGTACAAGAAGTTTGAATCCTTCATGACCAAGAGTGGATTCTGCAAAGCTGAAAAGGATCATTGTTGTTACTTCAAGAAATACACTGATTCATATGTATTTCTACTCTTGTATGTGGATGATATGTTGATTGCAGGATCTAGTATGAGGGAGATTAACAATTTGAAGACAAGGTTGTCTGCAGCATTTGAGATGAAAGATTTGGGTCCAGCAAAATAGATTTTGGGGATGAAGATTTCTCGGGATAGATCTGCTGGCACTTTAAATCTATCTAAGGAGTTGTACATTGAGAAGGTGCTGAGCAGAGTCAGGGTTAATGATGCTAAACCCAGGACTACTCCATTGGCAAATCACTATAAATTGTCAAAGGAGCAGTCACCCAAGACTGCCGAGGAGCGTGATCACATGGCACTTGTTTCATATGCTTCAACAGTCGGTAGTTTGATGTATTCTATGGTCTGCACTAGACCTGATATTGCACATGCAGTGGGAGTTGTTAGCAGGTACATGGCGAAACCTGGGAAAGAGCATTGGGAAGCTGTGAAGTGGCTTACGAGATATCTGAGAGGTACATCCAGTACTTCACTTTGTTTTGGCAAAGGCAAGGTGACTCTATAGGGTTTTGTGGATGCTGATCTTGGTGGGGATGTTGACTCGAGCAAGAGTACATCCGGGTACATTTACACCATAGGTGGAATAGCAGTGAGTTGGATGTCCAGGCTTCAGAAGTGTGTTTCTCTTTCATCTACAGAAGCTGAGTATGTGGCAATAGCTGAAGCTGGGAAAGAGATGATATGGCTGGCAGATTATCTTGAGGAATTGGTCAAGAAACAGAGCGAGAAGATTCTTTACTCAGATAGCCAGAGTGCCATACAATTGGTGAAAAATCCAGTCTATCATTCGAAGACAAAGCACATCAGAAGGCGATACCATTTCACTCGAAGGGCAGTGGAGGATGGTGATATGTGCTTGGAGAAGATAGAGGGTGCAAAGAACCCGGCAGACATATTGACGAAATGTGTTGATGTAGGGAAACTGAGGTTATGTAAAACCTCGGTTGATCTTCTGTAGTTGTTGCTACAGATGTTGCGGTGCGGTAAAGATGTTGATGATGAAGAGATTTTTTTTTAGAATGTATTTTTTGGATGACTGAGTCAGTCTCCAAGTGGGAGAATTGTTAGGTAGTGGAGCCTGATTAATTTTAGGCTTTCCTATTTATTCTCTACTTTAGGCTTTCATATTTATTCTCTATTTTAGGCTTTCCTATTTATTCTCTATTTATTCTCTGTAACCAAAAATACTCTGATTTATTAATATATATATACCTCACCTCCGTTGAAGTTTACTCACGGGGTGTTACCACGAAATATTGAGTTTTCTCTTTCTCTCTCTAGATCTCTCATCTCTTTCTCTTGAAAGTTCTTGTGTTCTTCATTCATCTAGTGTGTGTGCGTGAATTCGATCCTAACAAGTGGTATCAGAGCCAGATTCAATGATGAAGTCAAATTCAGTGGTTCAATAATCAATATTGAACCAGGTTAGAAAGAGGTGTTGTAGTTCTCGCCGCAACCTTTTTGACAGTAATGAAGATTTTTGTTGGAGAAATTGTTTCAGAGAGGTTCTCTGTGTTGACACATATATTTTGCAAAGGATATTATGGAGAGGAGAAACAAGTTGTTGAAGATTAAGTGAAGAAAGTGGACAAATTTATTTTGTCAGAAATTCAGGCCAAGGGGGAGATTTGTTGGGTTTTATTTGCCTTGATTTCTTACCATAAATAGGTTTTCCTTTTAGGAAAAGGTTTTGGATTGACTAATCTTTTTTCTGGAAGGAAAAGGTTTAGGACTCTATAAATAGAGGCATGTTCCTTCTAACTTAATCAGCATTCACAATGTAGTATTAAAGACTTTGAGAGTTTTGGTTAGAGGGAGAATTTGTGGGTCACAAGCTTGATACGTTATCACTTGTGTAAACCTCCCATGTAATCCTGTTATGCCTCATATTTTTATACGTAGTGCGCGTCATGAACTAGTAGATGTAAGTACGGGGAATGAGATTTTATTTTAAGTTCCAAGTGTTTAAAGAAATATTAGGCAAGGATATTAATTCTAAATGTGATGTTAATAAGTGGTTGATTAGGCCATTAACCTTAAGTGTGAGATTAATTAGTGACTGATTAGGCCATTAACTTTAAGTGTAGGATTAATTAGTGGCTGATTAGGCCATTAACTTTAAGTGTGGGATTAGTTAGTGGCTGATTATGATTAAATTAATCTAGTGGGCCCCACCACTCAAGGCAAATTAAAAGGAATCAGATTGGGAGCTGGCCTTAGTGGAGCATGGGTAGTGGGGGGCTGCCTCCACTTCATATTATTAAATATTAAAAAGGAATCAGATCGGGAGATGGCCTTAGTGGAGCATGTGTAGTGGGGGGTGCCTCCACTTCATATTATTAAATGATGTAGTGAAATGCATTGCAAGCATATCATCTTTTTCACCACTTGACTTGGGCAGCCATGGAAATGGAGAAAACCAGCCATGCAACTCTTGGCCAGCAGCTGCAAATAATTTGGTTAGTAATCTCTTTGCTTGGTGTTTTAATTCCTTAGAATACCTTTGTTAATTAGCCATTAATGTTAAGAAGGGGGCGTGAACAGTAGCTTAGGAATTTTGTTTTAGTGATTGAATGTGCTAAGTATGAACGGAAACCATGATCGGATTACTAGTTTTGTCGTGTTAGTGTTTGGGCTGTTTTGATTAAAGCAAACTGCGGGAAATTCTATTTTGGTGTTATGTATATGTTAATGTGATTATGGGTATATACTCCAAAGGATGAATACGATAAGGTAGATGTGTTGCGAATTATAAAATGAGTTATCGCCGGTGTGTCATTGTTTCGTTACTATGGTTGCCGAGACGGAACTGTTTTGGAGGAGGCTGTTTAATATGATTCGTTGGGTTATATGTGTTATTAGTATTGCTGTGGATAATTTGGGTTGTTGTCAGATTGGGACGAAGTAAGGAATATAGGGGAAGTGCTGCGGATTTTCGTTAGATTATTAGCTAGCTTACAATAAGTAGTAAAGCGCGATGTTTATCTAATTGCGGCACGATTGTTGCTTGTTATAGATTAATACCTTGAGCAGTAAATATTGGACGTGCGGCTCGACTATACGGTATGCAACACTATCCTTTCTTTCTTTGTTTGGCATGACTTTTAAAATGAGCAAATAACGGACAGATTTGATACTTACTTCTAGAGCGTCTAGGTGATGTATATTCTTGCTTCCACAACTATTCCTCTATATATTGGCTATGTCTAAGGCTATGGTGATTTCTCATATCTATGGTAGCGCTTCTTAGAGTCATTGAGATTTTACGTTTCCATATCGTATTAAAGGTTCATAATCTTGATAAAACGTTAATCTTTGGTAATACTCCTTGCTGGTTCACGTTGATTGTTCTGTTGAGTTATAAGAAATATTTTAATTGCATATGGTTGCTCATAATATTCTGCTCGTGCATAGAGTCATTTATCATTTCACCGAGTCCCGGGCCGGGTAATGTTCGTGCGGAGTTTCTTGCATATGTCACCGAGTCCCTCACTAGAGGGCCGGGTATGTATATTATATATATGATTGGTGATGAGGATGATTATGATGATGATGATGATGATGACGGAGATGATGTGATGACTATTTCATCGAGTCCCTCACTAGAGGGATGGGTACGTATGATGTATATATAATGATGATTATTTTGCCAAGTCCCTTACTAGGGAAGCTGGGCATCTTATATGTTAAAGATATGCATGATTTTCACTTAAAAGGTACATGTGTAGCGATATCTTGTTTCGACTTATCATGTTGGTATCCTGTCGTCTTTACCTTATGCTTTACATACTCAGTACATTGTCCGTACTGACCCCCTTTCATCGGGGGGCTGCGTTTCATGCCCGTAGGTGTAGACGCTCAGTTCGGTGATCCTCCCGCCTAGGATATCTACTCTACTTTTTGGGAGAGCTCCACTATTCCGGAGCCCAGTCATTTTGGTACATAACTTTTTGTGTAGTCTTTTGCTTGTCTATGGGTATGGCGGGGCCCTGTCCCGTCGAGTTTCACTACTATACTCTTAGAGGTCTGTAGACATCGTGTGGGTTGTATATATATGTTTTGGATAATCGTCTCGACATGGTTTGTTTAGGATGTCCGTTTGTACAAGGGCAGCCTTGTCGGCTGTGTACATCTTTGTGTATTGTGTAGTGGCAGCCTTGTCGGCTGCGTATGCTATTATGATTTGAATAGTGGCGGCCTTGTCGGCTCGCGTATGTTGTTACGGTTGAATGGTTATGACTCCTTATGAGATAGATCCACTTTATATATATATGGCGTTGGGGTTGGCTTGATTTGATTAAATTTCATATTGTCTTAGTTTCAGTTGGTCATACTTGATAGGTTGGTATGTGAGTGTCCAAAATGGGCACTAGTCACGGCCCATCAGGTTGGGTCGTGACAATTCCGATTGAATTGGTTGGGGTTGTTTCCCTCTGTATTTTATACTCTCATATTTATAGTGGATTGTTCATCTATTTTGTGGACGTAGGTCGATTGACCGAACCACGTTAAATTGTGTCTTTTGATATATTTCTCGTTGTCTTCTTACTCGTGGTCTTTTGAGGTTTGCTTTGCTAACTTCCGCGTTTACACCTGCTTATTTTCGGTCCTAACAATACATATGTTTTCTTTCTTGGCAGCTATCCTATCAGTTAGTCATCTAAGAAGGAAATATAACTCAGGGGCGGCTCTGCAGCTTTGAAAAAAAAAAAGCAATTGCTTTAGGCCCCAGAATTTTTTGGGCTTCATTTTTTGTTTTATCTTTTAAAAATAGGTTATAAGTAAAAAAAAGAAATTTAAAAATATCAAATATTATTTGTAGAAAAGAAAAAAAATTTATATAAAAAAAAAGTAATAAAAGTTTGACAAATTATGAATACTATGTCTCAAGAAAGATAAATAATTGACTATAATAAACTTCATAAAAATATAAATATTCAAATTTAAGGCCTCCATTACGATTAGCTTTACGTCAGCGACATATCAAAGTCGCCTCTGATATAAGGTTGAGGACATCTTTACTTCTTTCAGATTTTGCAATCGTTTAGATCTTTCATATCTTGTTAATATCCCTTATTACTTGTAATCTTCTAATTCTTTTTATTTAGTTTCTTTGTACGGTTAAACAATCTTTGTTTCTCGTTTATGTATTTAAAGATGATCAATGTAATATATAAACTACAAGTTTTTGCAAAATCATTCTGCCTCACTAGGCTCAAGTGAGATATCTCCTTATAGTGTTTGAATGTCACTAAACGAAATAAAGGATTTTGGAGCAATTATTTTGCATCAATAATATGATTACGACTATATTATATTTAGTGACAATAATAAAGGAAAAATTATGCAGTTAAGTAAATTTATACTAGTTAATTACTCATAATAGCTAATTTGCTATAATTACTATTCACGACCAACATTATACATTAATTATATAAGCTGACTCCGAGTTTGCATAAATAGCCACATTTGTATATGTATAATTCGTCAGAATACACAAGTACATATGTATAATATACAATTATCTAATCAATATACATATACAATTTACCTCTCTCCCACTCTCTTCCCTCTCTCCTCTCTCTCCCGCTCACTCGCCTCTCTCTCTCTCAATCTCACTTGCTTTGTATACAAATGGATATGTATAATACACAATTATCTAATCAATATACATATACAATTCACCTCTCTCCCACTCTCTTCCCTCTCTCCTCTCTCTCCCAATCTCGCTTGTCATATATACAAATATATATGTATAACATACAATTATCTAACCAATATACATATACAATTCACCTCTCTCCCACTTTTTGACCTCTCTCTCCTCTCTCCTCCCTATAACATGTAACTACAAATTGTAATTATCAAATTATAGCTATGGAGAGTAATTAGACTATGTTTAGTAACTATATGTGAAAATTTATAATAATAAATATGGTTGTCCATCAATTTTGTTCCTCACATATAGATGCTTATAGTAGTGAATTCTAAAAGCTTTTTCCAAACGTTGTAAGACAAGAGAGCATAAACAAAAGCAAAAAAGAAAACTAACAATAAATCCATAAAATTATTCATGGAAATTTATCACAAGCAAGAAGAAAATTTTCATCCGTTTAACAGTGTCCAAGGAACCATACAAGTACAACCATATCATGGATCCACATTACATGTCTTATACTATACAATTTCAATGAGCGACGACATAAATACACAGCAAATTAATAATTCAAGAAACGCCAACGGTTTTACCAAGCAACCAGAGCATCAGTGTCAGCTCTATTCCGAAAATGGTGTGAAGAGAAGTTCTGTCTAACATGAAACCATAAATCGTAACTCCTGCTCGATTATTCTCAAAATATGTCACTGCAACACCATCCATATATCAATATAAGTGATCATTAGTCTGTTCAAACCAATTATGCATTAATATACGAGTTTAACTTATATGCATCGATATTGTAAAGATTTTTTAGTTTATAATTATCATATCATAGTGACCTACAATCACAAGAAGTAATTGTTTTGAAGTACACCTAAATCTTTATATTGTGAGTGCATAAATTATTCATATAGTACTACTTCCGTTTCAGTTTGTTTGTCTAGTTTGATTTGATACGAAGTTTAAGAAAGTAAAATAGACTTTGGAATCTTCTGGTCTTAAACTAAAGATATGTATGTACCAAAATGTCATTTAAAACGGAGGGCTAAGTGATATGAGCATACCTAGAGCCTGTCTTTTTTGGAACGAAATTGTACTATAGGCATACGAGGGGACAAACTTCGTATTATCCAGTTCATCCTCTTCATCTCCAACATCCTCTGCATCAGATGATCCGTTATAACCATTGTTGCAATCTACTTGATGAGCTGCTGGAGGAGACTCAGTCTCAGCCCAATAATACGAGTCTATTGTCGCGCAGGCATGCCATTTTGCAGCGAGGCATGTCACTGCTTGTGCTTTGTGAGTAATTCTTGTTGCACTCCGCAACAGTATCATCAGTCCAGCAAGAAGGCTGACGGAACACAGCTGCATATATTAAGGACCAAAATATTTAGTTCCACTAATAGACAGAGGCGAATTCATAATTTAGAGTTCAAAGTAAGTGTGATTATGTGTATGCATTTTCATATATTTGCTCATATCTTGGAAGAGCTTGGTCCAAGGACCGCAAATTATCGTCTAATATTTGCTCATATATTTTCCCATATTAGACTTCTATCCAACGTCTGTAATAACTTACAAAATTTTAGACCAAATAAAAAGATGATCATAACTTAGAAGCAATAACCACTAGTTAATGAGATCACGAGAAAGCATTACCGCAAGTTCACCACTCTTATAGATTCGTAGATCTGCATTTGGGCGTGTAGTCAGTAGAAGGGAGGCAAATAGACTTGCTGTGATAAATATCAATGCCCACAAGATGAATACACGGAACCTATGGCTAATAATTCTCAAATGCCTCCTGATCCTGAGGTGTTCTCTCAACACAGATTCAACATCAGAATCCACATGGAAGAGTACTTGAGCGAAATCCTGTAGTCGGAGAATCTGAAGGTAACATATCAAGCGGAAAAGGACACAAACTAAGAAGAACACGACCGTTCTGTAGAACCAGGAGCTCAGCTCCAGAATGCAGGCGATGACATTGCCCAAGAACGGGATTTGGGTTCCACCTGAGCTGTACCACCAAATCTTGTATGTGCTTTCAGCAACAAAACATGGCAGGACAAAAAAGAACAGGATTTTCGTCGATCTCTGCATATTAATAAGAGGAGAGAAAGTAGCTTTACGTCATGTTGTTACAATGTGCGTAGTATAGTTATTGTTAATACAAAACAAGAATCAACATATCATGTTCACTGATTTGAACAAACATAAATCCAGGTATCTCCGAGCATACAACAACATACCCAGTGAAATCACACAACATGAAGTGTAGATTTAATTAGTTGTCTTAGTTTATCAATCATGGAGTAACTACTCAATCTACATTTATGAACGGAATTCTTGACTCGTGTTTGCACGAGCACCATATAATCATACTAGAGAAACATCGATCCTCGCCATCTAACTACTATCAAACTTTTTATTTTTCCCATCCGACCCTATCAAGAGGATCTATATACCCACCAGCATGACTCGAACCCTCAATCTAATCGGTTGATTGTAAGAGGCACTCAACCACCAGAGCACGCCTCACTTGTCTTTTACTATCAAACTTAATTAACTCCAAATCATTCATTTTAAACAAATCATTTACCATATGGAATTGAAAAACTCAAAAAGGAACAGAACATCTGTTAAAAACAAAACATGAAATCGATATACATACATTAAGCTGTTGTGTGTAGCAGTTTCTAACAGTCTCACTCTCATCACAAAGTTTATCCAGGAACAAGAACCTCCGAAGTCCATATTTCTTATTGAACCTCGAAAGACAGATGAACGACAGAGCAGCAACGCTGCTCATCGACAGCTGAGTAACACAGTCATAAGTCCTACTATGATCAGCATCGCACTCGCTACAAGCCAGTAGATAATGAGACAGCCATGGCACAACAAAAGTTAGCAAACTAAACACAAACCAAGACAAACAAGCAGACGAAGGGTTCGATTGATCCACACACATCCACTTAAACCACGTCCTAAAACTCCTCAATTCATCATACATGTGTGAACCACTTCGAACTAATACCGTCTTATCTTCCAAAGCTTCATCCTCGTCCTCCATATTTATACTGTCAATGCATATAACTTAAACAGTCGCCTTTGTTAGTGAAAAAATTTGTTCATGGATAGAGAACAAAATGTTGTAAAATATTAAATGATAATGAGTTGATTTTTTTTTACAAGAGGAAGAAAAAAGGTGCAATAAATGGTTGGTTATATTGGAAAGTAGAGGAGGATAATGGATGAATCAAGTTCCTATTCCTCAAATTTTAATTTTTCTTTAACCACAAAAAGTAGTTGGAATCATCAAAAGTTAAGGGATTCCTTGTGGATTCTTCCAATCAATGGACATTACATATAGTATGTAGAGGTAGGGATTGCAATGGAGTTATTATTATTTTTTATAGATAGAAGAACCCATGGAGCTTGTGATTCAAGGTGCACTTTTTACTTATCTAAGCTTCCGTGATCAAACAGCTCATTTTCACCGGTTTATCGATAATTTTGTGGTGGAGTGGTAAGTAGTATTTTATCTTTAACCAAGAGGTCTCAGGTTCGAATCTCCTTTAGTACGAACTCACCTTTGTTAGGGAGTGCCTTACCCTATTGTGAAACTTCTAAGCACGAATATGAACGGATTTAATCAAGCTCCAATGTGAATAACAAACACTAGGTGAAAACCAATAAACATTCAATTTTTTTTTATATATATATACACATTACTTTTCACAAGTTCTATGGAACAATATCATTATAAACTTTGAGATTTTTTTAACAACAAACAGGTCATAAACAAAATGTATAATTGATGGGGTAAATATAAAAAATTGGAATAAACTTTAAAAGATCCCAAAAAATAGAATTTGGCCCAAAAACTTGTTTTGGTATAATGCATTGATGTGTCAATTAACTTGACCTTATTTTATATTTATACCCTTCAACTTTAGGGTACATAAGTAGAGATTTAACTTTGTATAAAGTTGTAACAAGTAGACAAATGAGTCATATGTGGCATAATACATGTAGGCCACCACGTATGATGCAAATTGTCATGTAAAATGCAACGTATAATGTGCATTGTTGAATGCCTTGAATAGGACCCGTTACGACAGAAAGGACGGGGGTCTCGCTGCCCGGTCAGCGAGTCGGGGGGTCCAGGGGGGCGACGCGCCCCCTGGCCTGGGGGTCCGGGGGGGGGGGGGGGCGGAGACGCCCCGGCCCGACGGTATACAATGTTGTTGTATTGGGCCCTTAATTATGTGTCAATTCTGTATGTTGGGCCCAAGCCTGTTAGGGCGTAACCTAGTACTATATATAGACGCTAGGGCAAACCCTATTCTGTAATTTCGGTTCTTGCCTCTCCATAATAAAACTGCTTCCCCTCTTCCCGTGGACGTAGCCAATTTATTGGTGAACCACGTAAATCTGTTGTCTTGTTTTTCGCGTTTATATTTTCTCGTATTATATCGAATTCCGCATAACAAATTGGTATCAGAGCCTCTCGGTTAATCGGTGTTCTTGGAGAATTCGAGATGTCTGCTTTGAACGTGAAAATCGACAAATTCACAGGGAGGAACAGTTTCAGTTTATGGCAGATCAAGATGCGGGCTTTGTTGAAACAACAAGGTTTCTGGGCGCCGTTGTCGAAAGACAAGAACGCTGTCGTTACTCCTGAGATGGCGATTCTGGAGGAAAAGGCGCACTCGACGATCATGTTGTGTCTCGCGGATGACGTCATCACGGAGGTCTCGGATGAAGAGACTGCTGCTGGTCTGTGGTTGAAGCTGGAGAGTTTGTACATGACAAAATCTTTAACCAACAAGCTGCTTCTGAAACAACGTCTATTCGGTTTACGAATGGCTGAAGGTACACAACTCAGGGAACATTTAGAGCAATTGAATACTTTGTTATTAGAATTACGTAATATTGATGTGAAGGTCGAGGATGAAGATGCTGCCCTGATTCTGTTAGTATCTCTCCCAATGTCGTTTGAGAATTTTGTTCAATCGTTCATTGTTGGGAAAGATACTGTGTCGTTGGAAGAAGTCAGATCGGCCCTTCATAGCAGGGAATTACGGCATAAGGCTAACGGCACAAGTACGGACATACAACCTTCCGGTTTGTTCACCAGTAGCGGAAAGGGAAGGAAAAAGGGCGAAAAGAAAAATAAGCCGATGTCGAAGGGTGCAAAGCCGGATGATGTTTGTAATTACTGCAAGGAGAAGGGACATTGGAAATTTGATTGTCCGAAGAAGAAGAAGCAATCGGAAAAACAATCAGTTTCTGCTGCTGTTGCTGAAGGAGACACCAATTCTGAAGAAGACATTGCCCTAGTTGCGGATGAGCACACTCATCATTCAGATGTGTGGGTTCTCGATTCTGGGGCATCCTATCATATCTGTCCTAGGAGAGAGTGGTTCACGACTTATGAGCAGGTAGACGGAGGCAGCATCTCGATGGCCAACAGTTCTGTCTGCAAGGTGGTTGGGACAGGCTCGATCAAGATAAGGACACATGACGGTAGCTTCTGCACATTGAACGAGGTCAGGCACGTTCCATTGATGACGAAAAATCTGATATCTCTCAGTCTTTTGGACAGCAAGGGATTCAGCTGGTCGGGAAAAGATGGAGTCTTGCGGGTCTGGAAGGGTTCAAATCTGATTCTGAAAGGTGTCATGCGTGGTACTTTGTATTTTCTACAAGGTTCCACGGTTACAGGTTCAGCCCATGTTGCATCGTCAGAAGTTCACAAGGAGGATATGACTAAGTTATGGCACATGAGACTTGGTCATATGGGTGAAAGAGGGATGCAAATTCTGTCAAAGGAGGATCTTCTTTCTGGTCATAAGGTTAAAAGCCTAGAGTTTTGTGAACATTGTGTCTTTGGAAAACTACATCGCAACAAGTTTCCAAAGGCCATTCACAGAACAAAAGGCACACTTGATTATATCCATTCAGATTGCTGGGGTCCATGTCGTGTTGAGTCTTTGGGAGGCTGCAGATTTTTGTGTCCATTATTGATGACTACTCAAGGATGACTTGGGTGTACATGATGAAGCATAAAAGTGAAGCTTTCCAGAAGTTCAAGGAGTGGAAAATTTTGATGGAAAATCAAACAGGGAAGAAGATCAAGAGGTTGCGAACTGATAATGGGCTGGAATTCTGCTGGTCTGAATTTGATCAATTTTGTAAGGATGAAGGGATTGCTCGACATCGTACAGTCAGAAATACACCACAGCAGAATGGTGTAGCTGAGCGGATGAATCAAACACTTCTGGAGAGAGCAAGGTGCATGCTCTCTAATGCTGGGCTAGATAGAAGATTCTGGGCAGAAGCGGTTAGTACAGCTTGCTACTTGATTAACCGCGGACCACATACAGGCATACAGTGCAAGACACCTATGGAGATGTGGTCAGGAAAAGCTGCTGATTATTCAAATCTGAAAGCTTTTGGTTGTACGGCTTACTATCACGTCAGTGAAGGTAAGTTAGAACCAAGAGCTAAAAAGGGAGTATTTGTGGGCTACGGAGATGGAGTGAAAGGTTACAGAATCTGGTCTCCAGCAGAAAAGAGGGTTATTATGAGCAGGAACGTTGTCTTTGATGAAAGTTCTCTGCTTAGAACCATTTTGAAGCCTACAACTACGTCAGAAACTGGGGGTCTTGATAAACAGGTGGAGTTTCAAGTCATTCAGAATGAGAGCGATTTGAAAGAACCTGAAGAGGAGGATCAAGAGCCACAGACAGAAACTGATATTCCAGAATCTATGCCATCAGATATCCATCGGAGTATAGCTCAAGATCGGCCAAAGAGGGTTGGAGTTCGGCCACCTACGAGGTATGGTTTTGAGGACATGGTGGGTTATGGACTGCAGGTTGCTGAAGAGGTAGATACATCTGAGCCGTCCACTTACAAAGAAGCCATTTTAAGTCCTGATTCTGAAAAATGGTTTGCTGCTATGGGAGATGAGATGGAGTCCCTACACAAGAATCAGACATGGGATCTGGTCATACAGCCTTCGGGGAGAAAGATTATTACTTGCAAATGGGTTTTCAAGAAGAAGGAAGGGATATCACCAGCAGAAGGAGTCAAGTATAAAGCCAGGGTTGTTGCCAGAGGTTTCAACCAAAGAGAGGGAGTGGACTACAATGAGATCTTCTCACCAGTGGTCAGACATACTTCCATCCGAGTGTTACTAGCGATAGTTACACATCAGAATCTGGAGCTTGAACAACTTGATGTGAAGACAGCGTTTCTACATGGAGAGTTGGAGGAAGAGATATACATGACTCAGCCGGATGGTTTCCAAGTTCCAGGGAAGGAAAATCACGTCTGCAAGTTGAAGAAGTCCTTATATGGACTTAAGCAGTCTCCAAGGCAGTGGTACAAAAGGTTTGACAGCTATATGGTGAAGTTGGGCTACACTCGGAGCTCATATGATTGTTGTGTCTACTACAATAGGCTCAAGGATGATTCATTCATCTATCTGGTGCTTTATGTAGATGATATGCTGATAGCTGCAAAGAAGAAGTATGACATTCAGAAGCTGAAGGGTTTACTTAGTGCTGAGTTTGAGATGAAGGATCTGGGAGCCGCTCGGAAAATTCTAGGGATGGAGATCATTAGAGACAGAGAGAGAAGGAAACTTTTCTTGTCACAGAGAAGCTACATTCAGAAGGTCTTGGGGAGGTTTGGCATGTCTTCATCTAAGCCTATTGATACCCCCAGTGCTTCCAATATCCATCTCACTGCCATGTTCGCTCCACAGTCAGAAGAAGAGAAGGAGTATATGTCACGAGTCCCTTATGCCAGTGCTGTAGGAAGTTTGATGTATGCTATGGTCTGTACAAGGCCAGATTTAGCACATGCAGTCAGTGTAGTGAGCAGATTCATGGGACAACCAGGAAGAGAACATTGGCAGGCTGTGAAGAGAATTTTCCGATACCTTAAAGGTACATCTGACGTTGGTCTCATTTATGGAGGTGATACTCAGTGCTTGGTTACTGGCTATTCTGATTCTGACTATGCTGGAGATGTTGACACAAGAAGATCAATGACTGGCTATGTGTTTACCCTTGGAGGATCTGTCGTCAGTTGGAAGGCAACTTTGCAACCTACAGTGACTTTGTCTACTACGGAAGCGGAGTACATGGCCTTGACAGAGGCTGCAAAAGAAGGGATTTGGTTGAAAGGGCTGGTTAGTGATCTTGGTCTGCATCATGATCAGGCTACGGTGTATTGTGACAGTTTGAGCGCAATTTGTCTAGCCAAGGATCAAGTCCATCATGAGAGAACCAAGCATATTGACGTGAGGTATCATTTTCTGAGAAGTGAGAAGAGAATCAAGGTGAAGAAAGTAGGAACTGCTGATAATCCTGCTGATATGTTCACAAAGCCGGTTCCACAGAGCAAGTTTCAACACTGTTTGGACTTGCTCAACATCAGAAGCTGTTAATTGCCCTGTGGGGCAATTCTGAGGAAGAGGGGGAGGCTTGGCACTGTCATAGTGCATCTGAAGAATCTGTTTGGAGAATTCAAGTCAAGGTGGAGATTTGTTGAATGCCTTGAATAGGACCCGTTACGACAGAAAGGACGGGGGTCTCGCTGCCCGATCAGCGAGTCGGGGGGTCCAGGGGGGCGACGCGCCCCCTGGCCTGGGGGTCCGGGGGGGCGGAGACGCCCCCGGCCCGACGGTATACAATGTTGTTGTATTGGGCCCTTAATTATGTGTCAATTCTGTATGTTGGGCCCAAGCCTGTTAGGGCGTAACCTAGTACTATATATAGACGCTAGGGCAAACCCTATTCTGTAATTTCGGTTCTTGCCTCTCCATAATAAAACTGCTTCCCCTCTTCCCGTGGACGTAGCCAATTTATTGGTGAACCACGTAAATCTGTTGTCTTGTTTTTCGCGTTTATATTTTCTCGTATTATATCGAATTCCGCATAACATGCATGTCTATTTATTTAATTTTATACATGTTTATAGCCAAAGATAGAAGGCATATATGTGAGTTAAAGCTAAATTAAATGACATATTTAATGAATTTCATCATTTGAATAAATAATCAGCATTAGTTCAATATAGGAATAGTTTGACAAATCATTGTGGGTATGAGATTTGAACAAAAAATCCTACTCTCAGTTTAAAAAAGAATAACTTTAATTCTTTTTAGTCAATTTTAAAAAGAATAATTTTTTTGTAGTACTATTTTAATTTCACATTTTCACGTGATATGTTTAATACCACAAAATTAAAGAACAATTTTGTACATTTGACATAAATTTAATTCAAGATCAAAAGATTTTAATTTTTTTTATTTTCTTAAATTTCGTATCAAGTTAAAATGAACCATTCTTTTTAAAGGAAAGATTATATATATATATATATATATATATATATATATATATATATATATATATATATATATATATATATATATATATATATATATATACTCTCTTTTAACTTTCTTTTTGCGTGTAGTTTACCTTTTGGCCTTGTCAACATATCCTCCATACATGGATAGTGAAATTTCCCCCCAATTGATACACAATCATGCATCATCGTTCATCCCTAATGATTCATTTTTTTTCTTCTCACAAGAGAAACCCTAATAATTAGGGGTGGACCCACCCTTATTCAAGTGGTGTGAAGTTATATGTTGTAACTTATTTTTTTTTTTCGTTTGTTTTTGAAAAAAAACATATTTTTATATTAAGTGATGGTTTATAGTTATATAAAGTTTAATATTTCATTTTAGATCATAAGTTTTTAGAGACTTTCTTTTTTTTTGAATTAAACTATCTCACAGAAAATGGAATAAAGAAAATTTAAGTGTTGCAAGATTAATCTAATGGTTAAGGTATTACAAAAATTCCATGTTTGATACACACACTACATTTTCTGTACCACATTTATTTATCAATCAAGCCCTATTCGCATGTAATATATTTACTTTTTCTATCTCCTCTCTAGAGCACTTATCTTCCTATTTATTTTTATTTAAAAATGTATTTGATATTTAAAAAAAATATATGTACGTACTAGTATATCTAATTTGAAAGTTGGCACAAAATTATTTATCAATAAACAATATGTAATTATTTCATTGTAATAAATTTTGTGAAATCATGTTGTTTCCAAAAGAAAGAAAAAAAATTAGTAGAATAATGTCCAAAATTTTGAACTATACGACCACATTGGTGAACCCCACTACCATCTCTCGCCATTTTTCGACTGCAGGTACTTTTCTTCTCCGATTGCTACCTAATTTCTTGTCGTATCTGCAAAATTATGCTCTCTAGCTATTAATATGTACTCATTTGTTGAGCTGTAATGCTGAATTTGAGATTTTTGTATGAACTTGAGTTCCATTTCATGGCTAACTGCTCTAAATCTTCATGTTTTGTGTTGATTACATTGTTGTTTCTTTTCATTTTTTGGGTTTCCTTTTTCAAATTTTCTCACTTAAATTGTTCTTTTTCTGGGCTTAAGAATGTGTTGAAGACCCTTAATAAGTTGGTTATTTCTAGCTTGTACCTGCGTGCACGGTATACGTATACTCTTTTTGAAATTGAACATAGCTCATTCAATTATCACTATTAATTTTGTTTATTTTGATTTTTTCTGGGTTTGGTACTTAAAAAAATTGGAATTAGTACATAGCTATTTCAGTAGTAGCTAATGGAAATCTAGGATTAGTCACATATTTTGCTGTTTAGCTACAAAATCAGTCCGTTGAAAAATTCAGTTTTTTAATCTTTTGAAAAATTAGCTCCTTTAATTATGAGATAATGGTAAAAAAATCACACACTTGAAGCATAACTTTCTTGAGGTAGAAAATGCAAATAATTAGCTCGTTTCGATAAATAGTTGGTGATAGTTCAGGTAGTAAACATGAGTAAAAAGTGTCTCTATAGTATTTATTTTCTTTTTCCACCCTTCAATTTAAATATATGTGCTTCTTCGAAATTACCTTAATGCTGTTTGATCAATTTAATGTAGTGAGGAAAGGAGAGTACTAATAAGTACCAAAACGATTGTCAAAATGAAGAGTAGCAATCAGACATGGGATCCATTGGTTGAGGAGTTCACTTTTGCAGCAAATTCAGCTCCGTTCAGTAATTGTCATGCTTCGACTATTGTTGAGGTTGTGATAAATTTTAGTCGTGGATCAGTGATTAGCTAGATTGACAGAACATAGCTGATTTAGTTTTTCATTTACTGATGTATTGAGATTGCGATTGATTTGGTTCTTATAAAGGTGAATAAGGATCATTTCTTGGTTGCTTATTTCGGTGGTACAGTAGAGGGAGCTCCTGATGTGAAAATTTGGGTACAAATTTTTAAGGTAATCACATCCTGTACAACTTATAGCTTCGGTTCTCTAACTTGTTGGTGGTTCATTGTGTAATCAGATACTGTTTGCTTTTTTAGTTTCAAAACAATTACTGATTTTGAGTTGATAATACGTTTATATCAGCTAAGTCATTTTCAGAACATACAATTGACCTTTCCTAAATAGCATTACAAACTTATTCATACGCCAAGCTCCACACGACTTATCTTTTTTAATCTTTATGGGAAACTGAAACTGAAAACATGGAACATTTTGAGCAGGATGGCCATTGGACTGCTCCTGTTATTGCCGATGAGCAATTTAATGTTCCAATGTGGAATCCTGTACTGTTTAAGCTTCCTTCCAGTGAAATACTCTTATTCTATAAAATCGGGCAAGAGGTACAGAAGTAAGTATATTCAGGCTTCCTTCTTCTTTTTTACCTAGTGGCTAAATCATATTATGTAGATATCTGATCAGACATAGACATCCATAAGATTGTTTAAGCTTTTAATATTTCATAGAATGACGCGACGTGGTATTGTGCGCAACACTAACTTATTAAAAGAAGGATACAATTTTGGAGTACATTCACAAGCATATATAGACTTGTATCTGTCAAACATTTTCAGCATCTCAGTAGAAAATTAAAAGGATGTGTCATGGTACTTACGTTTCATCATTATGGTGAAACTTGAAGAACTGAGATAACTTTTTGATATTATGATGCCATGAAATATTACGAGTGTTAGCGGAAAATCAAATTAGTAGACATGAATTCTCAAATTAAAATTCTATATCAAGATGAAGTTATTCACATTTCTAGGCTCTGTTTTGTGCATAAAGCCATAGGTGTTGCATTTCATACAAAGCTGTGTTTTGCGCATAAAGTCTAATAGTAATATAAGTAGTTTTGTAAGTCTTAATTGTATTTCCTTACGTCTCGACTATGTATTAAATTAATCATAGAATAATCGAGAAAAATTTAATATTATCTTCAAGTGTGTTGACTTCTCGTTTCATGCAATAATGGTAAGCTAGATTCATTCTCAGAAGATGATAATTCCTTGGTTATGCATACTATCGAGTTACATCACAATTCATTGCTGAATTTACATCAATACTATCTTTACTACTTTGTTGAATACAATTGTTATTTACCACGTCCATGGGATTATGTTTTTAACTTGCCTCTTACCGTGGACATCACTAATTAAACACAATACTATCAATACTTCTCAATATCTCGTTGAACTGGTATACTCTGTCATTCATTAGTTTCTGATATCATTTAGTTACTTCTATCATTTCACCCCTTAATGCACTAATATGTTGTTTTCTGAGTGATCCCACTTCATTACTTATGCAAGGTTCTCTAACTTTAGAGCGTTATCCAGTTTGTCAGCTTACCTAAATGTGCGATTTCTCAAAAGCTGAATAGCAAGGCCTACTTCCAATTTCATTTTCTGTCAGCCAAATTAGATGACCTAGTTAGCATTCCTAAATTCAAACGAATTATTTGGCTGAACTTTTCTAAATTCTTTCCAGCATTTAAACGTAATTCTAAAATCAAATGGTTGATCAAACTTACAATATTTTATAATTCTTAAATCTTGTTTTAGACGATAACTTAATCAGGACAAGAAACAAAGACAATTATGCAGTATAATCAGGACAATAACTTCGTGCTCCCGATACTTGCTGATGGTTTTTGTACATTAGATGGAGTGGGTGCTTGAAGAGGTCTTATGATGGTGGTGTTACTTGGACGGAAAGAGAACAACTTCCTCCTGGTATATTGGGGCCAATAAAAAACAAGGCATGAATATGAACAATTCAGTACTACAAATTCCATGCTATCTTAGATGTAACATATCTGATAAGTTAAAAATAAGATTTTCACTTATTTTCATTAGCCTATCATGCTGGAAAGTGGCTCTTTGCTATGTGGATCATCGGTGGAGAGTTGGAACTCTTGGGGAGCATGGATGGAGGTTGTACTAAATAGTTGAGTAAAACGCTAAAAATATCCATTCATAGTGTGCTCGGAATGAACTAAAGATATGCATACATTTCTTTACTACAGATGACTACTGATTCAGGTAGGACGTGGAGAAAGTATGGTCCAATATATATCGAGAATAACCCTCTTAGTGTGATTCAACCTGTTCCTTATCAGACTGCAAATGGGACATTGCGTATTCTTCTAAGATCATTCTCTGGCATCAATAAAATCTGCATGTCGGAGTCCCATGATGGTGGTTATACTTGGAGTTATGCAAAGCCTACTGAATTGCCCAATCCTAACTCAGGTAACGATTTAAGAAAGTACAGTTCAGCTTTTGGTTGTTTGAAATTATATATACCTATTACAATGGTTACAAACTCGGTTTGTTGCTCTCCTTAGCTACAAGACATTTTTATAGGTGACCAAACTTACATGTTTGCTGAAAGGCATAATATATAGATACTTATACTTTGCTTCAACCGACAACTAAACACTCCAAATTTTAGTATGCACATGCAGACACCTCAACTATCAGTTGAACACTTCAACTTATAAAATTGATCATCTAGACACCTCCAAATTTTGTGTCACGTCACCATGGGGTATCCACAAGACATAGAGGGAATGAGTTGGAGTGTTTAGTTGCTGTTTGAGACGAAGTTGGGGTGTCTAGACGTGCACTCTCAAAGTTGGAGTTCTTACTTGCCGACTGAGGCCAAGTTTGGGTGTCTGTTTATGTATTATGCCTTTATGAAACTATATATGTGAACATTAGTAATATGACTTTACAGGAATATATGAGGAGCAGTTATTCATTCCGACATAGTTATGAATTATATGATATTTCATAAGCAGGGATTGATGGGGTTAAGCTGAAAGATGGACGTCTTTTGCTTGCGTACAATACCATTTCTAGGGGTGTGCTTAAGGTAGCACTCTCAGAAGATGATGGAGACTCGTGGCATGATGTTGTCACACTCGAGGAACCTGTAGGCGAGTTCTCTTATCCGGCTGTTATCCAAGCTAGCGATGGATTAGTTCACATAACTTATACATACAACAGAACACAAATTAAGGTAAGTAACAATTTGGTGAACTTCTTGGCTAGGTTATTTATGATAATATGTTTTAATACCTACTAATTACTATCCATTTTTCACCAATTGACGTGTATGAAACTTATTTTAACTTGGTTGTTCTGATTGCCCAAGTTATGGCACTAGTAGACTACTTAGGCATGATTCCTTCTCTTTCTTTTTAATTGTCTGCAGCATGTAGCCTTTCAACCCAACTAATGGAGTACAGCAACATGAGAGATAAAGAAGGGGATCCTTATATTAAGTTAGAACTTAGTTCTCTTCAGCAGAGGATGATCACGTAGACTGTGATAAGATATGTAACGAATAGAGGTGTGTATAAGTATCGTCCATGCAAGAGATTGTTCTTTGTCTTTGCTGTTTGCACCTTCATTTCCATGGAAAAGGACTGTGTTGTTCACACTTCACACTATCCTTAGGGGGGAACTAGCTTGTTCTTCACGCTACTTGAAATCATCGATAGTTATCCATGATTTTGCTTTGGATTTTGATTGAAGAGACATCTAAGTTTCTTGTGCTAGTTTGCTTAGGTCAAGTTTAGGTGACTGTTAATGAAAAAGGTTTTGATCATTTCCTCCTGGAGTAGTGTAAAGATGTTTTAGTGTTATGAAATTCTCCCTTATCAGTTATTTGTAGCAAATCTATGGCTGATGGTTTGGTTTAAGGAAACTCAGAAACAACCGCTTAGCAAGACCTTTGTGAATATGTCTTCTCACTTCATCTCATATCATGGGGCTATATTTATTTATCAATGTGTATTCTTTCTTCAGGATCAGATTTAAGTGTCTTCTCACTTCATCTTGATCGAGACGTGGTATTTTTAGCTAATGTTTGGTCATAAATTTTCAAAATATTTTAGGCAAATATTAACCTGTGTGAAAATTTGAGTGAAATTTAACTGTGTTTGGCCATAGACCCACACTATTTGGAAATATATTTAACCTTTTTAAGAAATATGATTTATACCCATAAATTTTAAAAACAATCAAAACAAACCATATGTTTGTATTACACGACACACGACTTTGTTACCCTATAGAGCTGATTGTTCATCATTTCATTAACAACCATATCATCCTTTAGAGTTCCCAAATAATGAGATTTGGTCCAAATACTAATATTTTCTATTAATTGAGAATTTGGATTATTTATCAAATAATAACAAATTATATAGATAAATACTATTTGTCAAAAAAAAAATTAAATTTTACTTTGGAAAATCGATGCCAATTAGGGGAATCACATCCCTCTTTTCATAGCAAAACAAAAATTAAAATGTAATGGAGGAATCACGCCCCTCACAAATAAATAAATAAATAAGCACAACAATTTCAATAGGGGAATCACACCCCTGCTCTCATAGAATAACAAAAATAATATGTAGCTAGCGTTTGGCCATAGATTTCCAAATATTCTTGACAAATATTATTTGATTGAAAATTTGGGTGAAATTTCACCATGTGTTTGACAATAAAATTGGGGAAATATATTTCACCTTTTTAGAAAAATATGATTTATAGGCACAAGTTTTAAAAACTATCAAAACTAACTAAAAGTTTGTATTACAAGTCAATTGAATGTTCGTTTCAACAATAACAAATTATGTCCATGACACTAAAGCAATGTGGTAATTTGGAGTGAGTGCAACAAGAATTATTCCATACATCGTGAAGTAGACAAAGTACACGACTTTGTTACCTAAAGCCAATTTTTAATAATTTTCATCAACAATCATATCATTATTTAATATTCACTAAATATTTTATCACTATTTTGGTGTTCACGTAAAAAATATGTAATACAACGCAAGCAACAACTAGAGAGGGTGTTTTTGTAAAAGATAAAAGATTTGGGTAAAATTTTAATTTTTAAAATATCCCAAATAATGAGATTTGGCCCAAATACTAGAAAAAACTAGTATTTGGAAATTTGGGATATTTGCCAAAAATATTTGCCAAATAATGGCAAATTGTATGGACAAACATTATTTGCCAAATTTTTTCCAAATATTATTTGGAAAATTTATGGCCAAACGGCCCGTAATGGAGGAGTAGCAACCCTTCTTTAATAAGACAAAAGAAATAATAATAATAATATATAATGAAGGAATCACCCCCCTCATAAAAACAAAGAAATAAATTTAACATTATTCAATTGGAAAATCACAAAAATATAACATTTTCAATGGGGAATCACACCTCTCATAAAAAAAGAATACTAAAAAACTATAAATAAACATGGTATTTTCAATAGGGGAATAAAAGAACTTACCAACTTGTAAGCAAAAAAGATAATGTGAAATAAAAAATTGTTTAGCCCAAATTAAAAGTAATATGATCTTGTCTTGTAACATGCAAATTCTGAAAAATCATTTTTAAAAAAAATCATGTTCTCCATTCCCAAAATATTGAGATCTTCAACTAATATTATTAAAAATCAAGATAGACTACTTTTTCAATGGGCAATACTGAATAATACTACTTTACCGATATTCATTATTTATTGTCGAATTTCAATATTCATTAGTAAAAAATTGTTTATTAAAATTAAACTAATAAAATTATATATTTTTCATAAAATTTCACTAGATATGTTGTTCATATGCTTTTTTATTTCTCATTTATTTAGCATTAATAATAATATACATTGATATTTTGATATTGTACAATCACTACAAGCATTAAAGTATTCATGGTGCATTCAGAGTATTGTATAAAATAAGATATAGGTAAAGCAACAAATATAAATAGATAAAGGATATATTAAAAAAATAATGCTTGACTGAATTTAGGAAAAAAATAGTATGTTTGGTATTTAGTCAGCACCCCTATTCCGCTGTTAGCAACCCTTCAACCGCGATATAGTTGACTGATCGGGATTGAGCGATCTATCAATAATATTTATAAAATCTTTTTTTTCATTCAAAATTGAAATAAATTTTAAAACAAAAGCGCTAGCAACTCTAAATACAAAACATACTATTTATTTTCAATATATATATATATATATATATATATATATATATATATATATATATATATATATATATATTAGGGATGGATGAAGAATAAACGACATACCATAATGTAGAGCTTAATAAGAATTACTCAAATAACATAAATATCATTAAAAATTTTAAATTTAGAGACCTAAGTATTATATTTGAAATAGTTATTTAAAACTTTTAATTTATAAATTAAAATTTTAACTCCGTCAATAATGTCGATTAATGTTTCCTTAGCTTCTAGCCATTTACGTGGACCTCGCAAGGTTCACCTACCACGTTAATTCATGGCTGGTGGCTATCAATGAAAAATGACAAGATTTGATAATTTTTTATTCAGTGTCCGATATTCGTATTAAAGTTTTATTATTTTGAATTAGTATATCATGGAACCTTATTTGGAAAGAAATGCTTAGACTCGAACACGGAACTTCTAGTTACAAAAGAAACAGATTTATTTATTATTCTGCGTTCGTTGATTGTCTCATCTGGTGTTTGATATTCGTATATTGAAACTCGATTAATTTTAATTTATATATCTTAGGGACTCATTCCAAAAGACATGCTCTTTATTTTAACAAAAATTGTATACTCAAAAATCAAATATAAAATTTTAATTAAAGAGAAATAACATCATCTATTGCCCACATCCCTTGATGGGCTGAAAGATGTTTTATTCTTATTTAAACCAAAAAAAAAAAAAAAAACGTGCAACATTTAATTTACTCACACAGACAGGATTCTTGTGATTATATTTTTGTGATGTTCCATAATTGTTTAATAAAGTTTTGAAGAATAATTACTTGCTATACTTTGTGCGTTTCATTTTCTATTTTTCTATGATATTATCATTTTTTCCTTTTTCATATATGTTTTAACAGTTATTTTATTTTAAAAATTATTTTTCTTTTTAATGACATAAGTTTGTACTAGTTAGCAGTTATATATATATAATTAGAATGTCATGAGAAATTTAAAATCATAAATTTTATAAAAACAAATCTTATATTCTATTTCTAATTAAAAACATTTCCCATTAAAGGAATAAACCTTCTTCAAAGCACAAAAAAAACGAGTGTCGTGAAACAGATAATCCTGTTCACTGATGAATTAAGGTTAGAATAGGATAAATAAAATTCGTTCACTTATAATTAGAAATTTTATATTTTAATTTTTTTTTCTAAATGAGCTTAATTTTTTATTTTTTTTACGTAATACCAATTTAAATTAATTGATATTTCAAATACAAATAATCATATATTCAAAGATAACTAAATAAAAAATTCGGAGTTAAAAGAGTCATTTTAAAGAAATATAATAATACTAAAATGGACAATTTATTTGAAAAAGAAAATATCAAAACAAACCCCTTTTTCTGATGGCTTGACCAAACGGCCATTTGATCATTTAATTGTTTTTCTAGTAGTAATAATTAATAAAACCAATGACTTTTTTTTTCTAGAATTGTAAAGATAGTTTTCAAGAAGTTAATATTAATTAAACCAATAACTTTTGATATATTTTTAATTTTTTAATAATTTTCCCTATATGCATTAAAAAATATTCTTTTCACTTCTTTTGATTTTTTGTTTGGAATGGAATATAGTCATAAAGTTTATTTATTGCAATTTGCAAGTGATTCTGCTTGAACTATTTTTAATTATTTGTTTGACTTATATAGTACTTTTAATATCAGTAGTCATTGTTAAATATTTGAAACTGTCGGTATATTTTAGAATTTTGTTTTTGTTTAGATTCTTGATAATAATTCTTTTTTTTTTTTTTTGAAGTTTTTTGGTTACTGTATAAGAGATGTTTTATTCAAGTATAATAAGTGGCATTAATTTTATTATATTTGGTAGCAGTTTTGTATTAAATATAAAAGTCAGCATAATTTATATCATGTTTAGTTGTAGTTTTACATAATCAATACCAACATAATTTATGAGGGAATCTACGTATAAAGTTATGCAATGTAGAAGGTGAAATAAGTTATGTGGATATTAGTTATACATGTATTAAAGTGATAAATTAAATATTTTTCCTATTAATTTATTTTATTGTTTTTAATTAAAAATTTTATTTTTTTCCTATATATAAGTTTGTTATTTTTTTTTTATATTTAGATCATTTTTATCTTTTAATTTATTTTATTTTTTTAATTGGAAACTTTATTGTTTCCTTTCAACATGTGTTGTTTTTATTTCTTATTATATATAGCTTATTTTTTTATATATATATACTTACCATTTTGATTGATTTATGCAAATATAAATATTTTTTTAATATTAGAAATTGATTGTATATTTTTTAACGGTGCATATGCTAATCAAACATTAACATTATATATTATTCAATATATTTCACATTTTATTAGCATATATTATTATTTTGTAAATAACATATATTAATAATTTACAACAAATTTAATATTCAATAGTTTATAATTCATGTATTGTAATGTCTTTGAATTAAATAGTATCTACATAACTAATACTTGCATAATTAAACCTAACATAACTAAATCCTACATAGTTAATAGCTGCATAACTCTAACAAGTAACCAAACAGCCCCTTGTGGTATGGTTGAATGCTTTTAACATATATTTAAAAATTGATACACACAATTTTAAAAAAGTAAAATATACAATCGATATATTATACATTAGAAAAATGGAAACTGATTAGATGTCAGCTTTGGAAAGATAAAAAGATAATATTTTCTCCGTTTTAAAAAGAATGGTTTAATTTGATTTAGCACGAAACTTAAGAATATTAAGAAAATTTTTAAAATTTATCATCCTAAATTAAAGTTATGTACAATTTTTTTTGTAGCTTTTAACATGCAACGTGAATAGTTGCAAAAAAGAATCATTATTTTTAAAAATAGACAAAAAAAAGATCATTAAAAGATACACGCTACATTGATATGATTATTTACATAGTATCCTATTAGTTGATATTTAATATTTGGATCAAAGAATAAAATAATTATTATTAAGACTAAAACATGAAATAAAATTAATAACATTTTCCTAATAAATTAAAAAACACAAATAAAAGCTTTATTTAATATTTAGTATCAAAGAATAAATAATTATTATTAAGACTAAAATATAAAATAAAATTATTTATATTTTCTTAATAAATTAAAAAACACAAATAAAAACTTTTTTAAAAAAAACGATGAACAAGTAAAAATAGAAACATTATTGTCTATGACATACGTACGTTCCTCGTGCTCCCATCATGACTTACCATTGTCGTGCTTATGTACGGAACTAAGGATCTAAAGATTTTTATTTAAACTTTGATAAAAAGTTATATTTTTTATATATAAGAGTTATATTTTATGTATACACTGAAATTTTTGAATCCTTCAATTTTTTTATTATGCGTTTGTGCTGATGCTCCTTTTCACGATCGTATTTATTCCGCGAGGTACCTTATAACTCCACATACACACAAATTCATCGTGTTACTAAATTAACTTGCGCAGACTCTTTATTTTTAATATTATATTTATTAATATAATTATTAAAAAATCTAACACGCACATGTCCAACGAAATTATCCTTTTGTCTCGAATTTCAAAAATAAATTCATTTTAAAATTATGTTGTGCCCACTTTATATATGCCTGTCTGGTGTTTTTCTCCATTGCAAATCTAATTAGCCCTGCATCCATTAGGGATGCTGTTTATCCAACTTCTGAACTAATAATTGCAGAGTGTGAACTTTCTAGTTTGTTCAAATTAGAAAATGGAGGACTGTTCATCTTCTCTTCACTCTCTGAAAGTGATGTACGGACGCAAATTGCTCAATCGAATATTTTCATCCGTATACGGATTTGCCATTATAGCTTTGTTCTACCATCACTTGTTCACATTAACCGCAGTTCCCCTGCCCGGCCTGTCAATTTTCATGTTGGTATCGAATTTTATTCTAGCATTCATGTGGTTCACATCGCAGTCATTCTTCATAAACCCAGTTACTCGTCAACAGTTCCCCGAAAAACTCAAACAATGGGTGGATATTAAGGATTTTCCGGCGATTGATATATTTATATGTACGGCGGATCCGTTTAAGGAACCGCCGTTGACTACTGTTAACACTGTTTTGTCTGTTTTGGCTTATGATTATCCGACGGAGAAACTTTCGGTTTATGTATCCGATGACGGAGGATCGAAGCTTATTTTGTTTGCTTTAATGGAAGCGGCGGGATTTGCTCGGAGTTGGGTGCCTTATTGCCGGGAAAATAAAATCGAGCAGAGATGCCCGGAGGAGTATTTCCGGCGAAATCATACTATAACTTCTCAATTTCAGATTATTGAGGTAATTAAAAGCATTATGATTAATTAATTTACTCTTTTATATACTATCTCAATATTTTTATTTGTTATGTTGCGGTCAATTTAGTTAATTTTTAAAATTAAATTAAATAGAATAAATTTGATATTTTAAATATTTAAAAATTATATAAAAAATACTGTAATGAAAAAATACATCTTGAAATATTAGTCAAATTTTTATAATTTGACTCTAAAAATAGTAATTATGACAATAAAAAATGAATAAAAAAGTGTCTTTATTGCTTTCTATGTAATTTCAGAAAATCAATTTAAAGTTTAATTAAATAATCGTATTTTGATATTTTAAATAACTTTTTTTAAATGTTTAAAAGTATATAAAAGATATGTAAATTTTAACTTCTTGAATATATTAATATAATTAAAATGGACAACTAAATAAAATAATTTATAAAGACAATTAAAACCATACACATGTCTATTAGGTCACAATTTACGTGAAATGTTCGACTTTTTCACAAAATTTAATAATGGAATGGAAATATTTATAACTTAATTTTAACAAATTATGAATATTTTATGCAACTATATATGGTCTCATTGAAAATAAAAGGTAAAACTAAAAATTTAAATTAACTTTTTCTATCTATATCTTAATTTATATGAAATATTTTGAATATTAATATTTATACAAGTTTATTTTTTATCTTAAAACTTTTATATATCTTTTAAATATTTTAAATTATTAATTATTATAAGTTATAATACTTTTTACATAGTAAACACATAAATAAATTCATTTTAATCAATGTGAAGATTTTTATGAATAAATCATCGATCAAATTTAAGTTGTTTGAATCTCAAAAAATAAAAGTAATTATATAAATTGAGACAAAAAAAATATTAATTTTTAATTGACTTAAAAAGTATACATATAAATTAACATAAAAAATTTAATATAAGGAGAATAAATTGAAAAAAGAAAAAAGAAAAAAATGACGAGCCTATAGCGCCGACCGGCAATGGCTGATGGTTGGGACCAGCTAGTTTTCGTTGAACTTTTTTTGTTTTTTTGACGTTGATATCGTAGGTCGAATATATTTAATGTAATTTTATATATAAAATATTAAAAAATAATATAAGAAGGAAGTATTGTTGTAACTTTATAAATAAAGATCGAAAAAATTGAATACATTTTTTTAAGTTAAATTAAGTCAGCGAAGAATTTACAATTTCTCATATTATATTTTTCTTCTCAATACTATATATTAGATAGAAAATAAGTTATTTTAAAATTAATTATTTTAAAATAAATTATACCAAAATAAGTTATTTTATCATAACATTATAATAACTTATTTTATTATTAAAATATAAATAATGTAATAAATAATCCTAAAATTACTTAATACGTCTAATTAAATATAAGATAAAATAATCCTACCATTAAACGATTCACGGATCTCCTATCCTATGTCAACTATAATCACACTAGTCAAACAATTAGAGGTCATCGTTGAAAATGGTATTAGATTCTCTTTTGATTATAATATAATGATTTGACGTGCCAAAGAAAAGTAGGAAAACGCCCAAATCAATTTTCAAATATTTTTTTTTACCTACCGACACTTTAGGATACAGAAGGGACACAAAAATCAATACTAAATATATTGTGCTAAGTAGGTATTTGGCCATGCTATATCATATCACGATATGGTATCGTGAGATGATATCAGCATTTCGACATGTAATTTTATGCGGATTTCATTTCATGACATAGAATCATGAGATGTAATTCCATATTCTCCAAAAACCATGATATGAAAATACCATATCATGATTTGAGATATTTCAATACAAAAATTGATCGATAAGTTTATATTTTGTTAAAACAACCCCCATTTATGTTTACTAACCATTTATTTCACATGTAAATAAAATTTATAATTACACCATTACTTGTCAAGATTTATTATTCTCACCGACATAAAATTTATTATTTTCACCAATATATTGTACCTTTAACTCATACTTCACGATTGTTGAGTAATAAAATCTTGAAGAGTCCGTAAAAGGTGTTCTGTTTTTAAATATATTGATGAGAAGTGAAAGTTAGATTGAAACAATTACTTAAGTGGAGAACAAACACGTTTATAATAATTTATTATACAATTTTATAATTTTTTTTGATAAGATTTAATAAACAGTTAGAGCTATTTAATAGTTTTAGAACTTATGAAACTTTTATGTTTATGAGAAAATATACTACACCGAAATTTCATATCGCATGTCCAAATAAAACTTCAATTTTATCTCATTATTCCATATCATGATATCATATCAGAATTCTATATCTTGATACGATATTGTATGACCAAACGGGCCCAAACTGTATAAACAGAATTGGAGGCATTTAGCCCTATCTTTTCATAATTTCAATTTTTAAAGATTTTGAAAAATAATAAAAAGATATTCTTTTATTTAAAATTACTCACATAAAAAAGAATTACGATTTTTAATTTTAGTTTTTATTTTGAAAACTAAAAAAAAAAAAATTCAAATTTCACAATAGGACATGATTGAATATGTATGAAAAACAAACCCTTGTAGAAGTAACTTTCAATAGCGATTGTTACATTAAATCAGAGCAATTCCTATGTCATAATCTGTAACTTAATGTATATTTTAATCTTACACTATAGGATCGTTTGATAGAGTGTAAAAGATAATGTGTAAAACAAAACGTGTAAGCAACACTTGTATTAGCGATACAATGTATTAGTTATGTTTGCATTAATTGTACATAGATTATTTTTATGCATTGTTTTGTTTAGTTTGCTGCATTAAAAATAATATGCATTACACAAAAAGAATATTTTTACAAAGATATCCTCCATTATTTTGGTGGAAAGATGCGAAAAAGGTTTTGAGGGGCAATTAGGTTTTTAATCATGTTAATACATGCATTATAATCATTGTTAATTAATATTGATGATATAAGTAATACACACCTTAATACACAATTACTACAACAAAAACAACTTTTAGTGGCAATAGAAAGACACATTAATAAACAGTGTTAAAGTATTTACCGACATTAGTTTTAATGTCATTATATCCAATGTCGCTAAAGGCTTTAGGCACATATACAAAGAGTATTAATTTTCTTTAAAAATACATATTTAGCGGCAATTGAGCTATTACGATTAATTAATTGCCGCTAAAGATTATTTTTGATATAGTGAATAGAGTGTATAACTAATGATTGCATTAGTTATACTTAGGTTGAAAAAGAATACCAAATAAGGTACTAGTAATACACAAGGCTAATGCATTTATTATTTTTCATAAGCACAAATTTCTTTTAAATGAAAAGTGCAACAATTATTATGTTCTTAATAAAAGCTTCGAACATTAATGTAGAAATAATTATTATGCAATTCATTATTAGAAAATAAGAAATAGTGACAGATAAAATTTAATAATTTAACAAGAAAAATTTCATGCTAATATCATTAAACTGCATATTATATTATACACGAATTCAAATGAATTGGATCAAGTAACTTATGAATATCAAAAATTTAATTGGATCAAGTAACTTATGAATATAAAAAATTTAAGTAATATGCATTAATGTAATGTATTTTCTAACTTTTAATTTATGTCATGATGTGATTATGTAGAATTTGTACATGGACATGAAGATGAGGATAGAGAATATTGTTGAGAGAGGTGAGGTTGTTGATGAGTGTATTATTGACCCACAACAACGTCAAGCTTTTAGCAAATGGACCAAAGGATTCACTCCCAAAGATCATCCTGCTATAATCCAGGTTTACACTTTATCTTCTCCAAATCTTATTTTATATCACGAGATTTTACTGAATATGTCGTTGTGTCAGATTATGTGGCACTATATATTGTTGTTGATGCATATTTTGATATCATATGTGATTTACTGTGTTTGGGTGATCTCATATTGTTGTTATTATTACGATTCCTTGCATATATATTTCATATTACTTCGCTATTAATTGTTATATTTTCTTCATTATCATTTTCATTATCAGATCCCCTCCACTCGTATAATTATTATTTTGATTCGCTTGAATCTAGTTTTTTCAGAAATATCTAGTCCGTCTCAAAGAAATAATGTTAACGCTTGTGTATACTTAATTTTCTTTCAAACCCCATTTTATATTATACGATTTCACTGAATATGTTGTTGTATCGGATGATTTGACACAATATATTGTTGTTGATGCACATAAAATTGAACTTTTTAGTTTCAAAATCATTTGGCACTCAACCATGCCATAGTTTACAAGCTAACATAACAATAATGTGTTAGAAAAGATACAATCTTTTGTAAAGGTTACAATCTTTCGTAAAGATCACAATATAATGTACGTCTAGAGGGGTATTAAATGAGGCGGACCTAATCCTTTCTTAGTAGGGACAAGAAAAAACTTGTATTTGACTTTTGCTACTCTTTTAAACAGGTATTATTGGAAAGTGACAAAGATAAAGACATCAAAGGTTACTCAATTCCAAATCTCATTTATGTATCTAGAGAGAAAAGCACAACCTCACTTCATCATTTTAAGGCTGGGGCACTCAATGCTTTGGTAAGAAACAAATGAAAGCCCATTTTTATTTGTAGCATTGTGATAATTGATACTCCTTCGTTCTTGAGTGGTTGAGATATTTTTCATGAGGTTTTTAATTACTTTACATTTTTTAACGAGAATAGTTTGAAAATAATTAAACCAATAAAAATGAAAAGTAGCCTTTAATTTATGTACTTTAATATTCTTCTTAAGGAGTGTATCATACCTCCAACTAGGGGCGAAGCTAGCTTGAAACCAGGGGTTCATGCGAACCTTCTTCGATGAAAATTACACTATTTTTATATTGTTAAAATTATTTTTCAGTACAACAAAAATTCCTTTAGTGGCATTAAAATATACAGATTAACAAAGAGTGCTAAATCTTTTACTAGCATTAGTTAATTTTCAGTGGATCTAATGTCGCTAAAGACTTTAAGGACATATAAAAAGAGTACTAATTGCCGCTAAAAGTACATATGTAGTGACAATTATGCTATTGCCGTTAATTAATTACTACTAAAGATCATTTTTGATTTAGTGTTTTCATGTATATATAGTAGACATTGAACCCCCTTTCGACTAGTCCAAGCGTTTATTTATTCAGATTTTGAATCTTCTTGATGAAAATTCTGACTTCGCTACTGTCCCCAACAATTCACTCAATATGAACTATAGGGAATAAAGAAAACATGCCTTGTTAGTCTCCACCGTCTCAAATTAGTTGTCATATTTCACATCACCATATAATGAATTGACATACTATGATGTTTGATTTTGTTTTTCTTCAATCTTTCAGCTCAGAGTCTCAGAAGCAATGACAAATGCACCAATAATTCTGACTCTTGATTGTGACATGTACTCAAATGATCCTCAAACACCTCAGCGCGTCCTTTGTTACTTTTGTGATCCTTCAATTAGGTCTAAATTAGGGTATGTTCAATTCCCTCAACAATATCATGGACTCAACGACGATGATTTATATGGTGGTGATAATGTACGTACATTCCGAATTTCACCTTCAGGCTTGGATGGTCTTGGTGGCCCTGATAACTGTGGAACTGGCTGTTTTTTCAATCGTCGTGCTCTTTATGGTAGCCCATCATCAGTTACATCATTAGAACACTCTAGAGATAGCCATACTCGAAGTATGGCTATCTCCAGTGTGTCAGTCGTTGAGCTGGCTAGTCATGCTGCTAGCTGCAACTACGAGTACAAGAACACCGAGTGGGGTACCAAGGTAAACTTTCTAAATAATAATCAAAAAGCATTGTGTATGTTCTCTAACTTGTATTCGAAAATTACTTTATATGCTTATCGTTTTGTTTGAGTTGATTTCTGAGATAGTCACTCAACTTACGACAGAAAACTATTTTAGTTCAAAAATTCAAATGTAAGGGACTATTTTGGACGTTATCTAATGACAATTGCACGTATGATCGAATTTTCAGGTGGGGATCAAGTATGGAACACTTGTAGAAGACATATACACAGGTTATATCATGCATTGTGAAGGGTGGGATTCAATATTTTGCGATCCTGAAAGGCCTGCATTTTTAGGTGAAGTACCGATAAATTTAGATGATGTACTGAGCCAGGTTAAAAGATGGGCTTTTGGACACCTTGAAGTTTTATCCTGTAAACACAGTCCATTGACATTTGGAACCAAAGCTCTGGGAATTTTGAGGGCCAATTGCTACATACATTATGTTTTCTGGCCATTTTGGTGCATACCCGTCACTCTATATGCTTGCGTTCCACAACTAAGTCTCCTCAACAATATCTCCATCTTTCCCAAGGTACAAAATCTGAAATTCTCGTAGCCTGTTTGGTCAAACTTTTGAAATCTGCTTATTCAGTAAGAAATGCTTTTGTGAGTAACAGTTTGTGTTTGACTGATTAGTTTGAAAAGACACTTCCGTCAGTAGTAAAACAGTAAGTTGTGTTTGATCAAAGGTTCCAAAAGTACTTTTGAGAAAAAACTACTTCGTCAAGTTTCTCAAAAACTACTTTTGCTACTACTCAAAAGTACTTATTTTCCCTTTAAAGCATGGACAAACACCGTAACTTTCTAAAATAAGCACTTTAAGCTTGACCATACACGCTAGCCTAGTTACCTCAATGCTCATTTCATTCAATTGAGATTATAACTCTTTTTTTGAACTTGTGACAGGTTTCTGATCCATGGTTCTTCTTGTATGTCTTCCTATTCTTTGGAGCCTATGCACATGATTTTGTACAGTTCATATTGTTCAAAGGTACAACGAAAAGGTGGTGGAACGACCAAAGAATGTGGTACGTGAAGGCATTGTCACCTTTTCTTTTCGCCTCAATAGAGTACCTAACGAAAAAGTTAGGGATCACGACAAAAGGATTCAACGTTACAAACAAAGTAGCAGGGCAGGATGAAAGGAAAATGTATGATCAAAGCGTCTTCTCATTTGGAATTCCTTCACCTATGTTTGTGCCATTAGCAACAGTATCGATCATCAATCTAATAGCATTTGTCAAAGGAATCGAGACAGTAATCTTTAGGATGGAAAGTTTAGACGAGTTATTCATCCAACTATTCATTGCTGGATTTGCAGTTGTCAATTGCTTGCCGATTTACGAGGCAATGTTACTTAGATCTGATCATGGCAAGATGCCTAAGAAGATAGCCATTACTTCCTCTGTTCTTGCTGGGGTGCTCTGCATTGCATTTTCCTTATTTGTAAGTTGAAATTCCCGTAGTTGTAAAAGATAATGTCAACAAATTTAGTTGAAATTCCCCATGTTGGTGGGGTGGGGCGCCCGTTGATAATAAAAAGACGATGAGTAAACTGAGGAGGACATAAACCTTAACCTCGAAAACACGATGAAGAATATATAATACGACTCGTTCTTGTGTTACACATGATAGAAAAAGAGGCTAACTTGGCGGACACCTCAATTTTTATTCTTGTAAACTGATTCAAATAATGACTTACTTTGGTAAAAAAATCGAATTACTTTTACTATGATCACTCATGTTTAAGTTTAACCGTGCTTTCTCAAACGCTGTGTAAAATGCATACCATGGCTGAGGTAAAATTACTTTTGGAAATTGAGTATTTGATAGGATATACTTACATACCTGTTAAATAATATACTTGCAAATGCGAGTGTTTTTTTTCAAAATACAGTATCTAGATCTAAATCAACTCCAAAAGTTAGTTCACGTAATGATGAGGTTGATCACAAAGCTGACAAGTAACACGAGAACGACTCATGTGGGTGTTCTGAGTTTGTATTGTTGAGTTTTTGAGCAACACTGTTCAACTGCTCATTATATTCATGGTGAGAATTGAGGGGGAATTTGGTACAACAACAGAAAAAGGTGTCGTTGAGGTTTCTCAGCAAAGGAATTGGTTGAGACAATTGTTATTGGCACCAAGAGAACACAAATGCTCAGGAAAAAATGTGGGATACCATATAAACTTTATGGCTGGAGAGAAGTGTTTATTTTTTAATAGGCATAATACATAAATGTACCCTTTAACTTAGTTTTAAATCACATTTATGCCGTTCAACTTTGGATGTGTACAAATAGACACTTAAACTTGTATAAAGTTGAACAAATAAACACACATGTCCTACATGTCATTTGTTCTCTACGTGGAGTTCTACGTGTATTGTGTCATGTAGGACTCATGTGTTTATTTATTTAAAAGTTGGATAGTTAAAATATTTGTTTGTGTATTATGAAAGTTGGAGGCAAAAGTTAAAATTTAAAGCCAAATTTAAAATTTAATATATGTATTATGCCTTTTTAATAATATGTATGTGTATTTATATAAGAGAGTAAACAATAAAGAAGGAAAGAATCAACTATGAAAGCATTGTGATCTTCTCCTAATCATAATAGAAATCAAATCACTAATAAGATACTAACACATCGAAGATTTATATCCTAATATCAGTCAATTGAGTCAAGAAATATCACTAATAGATGGCGTTGGTTTGTTATGATAGTGAAGATGATTGGTAGTAGAATTGCATGCAGGAGTAGTTGTGGAGGTTGTTGAGATGACAACAAATTGGCGATAATAGACATAATTATATTGTTGGAGGTGATATGTGTGATAGCGACATTAGTATTAGTGATGATTGTTAGTGGTGCTTGTGATTGTGATGGTAATGGTGGTTGTTGGTTGACAACAATAATGGTTGTTGACAATAATAGTAATGGTGAAAAAAATTAGGAATTTTTTTTGAAAATGTCAATATTTTAACATTTAAGAGAGCTCATTAGCAACACTTTCAATATTTAGTAAAAATGTCAAATTTTAGTTTGTTATGTATTTTATTTATGTTTTTATTATTTGTTTTTATTCAAATAATATAATTATTTAATAACAAAAGAGAGAAAATCAATGGAGAGAATTTCAAAAAAAGATAAGGATCACTTAATTTTCTCATATGTTACATTTTCAAATAAAATTTAAAATTTGTTCTTTTTTTTCTTCAGAATTTTTACCTATTTAAAATCATATACATTCCACAATATATTCTATTTATATTTATTATAGTTTTTATTCATTCCAATAGGTATGCCGAATATATCTATATAGTCATTTAAGAAATATATTTTTATTCATATATTTTTTTCCCTTTATAGTTTGTTCAAAAATCTTGTATGTATTCATTTCAATATGTATTTTATTTGTATTTCTATTTATTCTAGTTTTTATTTAAAATTTTGTATAATAATATATAAAATACAAAAAATTAGTACCATGAAAAAGTGAATGAAATATAAAATTGAAAAGAAATAATTGAATATTTGGTGTACTCATTCTTAAATAAAATGCATAACTAGTTGATATACCTTTAGAATAAATACAAATTAGAAAAATGTCAAATTCAGAAGCAATAAACATAATTTTTGAATGAATACAACTATTAATTGTAAAAATACATACTGACTAAAACAGTATCAACATTCATATACTTCCAAATTAATGAATACAAAAAACAATAAAATTATGAAATACAAAAATAAATACTAACTGTGGTACATTACATAACTATCACAAAAAAAAAAAACAGAATACAAAATGAATTAAATATATGAAATACAAACTTCAAATCTATGGATACAAAATACAATAAAACAATGAAATACAAAAATACATACGGACTAAAACATCAACAAAATTCACTATACACTTTCAAATCTATGAATACAAAAACATTAAAACTATAAAATATACACAATCAAACTCATATAATGTGTTACATTGACATAACTAACACACACACAAAAAAAAAATAGAACACAAAATACAATAAATATATGAAATACAAAAATAAATACTAACTATAACATAATTAAAATTCCATATACTCTTACTTCCAAACACATTGTAACATGAATTTTTTTTAATCTTAAAAATTACTATACAAATTAAACTAAACATGCAAGACACAGAACATGCAAAAGAAAAAAAAAATCTCTTCTCCAACAAATTGGTCTTCTTCAACTTCATAGTTATGAATTTGTGTGGAATTTTGCACATCCACGGATTCATGCATTTTTTTCCATCGTATATCCTGCTTAGATTTAGAAGCGGAACCTACATTATTATTTAATTCTTGAGTGAAAAAAAATTAAATGATGGGAAATCGGAAGAACTTTGATCATTTTGTCCAATACCTCTAGTAACTCTCTTGAAAACGTCCATTGAAGAGAGAATTATGTAGTCTCAAACCCTAAAAAATGTTTTAAGAATAACAACAAAATAAAAAAAATTAAAAAAAAAACACTAAAATCAGTAAGTAAATAAATGAGGAATCTAAAAAACATAATACCCAAATCAATGTTAATCTTCAAATCAAATCTTGCAACGAAATTAAATGAGAATAATAGAAAAAATTAATATATTGAATCGAAAAACTGTGGAATTGATTTGGAAGAATGTTAGAGAGAGAAATTTAAAAGAAGAGTAAGAAAAGAGAGAAAAATTTGGGGATTTGATTAGGAAGAAAGTAAGAGAGAAAAATTGATAAGCTTAAGAAAAGAGAGAGAAAAATTAAAATGACATTAATATCTATCCAATTACATAAATATAGGAAAATGTGTAATCTATGAGAGAGAAAAAAAGGGTGTAAATAATGAGAGAAAAATATTAATAATATCAAAATAATTATTTATTTTTAAAATAATGACATTTTTGACATGTTCATTATTATCACTAAATAAGTTAGTTTTTTTGACTAGTTAGCTAAATTTCTCCAAAAATTATCTATACAAAATACCTTTTAATGATATCAAAACTTATTCAACATCTTAATCATTAAAACTTATTCCAATCAAATAAAATATTAAAATTTTAACATAAATGAATACATTTAATAATCTAAAATTTAATTTATTTAAATTCACTCATTCCCTTAATACAAATAAATAAAATAAAATTACGCGGTTAAGTAAACTTATACAACTTAATTAATCATCATATCTATAGCTTGCTATAATTACCATTCACAACTAAGATTATACATTAATTATATGGGCTGACCATGTTTGTATATGTACAATTTGCTAGAATGTACAAAATACATATGTATAATATACAATTATCTAGCCGACATACATATACAATTCACCTTTCTCCACTCTGCCCTCTCTCGCTTGCCTCTTTACTCCCTCTCCCAATCTCGCTCTTCTCTCTACTCCCTCTCCCAATCTCGCTCTTCTCTCTCCTCCCTCTCCCAATCTCGCTGCCATATATACAAATACGTATGTATAATATACAATTGTCTAACCGATATACATATACAATTCACCTCTCTCCCACTCTCTGCCCTCTCTCGCTTGCCGCTCTCCTCCCTCTCCCAATCTCGCTCTTCTCTCTACTCCCTCTCCCAATCTCGCTGCCATATATACAAATACGTATGTATAATATACAATTATCTAACCGATATACATATACGATTCACCTCTCTCCCACTCTCTGCCCTCTCTCGCTTGCCGCTCTCCTCTCTCTCCCAGTCTCGCTCGCCTCTCTCCTCCCTCTCCCAATCTCGCTTGCCATATATACAAATACATTTGTATAATATATAATTATCTAACCGATATACATATCTCTCCAATTCTTTGCCCTCTCTCGCTCGCCTCTCTCCTCTCTCTCCCAGTCTCGCTCGCCTCTCTCCTTCCTATAACATGTTGCTGCGAATTGTAATTATCAAACTATAGCTATAAATAATAATTAAGTTATTTTTAATTGCCTATATGTGAAAGTTCTCCTAAATAAATAATGCCTAAATTGATAAGCGTACGAAATCTCCTATTGCAAGAGAAATATTTAAAAAGACAGTTTTTATCAAATAAAAAACATTCGGTAGATTGCACGCCACAACTCCTGTTTCCTAAATAAAAATCAAAACAATTGGAAAAAATTCATTGATAGTTTGTCCAAACTATGGTTAATAGTTTAGCTTAAAACGTTCCTATTATCTTTAGTTAGGTAAAAAATGTATTGTTTTTTCTAATAAGCATACCATTATTTTTAACACATTTTTTTAAATAAAAATATTATTTTAAAGAATATTTTTTTGTTTCTTTTTTTTTCTTGCCAAGTCTTTTTAAATAATAAAAAGTGGAAATTATTTTTTTCCTCTGCTTAATCTCATCTTATCAATTAAAATAAAATAATTGTATATAGTTTTTAATTGATTATATAAAGGCCTCACATTTAGAACTAATAATATTTTAAAGAATTTTTATTATTGGTAATCTAAATGAAATATTAATGATAAACTATTGTGTTCTTATATATATAACCTATATTATCGATTAATACATGTGATCAAATTTTTTTTAATTGATAAAATACATTAACAAAAAGATTATTTTATACTTTCTTATTAGTTAAAGAGATTTTTAAAAATTAATAATAACAAAAAAATATTATTTAAGAATAACTTTTTTTTATTAGAAGAAAAATATGTTTTTTTTTAAAAAAATACAATATTTTTTTTCTCTTATTAAGAAGAGAGTTTCAAAGTTTCAACATAAATGCTTAATGTAATTTATTTTTAAATCAAGGATATTCTAGTCATTTAACCTATAATCAATATGTGTTAGTTTGTATTATGTGTCATGTATTGTATCCTTTCAATAGACAGGTAGCATTTTTTATACTCGTATTATTTCTGTTTTCTGTCGTGTCTCAATGTGCTCTCATCTCCATTTGCTCTCTTTTGTATAATTTTTTTTTTATTTTCTTTGGATTCTCTTCATCTTTGATAATTTCTTAGGAAAGAAGTCCGAATTTTGATTATTGTGTCTCCTATTAAGCTTGATTGAGATACAAATTTGCAGAATTATTTTTCCCTCTTTTACATTAGAGAACAAGAATCCATCAAATTTTATAATGAATAATGTCGGAATTTTATTATTTACATCTCTTTGATGATTTTTTTTCTAAGTTATTTTTATTTTATCTCATAACTATTTTATTGTTGCAATTTTGAATTTGTGAAGTTGATTATTGATATTTTGTTGTTCACTCCTGTTTTTTCTTAGCAATTGTAGTTTTTACGGGTTAATTCTCTGTTCGTGTTACTATATAATATTTCAATTAGTAGGTACTATTTTCATATCAAAATTTGATTCGTACATATATGGTACGATCGTAATTCTGTATGTTAACCAGTGGTAAAAAGGTGTGTTGAAAAATATGTAATAAAACAAAACAAATAGATCAAAGCTTGCAAAAAAACAGTGAAGATGAAACAAGCTAATCGCTGTGAACTATAATACGATGCAAGCTGATTGATAAGGAAAAGATTTCCTTTGTTGAAGCACAAACAAATAATGCTCAGTTGAATATAACTTCAAGCAAGGAAAATGATTTGGGACATCAAAAAAGGTACAACACAATTTTAGGAAACGAAAAAGAAAGTATAATTGAAGACTAGATCATTAGTCCTTTTATATCATCTCAAATACTTCTCATATTTAAAGCTCAAACTCAAAGAAAATAATTAATTAGTACCTTAATGACTTGAGGAAGAACATCATTAGAAGATAAAACACCACCAAAAGAATTGGCAATTTGGTAAAAAATGACTCATCAAAGGTTGAGTAAATTCTTTGCATTAGTATTTAGTACTGCAATATAGCTAAGTAAAATTTAGGCGGCGAAGTGAAAGCTAGATAGTTAAGTACTTCTCAAGCTAGATACCGAATCTTTTCTAAAATGGAGCTGGAATATTTAATTTTTAGCTTATAACTATTTTGTTTACAGATCACTTTTTTGCTTACAGATACAATTTACTCCGTTATCGAGGATATGATTGGTTTATGTGTATTTTTTTATAAACTTAAAAAAATCAAAGTAATAAATTTGTACTTATATTTACGCGTAACAACTAATCATGATTCAATCATTTTGTCAATCTAATATTTTTATGAATACTAATCTCTCTTCTCTAACCTAATGTAACAGATCTCAATGTTAGGATCAAAAGACCACATAACTAAGATTAAACCTTAGTTATCCTCCCGTACGAAGCATTCTTTTTTTTTAATCATGTAAATGAAATGTACATACCTATTTTGTAAACTTGGCTCCTTAGTCAATATCATCAAACAATTAAGTAATATGTACAAAGTTTTATCTTCTATAGGTTTTGCACTTTATGATACGAAAAAATAAAATTTTATGATACGGAACAATATAACTTTTACTGAATATCAAATTTTGATATAATGTTTTTCATGTTGGACCCGTGTTGGCACAGGTTACGTTTCCCTAACATTAGAAGAAGAATGTGTCTATAATTATATAAAGAAACAATTGCCATTTTTTTAAATTAAAATATTAATAATATAACATTTTAGATCAAATTATTAATTTAAGACATTTTTATTCAATTTCACGTGATTTAGCACTTGTATATATTGTACCTTGAAATATCATTTTCACTTCTAGTTGTAAAATCCTTTTCTTTTACAAAAGAAGAGGTGTCCTAATCAATTAACATCCGCTGAACAATTCCAAATACATACATATTTATTTAATCTTATCGACATATATCAACTAATATTATCTAAAATGTAAATTAGTTAATTTTATTTTACCTAATACTTTTTATATTTTGTTTGAAACCTACCTACTCAAGTGGATCCAAGATGAAAATGTAAACACCTTTTTGCCGACATCTAATAAAATGAAATAACTTCTAAAATAATTCACCTCCATTTAATTAAAAAAAAAAAAGTAGGTATAATTACAAAGAAAACTTCAAAAATAAGCATAACCACCTATAAATTATATACTAATAAATAATAATAAAATACTACTAAAGGAAAAAAGAATGTGGACATCGAATAACTAAAAAACCATTTGCATGCTAAACTCCTTAACCAAACTTCCTCAATTTAATATCCTGTTGGAAACTTGCAACTGCCATATTCTGCGATAAGAAAAAAAAAATCAATATTTAGTTAATTACAAGACAACATATTAATTTATTCAATGAAAATAGTTTTATGAAAATCACCTAATCCCCTAATCAATTTAGTATTAATAGACAATTATGATCTTTAATTTTTGATGCAGACAGTTGGACTTATATAAAATTGAACAAACAGACAATTCCGTCCTACTGACACCCTATATGAAAAATTTATATCCTACATGTATCATGTCACGTAGAACGCGTGTGTCTACTCAAGGGCGGAGCTACATTCATATAAGTATATACAAATTATTTATATATGATTAGAATAAATTTATATGTATCCTTATTAAAAATTCTGACTTCGCCTCTATCTCTACTTGTTGAGTTTCATACAAATTAAAATGTTTATTTATATATTTAAAAATTAAAGGGCATAATTATCAGCTGAAGTCAAATTTATATTAATGTATTATATCAAAAAAAAATTTATGATCACCAAGTATTTACCCCAAATGAATGCAATTTTCATAGTCGTATTATGCCCAACGAAAATGAGTACTTACTAGGATGTTGAGTGACGACATAAGCTGCTCCTTTGAAATCACACGTGCCAGTCCCACGTGCTTTCTTCTGATAATAACTATTGAACGCATAAGAAGCATGTGCTTCAAGCGTATCAGGATTATGACACGTGGCACCCGGCTGAATCGGACGACAATCAGCTCCTCCTTCTCCACAAGCATAATCCAACGCCGCTTGCAGCTTCTCCGCCCCAGCTTTCTCATTCGCCACACACCACGTGTTCACCACCTTACTCTCCTCCACACCGCCGCCTACAACCGGCGACGGAGTCGGCGACGACGACGGAGACGGTACCGGAATCTTCACAACCTTGCTTTTACTTCCGTTATTAACCCCAGCCTCTAAACCTTCTACAGTAAGCGCAATATCGTAAACCTTTTCTTTACTAGGATAGAAAAGCCCGTAGTTACGTTCTGAAACGGGCCCGGGCTTTTGATTTTCATTGAACAAAGCGAATAAATAGACGTTAAGAGGTACATCGGGCTTTAGAGGGGTCCCACTTCCAGTAAGTACTCTTTTTACCAGATTACCGTTGTAAGCTGCAGCATTTTCAGCACTTGCACCAGTCTCGTTTTCATCGCCTTTTGAAGGCCATCCAGTTTCAGTAATCTCCATTTTTACATCATCGAAATTCAAAGCTTTCATTGCAGCATAAACAGCATCAATCTGAGCTTCGAAAAGGCTTTTATAAACAAGTCCATTGTTAGGATCAGTCACACCTTTGTTATCTCTAAACAAAGCATAATCCAAAGAAATCGTATCCGTATTCGCTATATAAGCAAAAAATGGATAAATATTAACAGCTAAAAAGGAACCCGATTGTTTGAGGAAACTCAACATCGGTTTGATAACAGGCTCAATTAGCTCCGTTTTGAATGAACCAGCAGATGAAGGATATGAATTTTGCAGAGCACTGAGTGCAACAGGGGATGAAACTTTGATGGACGAAGCGACGCCGTATTTAACGAGCGATGCGTAAACATTCTTCATTGCTGGTACTAGAAATTTGGTTATATTGTTTGGATCTACAAAAACTTCATTTCCAACAGCTATAGATTCTATACTTGTTTTTGGATGATAACGAACAATATTCGACTGAACCCATGAATCCGTAAAAGACTGCTTCGAAGCTGCATCGGATAGCTGCTCGTTAGGTAAGGCAACAGTAACTGATATATTGGATCCAGAAAGAGCTGTAAGAACAGCGGAATCAGTATCGTATAGCTTTACGCGATTAATGCCTTGAGATTTGAGGAGCTGAACAACTTCTGATGGAGTCGGAAGGTTATTAGCAATTCGGCCATAATTTATACCAATAGAACCGGAATTTGCAATAGATAACAAAGAGAGAAGAACGAAAATCGAAGTTAATGTAGTAAAATCCGCCATTGCTGTGTGTATGTAAGGAGAAAAGAGAAACAGAGCAATGAGAAGAAAGAGGATATTTGTGTATTTGGTGATTATGGTTGAGTTAATTTATATAGAGAAAAAGAAGTGAAAGAATTGGCAGTAAGGAAGAAAGAGTCGTGCATGTTGTTAATGGGGGTAGAGGGGATGTTAGTGGTTAAAAATAAAGGGAGTGGGTTTGAAAAAATTAACATAATGTGGTGAAAGTGGGGTCACCTATATAACTTCATTAATCTTGCATTAAGTATTTAATAAAGTTATTTTGTAAGATAATAAGGATTTTATTTACCTTATGAGGTTAGATTAAAAAAAATAAAATTTATTCTTAACTTAAATTCTATCGATAAAATGAAAAATCTCACCTATTACCACTTTCTAATAACGGAATAGATGGATAATACTATGTATTTTTATTAAATGATTATAATTAATGATAAAGAGTAAATTAGAACGTAATTATAAAATTAAAGTGGATGAGTATTGTAAACATTTTGAAATAATATAACGAACAAGATGACTATTGTTAAATCAAAAGAGTTTTATTTTATATAGTTGTTTTGTAAAACAAAATCATTTGGTATGAGAATGAAGTTATCCTACTCGTTGAGATATTTAAGCATATTTATGTGATAAGTTATTTCATTGTTATAGTTCAAATTGTGAGATGAATAATTATGTAATGGATAAATATCCCTAACAAATGTAGTATGAAATAATTTTTATATTTTCTCTCCAGATTGTTATATCTTATCATGTATCAAATGATCTCTAAAATAATATGAAATTTTTTTAAAAGTATATTTTTCATATTTTTAATTTTCTATTATACAAATAAAAAAAAATATATTACGTTGTGCATCAATTCTAACAAATTATCTTGTATTTAAATATAGATTATTTTTGTTCAAGAAAACATTCTTTATCAATTAAACTGTTATCTCCCCATGTACGTGCAATTTATATTGTGTGCACTACCTATAGAAAATATTTATATAACTAGTGAATTATTGGGTAGTTACATTTAAAAAAAATTATGAGACATTACTATATTAATTGATCCTTTGACAAAAAAATTGTAAGCAATACATTATTACAAGTTAAAATTTACTACTATTATAAAAGAATCTCGACAATTATTAGGTGATTATAGAAAAATCACTTGATAAATATTAGTACATCGAACTGCTGTTATATAAAACACTAATCATCTATTTTATATATACAATAATTTTCATCGAGAGAATTTAGATGAACACTTGCCGCACCCTAAATCGGCCCCATTAATATGTAGACAATGTAGGAACAACTGATTATGCTGAGAAATTCAATAGCTAATGAATTAGGAAGTACAAAGTTCAATCAACGCGGCATTATTAAGGAGCTAATTAGTTACACTCCATATATTACTAATGTAAAACGCGTAGTTAATTACCATTTTTATTACTAATTAATATATATAGTTTATACTCTAGAAGTGCAATTAATAATGGTAGGCATAATATAATAATATTATTTTGGTGAGTTCGAAGCTTAAAGGTATAAAATATTAACAAAAATTTTAAAACGGTACATAAAATTTTATATTAACTAAAACGACAAAATCACTGGAACAACAGTGATTTACTCCATCGGAAAAAGCAAAATCGTTACTGCAGCGATTTTGCGAAATGTGATTTTCTTTTTAAAAAAATTCAAAATATGATTTTCAATTATTATTTTTTTATAGTAAATCGCTGCCTAGGCAGCAATTTTCATTTTTTAGTTTTTAAAAAACGGACAACGAGTTTCTAATTTTTTTTTAAAAAAAAATGAAAATCACATTTTGCAAAATCGGTGCAGTAGCAGCGATTTTGCATTTTTCGGTGGAATAAATCGTTGTTTTTCCAGCAATTTTACCGTTTTGGTTAATATAAAATTTTATATACCGTTTTAAAATTTTTGTTAATATTTTATACCCTTTAAGCTCCGAACTCTTATTTTGTTATACTTATTGTTCAGTCACTAATTGTTAATTTTATTACTATTTGTTATTTATTGTATTTTCACTAATTGTTATTTTTATTACTATTTGTTATTTATTATACTTTCTTATTTCTTTGGACGGATACTTTATCAAAAATTATTTACATATCTAAAAATTAGAATTAAAATCTACGTACAAGTTCGATCAATTAATCAAAGTATGAACTTCTTGATTGAATGTGGCTCCACTCTTGGCATGAAATGATTTATGTCGACAAAAGAAAAATAGATACACATATTTAATTTGATCCTATATTTTGGTGGCCTACTTTGACATTTTCTTTTGGTTTGCTTGCCAAATATTCAATGCTGCTTCATTAATTCCACAAAAAATGGACCTAGAATTATTTAGTGAATATATTTTTATTTTTTATGAATGAGTTATTTCATAATTAAAAGTATGTCCAAAATAAAAATATCATATAATAAAAATCAAAGAAAATACCTTTTAAAACGTTCGTTATATAGTGAAAGAAAGTCTTTTGGGAATGTGATGAATTACGTTAGGAGCGCGCAAGACATGCAAAATACTTATACGCATTCAGTTTAGACAAATAAAAATTAGTTTCAATTGTTATAATTAAAAGTTAAAATAAATATCAATTTAAACAATATATTTTTTGTTTTCTTTAATTTGACATTGAATTACCGGTAAAAACTTATTGCATGAGTGTTTGTACCAAATCAATACACCATATTCACTAGCGAAATTATAATTTCAACTAAAGAATATTAAAATAAATAAAAAAAGGAATATCAACATGTCGTAAATATATGTAAAATAATATTTTTACCCAAGTCATATTTAAGAGATTTGATGAAGTAAATATCTATATTAATTTAATTATAATTATAATTAAGTAAAAGAACTCTATATTTAAATACGTAACATATATAAATTAATTTAATACAAACAAATACTGGGTATGAATTAATTTATACCTTAAAAAAATTGGTGTTATGTATGATGAACAACTCGCCGAAAATGCGGAGAAGCAACCAACGATGCAAATAACTCTTTTCCTATTACTTATCTGACACGTCGCAGAGTATTAAGTACTTCTTCATTTTTAATTAGAAATTTTGATTCAGTTCTTCCGAGTATAGAATCACCTTTGTACATTTTATTTCGAAATTTTCTTTCTGATATAAATTCAAATTTAATCAAATTCAAATATAAATATCGAACATTGCCTTTTCTTATTTACCTCTATATGTCAAATAGGGGTAATGATCATTATGATATTGAAAAGAGGTCCAAATTATATTTGTTTTAAAAGTGGTTTATTTTCACCCCAATATGAACGTTGGACTTTTTCCAGCTGTAGTAGTTTAATAATGGTTAATGATAATATAAGATAAAAATATAAAGAATCTAAGGCAGTAGGTGACAACTTCCCAACCCCACAAACTTGTACGGTGTGTTAAGCAACGGCACCCAACAATGTCATGACACACTCAATTCTTTATTTGGCGTAATAGAACTCTCAAATCTTGTCACTCACACAACGGCTTCCAATTTCATACTATTTCGAGAATATTAATTAATCTGAATACATATTTAAATATTAAGCTATATATATATATATTAATGATGATCATTATAAATGATGGTTAATATTGTTGCTATTGATGGTAAATAATGATTAATGGTGATGATTGATTTTGGTGATTGACGATAGTGATGATTATGATTGAGCTGAGAATGATGGTTGTGGATCATCGTTACGTTAGAGCCACATATACTTGAGGCTGGTTGTGGATCATAGGTGGAGCTCCATATACTTGAGGGATGTCAATCGACACTCATTTATCAAATAAGTACACTGTATATGTAGCTAGGTAAATATATGAAGCTTCGTTACATATCTTAGTCATTCAGACGTATTCATTAAGTGGTTGTAGAATAAGAAAAACAAATGCATTTAATGATTAAGATTCAAATGATTAACATCCAGACCTTGAAAATGATATAAATGAGGTCTTTCAAGTCACGATAACGACATATTAGATCCAAACTAGGAATGAAAAAATCAAACTCAACTCGTTCAAGTTTGAACTTGTTCATTTATTAGCTCAATCCAATATATCTCAACCCATTCCAATCTATTAAAAAATGGGTTGATATGTACTCCAACGTAACTTGACACATAAAAAAATCTTGTCAATTTTTTAATTTTGATTTTTGATATGTTATATCCAATCATAATAAAATTATTTTAGTTGGTACTAAAATATTCTAAAAAACAATATATAAAACAATCAAAGCTTAATAAAAATTGAATAGAGTAGATTATGACCCGCATTTTCGCTCGTTCAGCTCAAGTAGCTTTGGAGCGGATCAATAATCCACTCATTTATTAACTCAACCTAATTTAACTCCTTCAAATTTAATCCAACACGCCCTTTTAACACCTTTAATCTGAACACAAAAATATACCTAATTTACATATGAAGTAATAAATAAACTTATATTCAAGAAAACTTGTCTAGATTGCGTGGCACAATAAGGTTTTGATATGTGTCAATAAGGTTTAATGTATATGCGAAGTCTCGGAATATTGATCTTATGGAAATATGTTGTTTATATTACTGATTTGTCAACTAAAAATAATGCAAATAAAATGATAAGTATATTAAGAGTTGTTAACATTTATAATTAAGGTTTAGGGATACGTTGCTTTCGTATTCTTATTTTATATGATTATTATTATTAAACATATTAAGATAGCTATTGAATTATTGAATCACAAAGTTGGTAATATATATTTTGTCTTTTAAATTATATAACTATCTATCCAGATTGACCTCACTTATACATTGTTGAGAACCACCCCGGGCGCATTTATAAACTATTAGTATTTGTCTCAAGCAGAACATAAAATGAGTATGTTTTCATCATAGTATATATATACTGTGATGGTATCATAATAGTTCTCCTATGTTATTCGATGGTACATAAATGACACCGGCACTATCACAATATATTCATATATCATCATTATATTGAAATTGTATAATTGAAGAACAATCATTATTTCTTCAAGACTACTCAATTCTTAATGAGACACTTTTAAATCCTTAATGACATTCAAGAAAAATTGCACGAAAATTAAATGACGCGAAATTTGCAACCCCTAAAGTCAAGTCTATTATACCTAGGTAAAAATGTATAATGGATAAATTGGATTGAATTCGAACGGATCAAATAAATATATATTTTGATAGTATATATATTTATTTGATCCGTTCGAATTCAATCCAATTTATCTATTTAATACCTTTACCTAGGTATAATAGACTTGACTTTGAGGGTTGCGAATTCCGCGTGAACCTTTAAGAGTAGTTGGGAGAAGTTGAAGAAAAAAATGAGAAACGTCAGAAGGTTGATGACCTATTCATTCTTCCTTTTCTTGTTGACATTTTATTGAAAATTGTTTGGCCAAATTGATTTTTTTTTTTAAAAAAAATATAATTTGTAGTGATGACTTCATTTGAAGTGGTTGACCTTCCACATTCCTCATACAGAGGAAATGAATTTTGTAGATAGGATAGCAAATGGGGGTGATGTGGATACAAGGTGAGACAGGTTTAAAATTATATAAGATGATACGAGTTTAAAATTATGCAGGGTAAAATATAAAAGTATTGAATTAATTCTTTCTTTAAATACGGAATAAGATTGGAATTATCTATTTTTAAGTAATTGATGATAATACTAATCAAGACAAAAGGCTAATTGCAACGATTTCCATCCCAACGTCTTTTTATGATTAAGAATAGTTAACAACTAAAACTGTATATGAAAAACACATGTCATGTATTTATTTTACAGGTAATTTTCCTCTTTCCCGCACCTAGTTAGCTTTTTAAAAACACATATATCTTCTTTGTAGTTTGTGTGATATACTTTTTTTAGTTAGCTTTTTAAAAACTATGATTTCTAAATTTAGAAAAAAATAAGTGTTAAAATTTTTCATTTTATACCCTTAATGAGAACATTGAGAAGGTCTTATATTTTAAGGCTATAGCCATATAAATATTATTTCCATCCATTTTTAATTGTCATAATTTCTTTTTTAGAGTCAAATGATAATAACTTTGACTAATATTTTACGATGAATTTTTCATCGTATTGATATGCAAAAGATTGGATTTTATAGTACTTTTTCGTATAGCTTTTGATTAATGTAATCTAATTTAACTTTGAACTTACAAAAAACATAATATGACAATTAAAAATGGACAAAGAGAGCATTATGTTATATTTAAGAGGACATATGTGCCAAAAATCTTTATTTTTGTCTAAAATATATGCAAATTCAAACTATATATATCACGTAAATTGGAAGAACGGGTAAACATTTTTTTTTTCTGATTATCTTTCCCATTAACAGCTAGGAAAGATGTAATTGATTTTATATGTGGCACATATTTGGATTTCTTCATGCTAGTTTATTCTTGATAATGATAATTAAATTTTTAAATTTATTTGATTTTAAATCTTTGCTTCCATCGCGTACTTTTTCATAGGATATTTCTCTTTGAAATCTATGAATATGATAATTAAATTTTTAAATTTGTTTTAATTCAAGCTTTGCTTGAACATGACATTGTGTAAAATGTGAATACATTAAAGTAATATCATAATGCTATACTTTTTTTTTTGTCTTTTTAAGTCTTCTATAATGAAAGCAAAACTCAAAAAGAAAAAACTACAAGAAAGAGGGTCATGCCTTACGTACAGTCGCGAACAACCAGATGTTTAGGGGTTCATCCCGAACTTCTTTGGCGGAAAATTATATTATTTTTATATTGTTAAAATATTTTTTTAGGTATATATATATAGTAGATGTCGAATCCCCTTTGGCTATTTCGTATGTCTATTTCTTGAAATTTTGTATCCTCTTATCGAAAATTCTCGCTTTGCGTCTACTTACTTACCTCACAAATTCTATTTAAGCCTAAAAAATCTCTACTAATTAACATGCACGTAAAAACTGAGAATAAAGGTCAAATACCAGGATCTATCAAGCTAACAAAACTATATTTGACATCAAAAACGTAATCAAACTTCTTCTTTATCTTCCTTGAGAAGTTCGAAAGACTGTTTTCAATAGACCATCCATTCAACTAAAACATATTTGAAAAAACAAAACAAGTTCACCACCTTCCAAAAAGCAAGTTAAGAGGTAGTTTTAGTTCGTTCCTGATCAACGGTATCAAATGAGTACCAGAGGTATAGTACTTGAATCCACAATGCTGTTGGTAACTCGTAATATCAGGTAGTTGTCGTAGAAACAGGACTACGAAAATCAAAAATGATATTCGACTGCATTCTGATATTGTAGCTCGCTAAATCCCGGTAATTAGCTAGGCTTTTTCCCTCGAACACAAGTTTTGCAGATGAACTGGTATTGTTTTACTCTTCACCTTTAAGACAGACTCTTCGTTGACATCACTATGATATAATATCTTTGAATCTTCCAATTTCTGTTTCCCAATAAACAAATCCATACAACTTATCGAGTAGCCAACTCTGCTTTCTATAATAGTTTTGATGTCGCGAACAGTTAATGCAACCTTGACTTCTATTTTAACAGTTTCCTTTGTTGGCATTACCACGGAAATAAGCAACTTGTCTCGCGGAATGTAAACCATATGAAGTGTTAATCCACCATTGATTTTGTAAAAAGCTAAGGTTTTGTCATCTTCAAGAAACTTCCCGTCATGAATAAGAGAAAATTTCTTTGAGTTTACTCCTTCTTTGACCCCAATCCTACATTTGACATCATGGATAGTATCGAATGTCCTTGAATAAACCGTAATTGTAACATTAGTATGGGCTCTATTCACCAAAATTACCTTTGGTACTGAATTGTCGATATAAGCATGAAGGGTGGCGTTTTCGATAATGCCACAATCCATTAGCTTCTGTTCTATCATCTATAGTCATCTGCAAGAGGATAAACAAAACAAGAACGGTATTTAACAGTGCTAAGTTAAAAATCATAAGCACCAGCAAAACGAAAACATTCTAAGTCTATGTTTTGCTTAAGTCAAATACAATGCAATTGTATCTTATGAAAGTTCAAAATCCTCTGCCACTCAACAGTAGAACATTTGCCGTGCCTAAGACCCTTCTTCCCTTACCAAACGAGAGAGTCCGCAACCCGCCTTAGTAAGTCTCAAAAGCCTTTCTGTTTTAGTAGATCAATCAAAAGGGATACAGTCGATGAGTCCTATACACTCACGCATCTAACCAGCTCGCATGCACTGCATCAAAAATGATCATTAGCAGCAGTTAATTCACAATTGCTGTTAAATATATATTTTTTAGCTGTAATTAATATTTTTATATGTTCCTAAAGCCTTTAGCGACATTGCTTTTAATGATACTTAACTAATGCTGATAAAAATTTTAACACTCTATATTAATATCAATATTTTTTGTTGCTAAAAATTATTTTTTTATTGTAGTAATGTTCACTAGTTCCACCGACTAGACAAAAAAATGATTCAGTCGATACATATATTATAGGTGCACTTGAAGTGTGGTTTGTGGTGTCCGGTGTCCCTATTAGGTTGGCCCTTCCCATATATTAGTCTCCGTCTTGGCTAAGGTCAGGACTCAGAATAAGAAAAACTCAAATAAAATAAGAAAGGCAGGCATAATCATAGATTTGCCCTTAAACTTGGCTTCAAATTTTAAGTATGACCTCAAACTTTTACAGTGAACAAATAGGCACTTTAACTATCCTATTTTTTTTAATAAATACACACGCGATTTTTGGACCCAAAGAGCGTGAAATACAATCACGCCCACGTGTATTAGTGAGCCACTCAATAACTGCCAACGAATTAAATATTTTACACGTCATTATTTTAAGAAAAAGTTACACGTCATTTAAGAAGTAAAAAAAATTAAAATTAATTTTACTTTACATAGAGTGTAACGTTGCCTTTCTAGAAGGCAACTTTCTAGAAGTTGCATTATCCAAGATTCAAAAAATTAACCTTTGTTCATATCAGTCAGTAACTCAGCTCCAAACCGAAAACCCTAGGTTATTTTGGAATCAAAATCTTGGAATCAAAGACGAAAATCATTCAAGATTGCTACTGTAGTTGATGTTCATCTGTTCATCTTCCTCGATTTAGTTCAGGTATGCCTCGATTTTGCTCTTTTGAAAGTTTATCTTTGATTATAAAGTAGAATTTTTCTATCACCATTAGTGTAAAATTGTTAATTTCTTACAGATTTAACCATATGGGTCATATTATAGCTATTTTTCACCATGGAGGTCGCTTTTATAAAGGTCAATATGTGTCAAAATTGGGAAATATCGTTTTCAGCATACATAAGGACCACTTCTCTTTGACCGAACTGAAATCGTATGCAAAAGATATTGGGTATGATGAAGTTGATGCTTTTTTTACTGAAGACCCTATAACCCATAATTTTGTTAAGTTAGAAAGTGACAACCAACTATATAACTTTGTTAAAGATTTGTGGAGTGGGTCATCTATTAAGTTGTTTTTGAAGCATATGAATGATAAAGAAGGGGGATCCACTACTTTGGGACAATTTTCTATTGAAAAAAATAATCAAGAATCGGGAAATTGCTCTAGGGTATCACACAGGGTAGGTGAAGTTGAACAACCATTAGAAGAAGGTTATTCTCTTGACTTTGAAGAGGATGACTTAGATGATGTTCCAGATCAGGATGATAGTGAAATTGATGAAGAACTGAGAGCTTTTAGAGAAAAACCTAGGGAAGACAAAAAGAATGAATCTGCAAAGAAAAAAAAGAGAACTAAAAAACCCTTAAAGGATCAAAATGTTGAGCTTGGAGAAGTTGGCATAGATAAGGGATTTGAAAATATCTTCATCAATAAGGCAACCAAATATAATGGAAAATTGGGAGGTGATGAAGTGTTTATGATTCATCAGATGAACCAAGTGAAGATAGTGATGAGGAGCTAGATGTTTTAGCACAACCGGGTGTTGATTTACCTTCAAGAAGAAAAAGCAACAAACTGAGGTATGATTCTTCTTCTTCCATTTCTTTCTTTGAGTTGGGTATGATATTTGAGAGTGCAACTCAATTTAGAAAGGTTGTTGCTGATTATGCTGTTCAACATAAGGTTCAGTTAAGGCTTAAACCCAATGAACCTCATAGAGTTAGGATAAAATGTGAAGGGAAGTGTAAATGGGAAATCTTTGCAAGCTTGGATAAAGATTCTGGAAATTTTTTTGTAAAGAAATACTATCCTGCTCATAGATGTATTTCAAAGAATAAGAACAGGTTGTGCACAGCCAAATATGTGGAAATGAAGATGAGGAATAGAATAATATCTCAGCCTGACATGAGAGTTCATAAGCTTCAAGAGACACTAAGAAAAGAATGGGGATCAAAAGTGGGAAGATCAATATGTTACAGGGCAAAAATGAATGTCATTGCCAAGTTCTTGGGTGATTGGAAACTTGAGTTTTCAAGGTTGTTAGACTATGCTGATATAATTAAGAGTACAAATCCTGGGAGTTCTTGTTGGGTAAGAACTGATGATGAAACAGTCCCTGGCTTACACTTGTTCAAATATTTTTATGTCTGTTTTGCTGCATTGAAAAGTGAATGGCTAGAAGGTTGTAGAAAGATTATAGGATTGGATGGATGCTTTTTGAAGGGTGCTTGTAGAGGAGAATTATTAGTGGCTGTTGGAAAAAATGGAAACAATCAAATGTATCCAATAGCTTGGGTTGTGGTTGATCAAGAAACTAAACACTCTTGGAGTTGGTTCTTAAGTTATCTCATTGAAGACTTGCAACTTGGTGATGGAAATGGCATAACAATCATGTCTGACATGCAAAAGGTATTCATTCTACTTTTTTTTGTGTGTTACTGTAAGTTTTCACTGTCTGTTGTTAGTGTGTGAAGTAAGTTAGTCTTGATTTTATATTTCTTAGGGTCTTGAGGTGGCAGTGGAAGTCTTACTTCCTAATGCTGAATGAAGAATGTGTGCAAGACATATTTGGGCAAACTGGCAAAAAAGATGGAGATGTGAGGAAAGGAGAAAAGCATTTTGAAGGTGCTCCAAAGCTAGTTTTGAGGTTAAATTAAGAGATGAATTTGAATATATGGGGAAATTGGGTCATAAAATATGTGAGGCATTGCTTGGATATAACAAAGAATATTGGTGTAGAGCTTTATTTAGTGAAAGATCAAAAGTGTGAAGTGGTGGAAAATAATATGTGTGAAACATTTAACTCATGGATTGTTGGTCCAAGACACAAATCTGTGATTAGTATGCTTGAAGATATTAGGCATAAAATGATGGATAGGCATGTAGATATGATTAAGTTTGCAGATACTTGAATCAGTGACATTTCACCTATGGCAAGACTGATTTTAGAAGAAAATAAAGATATTGGCAGGGCAATAAGGGTGAATTGGAATCATGACATTGGATTTGAAATCCAAGAAGGAGAGTATAGACACATACTTGACATGACTAAAAAGACATGTAGTTGTAGGTTGTGGCAGTTGAGGGGCATACCTTGCCAACATGCAGTTTGTGCCTTATATCATATTGGGCAAGAACCAGAAGATTATGTGGAACATTGGTACAAAAAAGATACATTTCTAAGTGCATATAAGTACTTTTTACAATCCATTTTCAATATGGTAATGTGGCCTGACACCAATAACCCACTAGTTGAGCCTCCTGAAGTGAAGCCAATGCCTGGAAGACCAGGTAGATGTAGAAGAAAAGATAAAGATGAACCAAGAAAAAAGAAGTGGGGCAAAACATCAAAGAATGGAGTGAAGATGTCATGTTCCAAATGCCATCAAGTTGGGCATAACAAAAGAACTTGTATATCAGTGGTAAATACTTTTGTCTTTGTTTTATGTAAAAAATACCACCATTTATGTTTAAAATGGAAGAAATTGACTATGTTTCGAAAAATCAATTAATCTTATTATTTAAGAAAAATCGATTTTCAAAAATTATGGAGTCGCCACTTGATTTTTGATAAAATCAAGAAAAAAAATTTCAAAAGATTTAAAAACAGATTAAAAATCAATTGAAATGGGTTCGAAGTTCAATATACATCCCGAGAAGGTATTAGGCACTCGGAATGTCCGCCAACTTGCGGTTGACCAGCGATTTGACTGAATGACTTTTTAAAATTTAATTTTTCACTTAGGTAAAGAGAAAATTCATTTTAATATTTTTTATTTCATTTTTTTTTATTCCTAAAGGGAGATACTTAAAGGGAATTAATTTAAGGAAAACTAAATAGTGATAATAGTAAATAAAATAAAATAAGTAAATAAAGTAGTAAAATTTAAAATAATGAAAAATGGCTACCCTTTAGGAGATTATTTAAATTCTACCAAAATTAATTAATTCAAACAAATGATAAAAGATATTTGAACTTGGGCTTGATTGCCCAAATTCTTTCAATTGGGCTTTGGCCCACCTGTCCTAAACTAACTTCAAAATTTGGGCCCTTTCAACAAACTATATCCTGCAAAAAAAACATTTGGCCCCTTGGGCCTGTAAAAAATTTCTGAAGGGCCTGGCCCATTCCTGAAAAAAAAAGATCATGAAGGGTATACACAAATGTAAACATACTGTATACAGTATATATTTGACCCATTTTGAACCTCTTGAGCCCTGCACCTATTTGGACACATATTTTCCGCTATTTCCCCTGTATTTCCCATATTATTTTTTACGTATTTGTATTGGTACCATTTTTAACCTATTTAACATTTATATATCGCTGCCCAAAAATGTATACCAATGTATACGGGCTATACCCTATGTACGTATTCATTGCCTAGTCCTGTATTTTATTTAAAATTGACCTACCTGTACGTTAATCCACAATCCGTATTTTTTACACATATTAATAGTATAACGCCTATGTATATCAGCGTATATAAGTTGTATATCAGACTATTTTTTAACTCTCGAAAGTTGAAACTCCCTTTTTAGCAGCGTGTTTTCACTTCCATCAACCCAGATTTCAAATGTGTCATCCTGTACGTCTTTTGGCCCGTATATCAGTGTATACACTATGTATATAGCTGGTATACAACTTTCTGTAAATTCAATTTTTAGCACCGAAGCTGCTGGTTTCGCAACCTGTACGCCAGTTTTGAGGAATCTACGACTCGGGGAGAATGTTTTGAGCCTTCATGGCTCAGCGAGGAATGCGAGAATGGAATCCAAAGTGGACTCGAATCGATGTCACACAAGAAAACAAAACAAAAAAAATTAGCAAGGTTGAATGACAAGATCTAAAAAAAAAAAAAAAAAAAATTTCACCTTCTTCGGGGCAGCGAGCTGGAGACGAAACGAGCCGGCTATGAGGACGATTCCACCAAAATAAGGCTACAAAACAAAGAAAAGAGCACCTCCCAAAAAAAATCGAAACTTAAATATATCCTATATCATTTTGTATGCTTCAATTCCATTTTTCTACCTCAAAACCTTTTCATCTTTTAAGTGGTGTTGTAGCTAAATTTTTCAATAGCAACTCAAGTTTCTCTTCTCTCCCTCTTCTCTCCTAACCAAAAAAACATCTAAAAAACACAAACTCCAAAAAAAACCAACCCCCCCCCCCAACAATGAAGAAAATGGGATTATTTATAAGCCAAATTATGGCCAAAAGAGGGGCAAATTTATTTAAAATTTGAATTTTGAATTTTTGAATTTGAATTTTAAAATGGGTAAGGTTGGAGGGAAAGGGGAAAAAGGAAATTGGGCTGGAAGGGAATGGGGGTCGGGCTGGGAATGTTTGGAAGAGTTGGGCCTAAGAGAAATTGAAGTGGGCTGCTGATGTGGGAATTGGGTTGGAATTAAAGTGGGCTGGGAAATTAATTAAAAGGGAATGAGTTAATTTAATAAATAGCCAAATAGAGTTAAGATGATAAATTTGGCTAAACCTTAAATAAAATGAATTTGTATTAATTAATTAACGAGCTTCTTATTTAGTAATATAATTATTTAAATTGTAAAATAGTGATTTCAAAATATAACAATAATTTAAACTAAATTAGCTAAATTAGAATACTTACATATTTTGAGAAATAATCGTAAAATTTATAAAACTAATTATTTTTAAATTGTTTGGAAATTTAAGAAGCTCGAGAACTAATTTATACCGGGGAGGGTCAAAATTGGGTGTCAACAGCTGTCCCTCATTTTACTTGGATTGATGCAAGCAATTTGAGGAAAATGAAATTGACCAAACCAATTTTGACCAACCCCATTCATCTTTAAGGAAAGGATTTGGCAAAGAGTTTAGGAATTATGGCCGAACCCTTGAAACGGGTTTCCTACATATCTCAGGCTATATGAGAATTCAGGCCACTTGTAGTTCGATAAGTTTGATTTAATGCACGATTTTTGAAAGAAATCAAAAGCCACATCGATACCGAATTATGAAGGTATCAAAATGCTCGAGAATAAAATTGGAGAGGGAATGTTGGAATACAGCCGAGTTTTCAACATTGAACCCGCCTACATATCCTTATACATCAGGAATCAGGCTGCTTGTAGTTCAACTCGGTCAGTTGAAAAGGAAATCTATTATGCTTGATAACCTTCGGTTTCGGACAAGTGACAAATTAAATGAGTATGAAAAAGAGGCTTGTAACCTCTTAGCCATGAATGTGGCGCGCTTCACACCCATAATTAAGAGCTTACACGGACATAATTTCCAAAGCTCTTGGCGTATTGTCACTCAGATTGGAAACTTGCTTCCGGTAAATCGAAATTTTCGGATGCGAGACTGAAACTGACAAAACTAAAGAAAAACCCACATGCCTTACGATAGGGGTGTGGTTTGATTGTGGTGGAAGTCGCTCCTCTGCTCGCGTCCTAAGAGTTTGACATTCCTCTTTGGACTGTGTCCCAGTTCGCTGCTAAGAAAAAGTTCCACGTTGTGCTGTATCCTTTTTGATGTCGTCCGCACCTGTGGTTTTTGGAGAAATCATCCTTTTGGATGCTCTCGACAAAGACTGAGATAAAATTCATCAGCTTAAAAAAATGCAATTAGGATGGGAGACAGTGTCTTTTACCATGTCGACACTTCATTGCTCTCCTCCATATTCGACGTTGACTCAATCGGTCTGACGACCAGCAAATAAAGCTTATGCCTTGTGTTTTGCAAATAAAATCTTCAATGTACTCCTCATTTAAATATGAATAGCCCTCTTGGCAGTTTGAATATGAATGGCCTTCTTGGCAGTTTGAATATGAATGGCCCTCTTGGCAGTATGAATATGAATGGCCCTCTTGGCATTATGAATATGAATGGCCCTCTTGGCATTATGAATATGAGTGGCCTTCTCGGCAATATGAATATGAATGGCCCTCTTGGCGGTATGAATATGAATGGCCCTCTTGGCAATATGAATATGAATGGCCCTCTTGGCGGTATGAATATGAATGGCCCTCTTGGCAGTATGAATATGAATGGCCCTCTTGGCGGTATGAATATGAATGGCCTTCTCGGCATTATGAATATGAATGGCCCTCTTGGCATTATGAATATGAATGGCCCTCTTGGCAGTATGAATATGAATGACCTTCTCGGCAATATGAATATGAATGGCCCTCTTGGCAGTATGAATATGAATGGCCCTCTTGGCAGTATGAATATGAATGGCCCTCTCGGCAGTATGAATATGAATGGCCCTCTTGGCATTATGAATATGAATGGCCCTCTTAGCAGTATGAATATGAATGGCCCTCTTGGCAGTATGAATATGAATGGCCCTCTTGGCATTATGAATATGAATGGCCCTCTTGGCATTATGAATATGAATGACCCTCTTGGCATTATGAATATGAATGGTCTTCTCGGCAATATGAATATGAATGGCCCTCTTGGCATTATGAATATGAATGGCCCTCTTGGCAGTATGAATATGAATGGCCCTCTTGGCAGTATGAATATGAATGGCCCTCTCGGCAGTATGAATATTGACTCGCAATGCATGAATTAACTAGTGATGCATGAATTTCGCAAGGTATGAAATCTTCTTGCGATGCATACATTTCTGCGAGGTATGAAACCTTCTCGCGATGCATGAATTTTCTGCGAGGTATGAAATCTTCTCGCGATGCATGAATATTGACTCGCAATGCATGAATTAACTCTCGATGCATGATTTTTCGATGCATGATTTTCAACGAGGCCTGGATGGCTCGATAATGTTTCAACTGTAACGAGGTGGATGACTCAATAATGTTCCAACTTTAACGAGGTGGATGTCTCGATAATGTTCCTGTTTTGACTTGTTAAAGAAGTCCAACTTCAAATGAATTTTTGAGACCCTCTCAAAAATTCTGTCCAGTTTCCAGTATGAAGAGAAATGGAAATCTTACTGGGAATATGACCGAGCCGTTGTGGCGCCTACGTATCCCGTTGGAGCAGGAATCAGGTCAAACGTAGTTCCCCTCTTATGGATGATGAGTGCTGCAACGAATCTGAAAGATTATCAGTAGAAAATGCACAATATGAACATGATGGAGTATGCAAATGGTATTCTTTGCTATATTCAAAACCTAAAACAAGACATATCACATTTTGGGGATGGACAATCCAATGAAGTAAAATAGGCGTCTCACATATATAAGATTAACTTAACAACACCTTTTGTAATGAACAACCCAAAAGACAATTTTTTTTTTTAATCCTCTTTTTTTTTCACAATAAAAATGCGATGAGATAGTCAAATCTTCACCACGATTGGTACCAACAGTTAAGATTGCAGGTAATTTTTTTTTTTTTTTTAAAGATTGAATTAAGGTAATCACTACAGCTTCAAGTGGTACCTCAAATATACTTAAGGATTAACAAGATCCGTTCATCTTGTTTCAAACAAAGATTTTGATTGTATCAATCCTCATGTTTCAAGTGCCCTCACGAAAAAGACTAGTCCTATTTCACACATATTTGAAACATTTGATTATAGGACATTTTTTAAAGTGAACTCACACTCACAAGAATGTTCAATGTACACAACTGTGATACCATATGCTTGACCCTTATGTAAATCTCCACTAATGTGAGAACATTTGGAATGAGATCATGTAGGGCTTGTAATGTAGGCTTAGGGATGGGTAGGATATTATTTGAGATAAAAGTGACTGAATTCCGCCTTGAGCGTCACAAAGAATTTGTGCTTCTTAATGATTGGTACGCCTTTGGCGTCAGATCCTCTTCATTGTTCTCCCACCTTTCATCTTCTTTTGAATTCTCATATTTACGTTTTTTTTCCTCTTTTTTTTTCATTTCTCATTTTTTGAGCTTTTTTCTTCTTTTTTTTTCTTTTGAGTCCTTATTCGTTGAAGCTTTTCTTTATCCACTTCTTTATTATAATAATTTTTCCCTTTTTTTTGTTGGAATATTTTCCTTCCCTCCTTTCACTGACCCTGTAAGGGTATTCTTTAACTTTCTTTATTTCTTCCACTTTCTTTCTTCCTTTCTCTCTTTTCTCTAGAAGTCTTTGCTTCCTTGATTTTGGGAGACTCAATATCTTTGCTTTTGAAAATTTCAAACATGAATCTCCTCTTATAATTCAGACATCCTTTGTGCACTCAAGAAGGTTGGGCCAAGAGAGGATAGTGCTCGTATGCACTCAAAAGGGTAGTGGTTAAAATGTGGTTGTCCAAATGAAGGTTTCAGGCTCAAAATGGGAAAACTGGGGATTAATGTAATTTGGTAGGCTTTGAAAGGCACAATCGGGTCAAAAAGGCCTACAATCATTTCTCAAACCAAACATTACTCATGATTTCGCCTCGAAAAACATTCAGGTCAAGTTCTAGATCAACAGTGTAACACAATTGAACTTTGATCAAAATCTCACCACACCATGCACAGGAAACATAAGGTTAGTTTTATTCTTATCTTGATTGAATGCAAGAGAATTTTCAAGCATCATAAAAGTACAGATAAGAGGTACCACGAGAATCTGTAGTTTACCGCGAAGTCAGTCTTTTCCATCATATCGAATATATTTACATGCTCTTAACCATATAGGTCCCGACCGAGTTGAAGACATGACTTTAACAGTATGTACAAACAATTTTTTTTTTGAAAAATGATTACCGAACCCGAGAAAGGCTGCATACGTATCTCATTAACATGAGAATCAGGTACGCGTAGTTCGTGCAGATATGACTTGAAAAATATGCACAAACTATTTTATGATTTTTTTATTATTTTTTTTTTTTAAAAAGATAATACCGAACCCAAGAAGGGTTGCCTACGTATCTCACTGAAATGAGAATCAGGTACGCGTAGTTCGCAAATATGATTTCAAAAATATGCACAAATTATTATTTTTTTTTTAATTTTTCTTTTTCTCTTTTTTTTTTAAAAAACATAATACCGAACCCAAGAAGGGTTGCCTACGTATCTCATTAACATGAGAATCAGGTACGCGTAGTTCGACCAGATAATGCATATAAGAATTTAGAGATTTAGACAACTCAAAGGAATTCCTAGGTCTAACGCCACTGAAATTTGTAGTCATGAAGGTTTTTTTTTTTTTAACCAATATTTATACTATCTGTTGAATGTACCCTGCAAATTTATACAGTAACGATTTGTTGTACTTTGGATGTTTTCTTGAATCTTTGTCTCCTTCTAATTTTCACGAGATCCAGACACTGTTATGACCATCCCCGACTGATGTCGGGGACGGTATTCCTACAAAAATATGAGAAATATGTGAGAGCAGGACCATCATGCAAAATAATAATAAAAATAAGTGAGTGCCACCTCATAGTCAAATACTCTCTGATTTATCGTTTTGACGCGACATAATTGAGAAATGCGAGGACTCTAATTTCGCTAATCCTCTTGTCCTTTGCAACTTTGGACAAATAATAATTTCTGAATTGAGACATAAATCACCGTTTCGCTTTGAAGAAGAACAACTCAAAAATGTAAAAGTGTTAGTTCCTATACATAATGAATAATGCAAAATATCACACAAATAATGAATAAAACACATAAATACTGTTTTAATTAAAGACAAACCTAATATATCACATAGCATACAAACAATTATTGCGCGTCCTCTACAAATATGTGACCCTTTTATGCCTAGGGTAGGCCTATCGATTTGAAGGATGTATACGTCATTTGAAATATTTCATTGCCCCAAAACTCAAATTTATACAAATTTTATGACTAAAACCTAATGTGAATACATAATAGGGAAAATGTATACAAAATAATCAGTCCCACGCAGGGGTATGAACCTAGACTATGCCTCCATGAAAGATCCTTCTGCTTTCTTGATTTGTTGTTATCTCCGAGTGCCAATATCTTCGAATAGGCTAGCAGCTGCGAAAGCTCTTTCTTTAACCTAAGCAAACTATAATGTAATTCTTACCCTATGAGACAATGATTTTCTTCAAACAACGTATACATCCTTCAAATTTAAAAACATAAGTATGAACGTCCATTTAGGCTGTGGGCCGTTTTGGACTCAAGGTGGTCTTCTAATGGGCACAACACGCCTTGGGTGTTGGTCATCTTAGGCTGATGCTTAAATTCGGATTTGGTTTTGCTCTATCCTAGGACGACTAGAATTGGTATAGAAGTGACGGTTACCCGAGTCGGACAGACAACGGGATGAAGCTATCAAACAACGTCGGATGACCACATTCCAACTATTTGTTTGATACTTCCAAATGAATTCTTGGATATTTCTGAAGAAAGCCGTGGAAAGCCACGTAACTTTCGTTTTCCTAATGCATACTATTTGCCATTTGGTGGAAGAATGCCATGAAAATGCAACAGTTTATGAAAAATTAAACACATTCAGCACAAATAATATTTCAACAATCAAAACAAACAATCAAACAGTCAAATCTTGTGGTTAGAACTTAATTAATCCCCAGCGGAGTCGCCATTTCTGTTTTATGTAAAAAAATACCACCATTTATGTTTAAAATGGAAGAAATTGACTATGTTTCGAAAAATTAATTAATCTTATTATTTAAGAAAAATCGATTTTCAAAAATTATGGAGTCGCCACTTGATTTTTGATAAAATCAAGAAATTTTTTTTCAAAAGATTTAAAAACAGATTAAAAATCAATTGAAAAGGGTTCGAAGTTCAATATACATCCCGAGAAGGTATTAGGCACTCGGAATGTCCGCCAACTTGCGGTTGACCAGCGATTTGACTGAATGACTTTTTAAAATTTAATTTTTCACTTAGGTAAAGAGAAAATTCATTTTAATATTTTTATTTCATTTTTTTTATTCCTAAAGGGAGATATTTAAAGGGAATTAATTTAAGGAAAACTAAATAGTGATAATAGTAAATAAAATAAAATAAGTAAATAAAGTAGTAAAATTTAAAATAATGAAAAATGGCTACCCTTTAGGAGATTATTTAAATTCTACCAAAATTAATTAACTCAAACAAATGATAAAAGATATTTGAACTTGGGCTTGATTGCCCAAATTCTTTCAATTGGGCTTTGGCCCACCTGTCCTAAACTAACTTCAAAATTTGGGCCCTTTCAACAAACTATATCCTGCAAAAAAAACATTTGGCCCCTTGGGCCTGTAAAAAATTTCTGAAGGGCCTGGCCCATTCCTGAAAAAAAAAGATCATGAAGGGTATACACAAATGTAAACATACTGTATACAGTATATATTTGACCCATTTTGAACCTCTTGAGCCCTGCACCTGTTTGGATACATATTTTCCGCTATTTCCCTTGTATTTCCCATATTATTTTTTACGTATTTGTATTGGTACCATTTTTAACCTATTTAACAATTATATATCGCTGCCCAAAAATGTATACCAATGTATACGGGCTATACCCTATGTACGTATTCATTGCCTAGTCCTGTATTTTATTTAAATTTGACCTACCTGTGCGTTAATCCACAATCCATATTTTTTACACATATTAATAGTATAACGCCTATGTATATCAGCGTATATAAGTTGTATATCAGACTATTTTTTAACTCTCAAAAGATGAAACTCCCTTTTTAGCAGCGTGTTTTCACTTCCATCAACCCAGATTTCAAATGTGTCATCCTGTACGTCTTTTGGCCCGTATATCAGTGTATACACTATGTATATAGCTGGTATACAGCTTTCTGTAAATTCAATTTTTAGCACCAAAGCTGCTGGTTTCGCAACCTGTACGCCAGTTTTGAGGAATCTACGACTCGGGGAGAATGTTTTGAGCCTTCATGGCTCAGCGAGGAATGCGAGAATGGAATCCAAAGTGGACTCGAATCGATGTCACACAAGAAAACAAAACAAAAAAAATTAGCGAGGTTGAATGACAAGATCTAAAAAAAAAAAGAAAGAAAAAAAAATTCACCTTCTTCGGGGCAGCGAGCTGGAGACGAAACGAGCCGGCTATGAGGACGATTCCACCAAAATAAGGCTACAAAACAAAGAAAAGAGCACCTCCCAAAAAAAATCGAAACTTAAATATATCCTATATCATTTTGTATGCTTCAATTCCATTTTTCTACCTCAAAACCTTTTCATCTTTTAAGTGGTGTTGTAGCTAAATTTTTCAATAGCAACTCAAGTTTCTCTTCTCTCCCTCTTCTCTCCTAACCAAAAAAACATCTAAAAAACACAAACTCCAAAAAAAACCAACCCCCCCAATAATGAAGAAAATGAGATTATTTATAAGCCATATTATGGCCAAAAGAGGGGGAAATTTATTTAAAATTTGAATTTTGAATTTTTGAATTTGAATTTTAAAATGGGTAAGGTTGGAGGGAAAGGGGAAAAAGGAAATTGGGCTGGAAGGGAATGGGGGTCGTGTCACGACCCAAAATCGAGCCGCGACTGGCACCCACATTTACCCTCCTATGTGAGCGAACCAACCAATCTAAACCTTAACATTTCAATGTATATCAACAGAAATAATGCGGAAGACTTAAACTCATTAATAAAACAATTCAAAACTATTATTATTATCCCCAAAATCTTGAAGTCATCATCACAAGAACATCTATCATCAAATTACTAAACTAAAACTGTCTAAGAAGCTAAAACAAATACTAGCTAGTCCATGCCGGAAGTTCAAGGCATCAAGACTTGAAGAAGAAGATCTAGTCCAAGCTAGACGCATTAGCTCACCCTGAATTTCCGATGGAATGAAGACTGGCTAGATCTACTGTTGAGTTGAAGACGACGGAACGTTTGCTGCATTCCACAAATAACAAAGAAGAAAACATAAAAGTAGGGGGGTCAGTACAACCACAAGTACTGAGTAGATATCATCGGCCAACTCAAAATAGAAGATAATATATATCAAGTAATATCATAAAATCAACTATGACGCTTAACATGTAGCAACAACAAGTACTATATCATTAACAATTACCGTTAAGTTCACACATGAGGACTCACGCCTCAAAACCATACTCATTTGGGAATTAGGGTTCATTAGATTGAGTATATTTACATCTTTCAAGATTCATTATCTTTCTTCCTCTTGTGTCGGTACGTGACACTCCGATCCATATACTATCCTGGTGTCGGAACGTGGCACTCCGATCCTCATATACTATCCTGGTACCGGAACGTGGCACCCGATCCATATACTATCCTGGTGTCGGAACGTGACACTCCGATCCTCATTCTATCCTGGTACCGGAACGTGGCACCCGATCCATATACTATCCTGGTGTCGGAACGTGACACTCCGATCCTCATTCTATCCTGGTACCGGAACGTGGCACCCAATCCTCTATTTCTATCCTGGTACCGGAACGTGGAACCCGATCCCCTAATTCATCAAGCCTTCTTTTATACTAAGGCATCATCAATCTCAGTATATAATATATCAAGCCTTCTTTTATACTAAGGCATCATCAATCTCAGTATATAATATATCAAGCCTTCTTTTACACTAAGGCATCATTATTAACCAGTGAATTAGGGTTTCCTTTCAAGATTTAGGATTCAATAACTTCATCATGCTTAGTTTATCACAATTTCATAATCACAATCATGCAAGCATACAATTAAACACATAGCAGGGTTTACAATACTATCAATACATATCATTCACTATTAAGAGTTCACTACGAATATCGTAAAAACCATAACCTACCTCCACCGAAGACTAGTGATCAAGCAAGAAATTCCCAAGCTTTGTTCTTCTTCTTCCTCGTTCGACTCTCTCTCAATCGATCAATCTCTCTTTCTCTCTTTTCTTTCTGTTTTCTTATTCAAACCCTCTTTCTTTTACCCTAATTAACATATAATTAAGTGTAAAAGATGGCAATAATACCCCACTAATTAACCCAAAGTTACCTCTTTTATCCCTCAAGTATTTGAGTTATTAATATAAACCCACGAAATCTATAATTAAGGAAAGAATAGTCCAAAACGTCCCTTAAAACGTGTAAAGAAATCCGATTCTGCCTGGGATTTGCGCAACCTGTGACGGCCCGTCGTGCCTGCGACGGTCCGTCACGCAGGTCGTCGCAGCCCCTTAGAACTCAAGTGGACTGTGACGGTCCGTCACACCTGTAACGGTCCGTCCTGCACTTCCGTCATGACGGTCAGAGACTCGTTTCCCGTACCAAATTCTCAAAAGTTGAAGTGTTTTGCAACGGGAGCTCACGACGGTTCGTCGTAGCTATGACAGCCCGTCCTGCAGGTCCGTCACAGATTACAGAGAGTCGATTTTCAGTATCCAATTTTAGAATTCCTAAGTATATTGAAACGAGACCCTGCGACGGTCCGTCGTGCGTGTGACGGTCCGTCGTGGGGTCCGTTGCCTCAGCCAATTTTCTAGAAATAAAATTTGCTGCTCAGAACGACTAAACAGGTCGTTACGATAGATACCAATTTACCCATCGTTCGTCCCCGAACGATCAAAAGAAGAAAAACAATGGCGAAGAGGAGTACCTGAATCTGTAAACAGATGTGGGTATTTTTCTTGCATATCTGCCCCCTTCTCCCAAGTAGCCTCTTCAACCGGTCGATTCTTCCATTGAACTTTGATGGATGCAATCTCTCTCGACCTCAACTTGCGAACTTCTCTATCTAATATAGCAACCGGTTCCTCTTCATAAGTCAAATTCTCATCAAGCAAAACTGAATCCCAACGGATAATGTAGTTTCCATCTCCATGGTATCTTTTCAACATGGACACATGAAATACCGGATGCACTCCGGACAGCCCTGGGGGCAAGGCTAATTCATAAGCCACCTCTCCTATTCGCTTAAGCACTTCAAATGGTCCAATATACCTTGGACTTAGTTTACCTCTTTTTCCAAACCGCATCACCCCTTTCATGGGCGAAACCTTCAACAAGACTTGTTCACCCTCCATAAACTCCAAATCTCTAACCTTTCGGTCTGCATACTCCTTTTGTCTACTTTGCGCCGCTAGAAGCTTTCCTTGAATAGCTTTCACCTTCTCCATAGAATCTCTCAACAGATCAGTACCCCAAGGTCTAACCTTAAATGCATCAAACCAACCAATGGGAGACCTACATCTCCTCCCATACAATGCTTCAAATGGAGCCATGTCGATGCTGGAGTGATAGCTATTATTGTATGAAAACTCTGCCAAAGGTAAGAAGCTATCCCAATGACCACCAAATTCTATCACACATGCACGAAGCATATCCTCCAACACTTGAATCGTTCGCTCAGACTGACCATCAGTCTGAGGGTGAAACGCAGTACTAAGGTCCAACCTAACACCTAATTCAGCCTGCAATGTTCTCCAAAACTTAGAGGTAAACTGCGTACCTCTATCTGATATGATGGAGAGTGGAACTCCATGCAATCGAACAATTTCTGAGATGTAGATCTTGGCTAACTTCTCGGCATTGTAAGTCACCTTAACCGGAATGAAATGAGCGGACTTAGTTAACCTATCAACAATCACCCAAATAGAGTCGTACTTCCCCAACGTCTTTGGAAGACCAACCACGAAGTCCATCGCGATTCTCTCCCACTTCCATTCAGGGATGGGCATCCTCTGAAGTGTTCCTCCGGGCCTCTGGTGTTCATACTTTACTTGTTGACAATTTGGACATTTGGCAACAAAATCCACAATGTCGCGCTTCATTCTACTCCACCAAAAGTGTTGTTTTAGGTCACGGTACATCTTGGTTGCACCAGGATGTATAGAATATCCGGAACTATGAGCCTCTGTCAGAATAGTGGTGATCAAATCATCGATGCGGGGTACACATACCCTTCCCTTAATCCTCAAAACACCTTCCCCATCGATTGTTGCTTCTTTAGCCTCTCCTTGCAACACTTTATCTCGAATTCGACCTAGTTTCTCATCATCAAACTGTCTTCCCTTGATCTTGTTAAGAAAAGAAGATCTTGCCTCTACACAAGCTAACAATCCTCCCTTCTCATTTATTTCTAAGCTCATAAGGTCATTAGCCAGAATCTGCACCTCTCTAGCCAATGGGCGTCTAGAAACTTGCAAATGAGCTAGACTTCCCATGCTTCCGGCCTTTCTACTTAGAGCATCCGCCACAACATTCGCTTTTCCCGGATGATACAAGATAGTGATGTCGTAGTCCTTCAGTAGTTCCATCCATCTCCTCTGTCTCAAGTTCAAATCTTTTTGAGTAAAGATGTACTGTAGGCTACGATGGTCCGTGTAGACTTCACACTTAACCCCATACAAATAGTGTCTCCATTGCTTTAGTGCAAATACTACCGCGGCCAACTCCAAATCATGGGTCGGATAGTTACGTTCATGCACCTTTAATTGCCTTGAAGCATAGGCAATCACATTCTTCTCTTGCATTAGCACTGCACCCAACCCAGAATAGGATGCATCACAGTAAACAATGAAGTTCTTACCCTCTACTGGCAAGGTAAGGATAGGTGCGGTAGTCAACAAGGTCTTGAGTTTCTGAAAGCTTTCCTCGCACTCATCGGACCATACAAATGGAACATTCTGCTTAGTCAAGTTTGTCAATTGGGAAGCAATAGAGGAGAATCCCTTGACAAATCGGCGGTAGTAGCTAGCTAGACCCACAAAACTCCTTATTTCTGACACGTTTGCAGGTCTTACCCAATTCTTCACCGTCTCAATCTTAGATGGATCCACCATCACTCCATCCTTAGAAACCACGTGCCCCAAGAAGGACACTGAATCTAGCCAAAACTCGCACTTGGAGAATTTCGCATAAAGCTTCTTCTTCCTCAATAACTCTAACACCATTCTCAAATGCTCCTCATGTTCCTTCTTACTCTTGGAGTATATCAGTATATCATCAATAAACACGATCACAAAGAGGTCCAAATATGGCTTGAAAATCCCGTTCATCAAGCTCATGAAGGCAGCAGGGGCATTAGTAAGACCAAACGACATTACCACAAATTCATAGTGCCCATACCTAGTTCGAAAAGCAGTCTTTGGCACATCCGTTGCTCGTATTTTCAATTGGTGATAACCGGATCTCAAGTCGATTTTAGAGAAGACACAAGCACCTTGTAACTGATCGAACAAGTCATCAATGCGAGGAATGGGGTACTTGTTCTTAATAGTTACCTTGTTCAACTGTCGTTAATCTATGCACATCCGAAAGCTCCCATCCTTCTTCTTCACAAACAAAACCGGAGCACCCCAAGGAGATGCACTTGGTCTGATGAAGCCTTTACTCAGCAACTCTTGAAGTTGTGCCTTTAACTCTCTTAACTCCGCGGGAGCCATTCTATAAGGGGGTATAGAAATGGGGCGAGTACCCGGTTCAAGATCAATACAGAAGTCAATATCCTTATCTGGTGGCATACCAGAAAGATCTGCAGGGAACACATCCAAAAACTCACGGACTACCGAAACTGACTCAATCGAGGGTACTTGGGTAGTGTCATCCTTGAGATGTGCCAAGAAATCTAAACACCCTTTACTAACCATTTTCTTAGCACGAAGAAAGGAGATGTTACGCACCGGATTGGAAGTGTAGTCACCCTCCCACACTAACGGATCTGCCCCAGGCTTGGCTAACGTCACAGTTTTAGCATTGCAATCCAAAATCGCAAAATTCGGGGAAAGCCAAGTCATACCCAGAATTACATCAAAGTCACCCATTTCTAAAATAACCAAATCTACATAAGTGTTGCTCCCCACAAAATTCACCAAACAAGACCTATATACCTTTTCAACTATCACAGACTCACCCACCGGAGTAGAAACACGAATAGGCATGTCAAGCAATTCACAATGTAAATTTAGACCATTAGCAAATGAGGAAGATACATAAGAAAATGTGGATCCAGGATCAAACAATACGGAAGCCATGAAATCACAAATCAAAAGGTTACCTGTGATAACAGCATCAGATGCCTCCGCTTCAGATCTCCCAGGGAAAGCGTAACAATGGGCCCTATCGTTTGTCTGTCCGTTGCCCCTACCCTGTTGTGATGTAGTGGCTCCAGTTTTCCCATCACCCCCGGCCGTTTTGGTGACCACCATTACCTCGACCACCGCGTCCTCCAGAAAAACGGCCTCTACCATGACTACCTCTACCTCTAGCTATCGGGGGTCTGTAACTCTGTTTTGGACAATACCTCTTAATGTGTCCAATCTCCCCATAACATTCTCTGGGTTCGAGCATCGTCCTCTCAGAGAAGTGTTGACCAGTCTGAGGTGGACCGCCAACTACAGTCTGTAGTGAAGACTGAATGGGTCGAACTGAGTAACCTCCAGAACTCTGTCCTCTAGTATACGAACCGTTGAACTCACCTCCTTTTCGAAACCTCTTCGATGTCGAGGTCGTGGTGAAGTCGTCTGGCTTCACTCCTTCCACCTCTATCACAAAGTCTACCACCTCTTGGAAGGATTTTGCCGTAGCCGCTATCTGTAAGGCCGAAATCCGCAATTCTGACCTCAACCCCTTCACAAAACGGCGAATCCGTTCTTTTGGACTGAAACAGAGTTGGGTGGCATACCTGGATAATGCACGGAATTTAGCCTCATATGCGTTAACCGTCATCCTACCTTGCTCTAGACTCAAGAACTCATCCCTTTTTCTATCCCTCAAAGTCCTTGGGATATATTTCTCCATAAACAAGCTAGAGAATGATTCCCAAGTCATAGGTGGTGCCTCTGTTGGTTGACACTCAACATGTGACCGCCACCACATTTTGGCGTTCCCTTGAAACTGATAGCTCACGAACTCGACGCCAAACCGTTCTACAATACCCATCTTGTGTAGTAGCTCATGACAATCAACCATGAAATCGTAAGCATCCTCAGATTCTGCACCCTTGAAGACTGGAGGTTTCAATTTTAAGAACTTACTGAAAAGTTCATGCTGATCATTTGTCATTATAGGCCCTGTAGTCAGACGTGGAAATGTGCCTATCTCCAATGAGGCATCCATGCGGGGAGCCATAGTAGCCGCATGTCGTATCTCTGAAACCGGAGGTGTGGGTGCAGAAACCACTGGAGGTGCCTGACCCTGATCAGATAACCCGCTAAGATAAGCAAGTACCTGGTTGATCATCTCTGGGGTAGGTTGGGGTGTCAATTCCTCATTTTGCACCTGTTCATTCTCCCCTTCCTCACCCTCTCTTATCACCTCCTCGGTCGGTGGAGGAGTCACCGCCCTAGTATCAGATGGGCTAGGGGCTCGTCCTCTTCCTCTAGAGGAAGTCCTCACACGACCTCTTCCACGGCCTCTTGCCGCTGTTCTTCCTCGAGCCACAGCCCCAGTGGCTGGCTCAGTCGTTTCTTGTCTTTCCGTTGTTGCTGCTGGTGCGGTCGTTGCTCTAGTTCTAACCATCTGCGAAATAGAGTGAAGATGGTCAGATACCAATTTGTATCACCTAGATACCAATTGGACACAAGTAGTAGCACGAAAGAAAGAATGAAAGAATGGAATTTTCCTAAAGTCTTATAGCCTCTCAAATAAAAGTAAAGGCGTCCCCCTACCGTTCCTTAAGACTCTACTAGACTCGTTCTTGTGTGATGAGACCAATGAACCTAATGCTCTGATACCAAGTTTGTCACGACCCAAAACCGAGCCGCGACTGGCACCCACATTTACCCTCCTATGTGAGCGAACCAACCAATCTAAACCTTAACATTTCAATGTATATCAACAGAAATAATGCGGAAGACTTAAACTCATTAATAAAACAATTCAAAACTATTATTATTATCCCCAAAATCTTGAAGTCATCATCACAAGAACATCTATCATCAAATTACTAAACTAAAACTGTCTAAGAAGCTAAAACAAATACTAGCTAGTCCATGCCAGAAGTTCAAGGCATCAAGACTTGAAGAAGAAGATCTAGTCCAAGCTAGACGCATTAGCTCACCCTGAATTTCCGATGGAATGAAGACTGGCTAGATCTACTGTTGAGTTGAAGACGACGGAACGTTTGCTGCATTCCACAAATAACAAAGAAGAAAACATAAAAGTAGGGGGGTCAGTACAACCACAAGTACTGAGTAGATATCATCGGCCAACTCAAAATAGAAGATAATATATATCAAGTAATATCATAAAATCAACTATGACGCTTAACATGTAGCAACAACAAGTACTATATCATTAACAATTACCGTTAAGTTCACACATGAGGACTCACGCCTCAAAACCATACTCATTTGGGAATTAGGGTTCATTAGATTGAGTATATTTACATCTTTCAAGATTCATTATCTTTCTTCCTCTTGTGTCGGTACGTGACACTCCGATCCATATACTATCCTGGTGTCGGAACGTGGCACTCCGATCCTTATATACTATCCTGGTACCGGAACGTGGCACCCGATCCATATACTATCCTGGTGTCGGAACGTGACACTCCGATCCTCATTCTATCCTGGTACCGGAACGTGGCACCCAATCCTCTATTTCTATCCTGGTACCGGAACGTGGCACCCGATCCCCTAATTCATCAAGCCTTCTTTTATACTAAGGCATCATCAATCTCAGTATATAATATATCAAGCCTTCTTTTATACTAAGGCATCATCAATCTCAATATATAATATATCAAGCCTTCTTTTACACTAAGGCATCATTATTAACCAGTGAATTAGGGTTTCCTTTCAAGATTTAGGATTCAATAACTTCATCATGCTTAGTTTATCACAATTTCATAATCACAATCATGCAAGCATACAATTAAACACATAGCAGGGTTTACAATACTATCAATACATATCATTCACTATTAAGAGTTCACTACGAATATCGTAAAAACCATAACCTACCTCCACCGAAGACTAGTGATCAAGCAAGAAATTCCCAAGCTTTGTTCTTCTTCTTCCTCGTTCGACTCTCTCTCAATCGATCAATCTCTCTTTCTCTCTTTTCTTTCTGTTTTCTTATTCAAACCCTCTTTTTTTTACCCTAATTAACATATAATTAAGTGTAAAAGATGGCAATAATACCCCACTAATTAACCCAAAGTTACCTCTTTTATCCCTCAAGTATTTGAGTTATTAATATAAACCCACAAAATCTATAATTAAGGAAAGAATAGTCCAAAACGTCCCTTAAAACGTGTAAAGAAATCCGATTCTGCCTTGGATTTGCGCAACCTGTGACGGCCCGTCGTGCCTGCGACGGTCCGTCACACAGGTCGTCGCAGCCCCTTAGAACTCAAGTGGACTGTGACGGTCCGTCCTGCACTTCCGTCATGACGGTCAGAGACTCGTTTCCCGTACCAAATTCTCAAAAGTTGAAGTGTTTTGCAACGGGAGCTCACGACGGTTCGTCGTAGCTATGACAGCCCGTCCTGCAGGTCCGTCACAGATTACAGAGAGTCGATTTTCAGTACCCAATTTCAGAATTCCTAAGTATATTGAAACGAGACCCTGCGACGCTCCGTCGTGCCTGTGACGGTCCGTCGTGGGGTCCGTTGCCTCAGGCAATTTTCCAGAAATAAAATCTGCTGCTCAGAACGACTAAACAGGTCATTACAGGTCGGGCTGGGAATGTTTGGAAGAGTTGGGCCTGAGAGAAATTGAAGTGGGCTGCTGATGTGGGAATTGGGTTGGAATTAAAGTGGGCTGGGAAATTAATTAAAAGGGAATGGGTTAATTTAATAAATAGCCAAATAGAGTTAAGATGATAAATTTGGCTAAACCTTAAATAAAATGAATTTGTATTAATTAATTAACGAGCTTCTTATTTAGTAATATAATTATTTAAATTGTAAAATAGTGATTTCAAAATATAACAATAATTTAAACTAAATTAGCTAAATTAGAATACTTACTAAAATTTAAAATATTTTGAGAAATAATCATAAAATTTATAAAACTAATTATTTTTAAATTGTTTGGAAATTTAAGAAGCTCGAGAACTAATTTATACCGGAGAGGGTCAAAATTGGGTGTCACCAGTCTTTCTTTTAAATTTTAATCAGTTTTATACTTCTAATTGTGTGTCTTTACAGTCATCTGAACAACCCACACAACATCCTGCAAGGCCCTTTCAACAACCACCAGTGAGGCAGCCTTCACCACCACCAGTGAGGCAGCCTACACTGGAAATGCCTCTTCTTTATGTGCAGATACTTCAAAGGTTAAAGGAAGGAAAAAGAAGCAGTCTACTGCAAGGGCATCATCTTCTTCAGTTGTATGGACATCATCTTCTTCAGTTGGAATGCCACCGTTCATCAGTTGGAATGCAACCAGCTGCTTCAGTTGGAAGGAAAAGAACAAGAGATGTGGGATTTGGTGTTTACACAGACAAACAATCTGGAAGACAAGTGATTGACGTATGTATATTGCCTTCTTTAAATGATTTCCTTACATTAGGTATACTAAATAATGCCCTATGAATTATGCAACCAGGAAGATCAAGTGAAAGAGTTATCTCAAGTGGAATAGGGGTGGCATTTAAAGATGCATCACAAACAAATGTTGATCTTGGATTCAAGCCACCTAGTTTAAAATGGAAAGGAAAAGATGCAATGACTGGAAATCAACTTCAACAATTGTCAAAGAAAAAGGTGCAAAGCAAATCCAAGGGAAAATGGGTTCCATAAGAGCTCAAAGTCTTACTGATGTGTATAAATGTTGATCTAGGAGGTCTTTGTTTTTGTTTATTTTGGTAACTGTTTGTAAAGGCATACTCCAATTACTGATCATTTTGATGTATTTTGGGTTATTTTGATGTATGTTTGCACAGACAAATATTTGGAGTTTGCTAAGTTGTGTTTATTTAATATTAAGTTGTGTTTTGTGAAGCCTTTTGGTGTTTGTTATGATTGATATTAAGGCTGTCTTGATGTTAGGTGTTTACGTAGTATGAAAGTGTGTGAATAATGCTATTCAATTGTAAAAGTGATGAATATTGAAGCCAATGTTGGAGACAAACTGTCAACTCTAAAACTCTAAAATAGTGCATTTCAATCCATTACTTTGATTGCTTAAAATACATATTGACAGCCCCTAACCCATAAAGAAAGCTATACATAACAATTCTGGCCTAATTTTTCAACCAGTATACATAACAGCCTAACATTTACTACATAAAGAACTCTCTATAAATCAAAGATAGTATCACAATGATCAGCAAAAGTCGATATTTTCTCCTAATCTTTTCCTTTTCTTCATCATGTTTTTTTATCCTTTTTTGTAATCCTGAAATAGCAATTCTAGCGTGTTCAGTATAATCAAGTTCACACCACCTTAAAAACTTCCAACCAACCTGTTTAAGAAGAACAAATTTACTATCAAAATTGAATCTTGAAAACTAAAATTTAAACAAAAAAATATGTTTTAAACGGAACCATACCCGACCATCTTCACATCCAAGAAACCAACGACCTGGATTGTTTACAGACCAAGAAATCTTCATTATAGCTCTTTTTCCACAATGACAAAAAAAATTAGAAGCCATTTACACAAAATATGAGCACAAATCGTTCTAAAGAGGAAAAAAAAATTTTGATTTGAAAGAGGAGGAAAGAGAAATTAGATTTTAGGTAAATTTTAATTTGGAAATATAAAGATATATATAAAGGGAATTCATTAAGGGTATATTTGTCATTTCTGCTTTTTTTTTACCGTTGTGTGCCTTTAAAGTAGTCATAATTCGCGCAGAAAACGTGCATGTAGTGACCCGAATCCGAAAGGTAACTTTTTTTTAAAAAAAATAAATTTTGAATAGTCATTTAACAATAGTTAATTAATTAAGGGGTAATTTATTTATTATTAATAATATTGACCCATATATATTAACATAAGTTATTAGGGTTGACACCTTTAGATCATAATTCTTCTACAAAGAAAATTTCCTGTCCCACAGAGAACGTGGTAGCCGGCACAATAAAAAAAGGAGACGAACCTCTAACATGTAAGCATTTATTATGTCTTAATAAAGCTATTGGTATATATACACATATGTCATATTATTACTATTCTATTATTATAGTTGGTCGTAAAAGAGAAACAAGAAATTTAGATTGGGATCAAGAAGAATAGAAATTGGAATTACTGTATAATTTTTTTTTTATTGGAAAATGGGTTTAACTTGTAGATTATCATTAAGAAGGTTAGGAGGTGAATGTGATTATATATTAAAATATAGTTTTATTACTGCAGGTTACTGGATTTTTCTTTTCATGTATTGATTTTTTCAATTGGAGTTTCTTTTTCGTGGTTATCACACAATGATTCTTGAGTTAACCTATTCACATATGTAAGTAAGATATTCGATGTGTTATATGAATATTATTGGATATATGGCATTAGAGAAACTGAAGAGAAATTGAAATATAATTCTAGGCTTGAAATTTGAAAATATGAGGGTTGACATGGTAATTGACATCAAAATTTAGGAACTTGATTTTAGGTTTTGTAAGTTTTTGAGTGTAGACTAGACATATAGCAATGTGGGTGTTGTTAGTCTTGAAATCTTATTGTGATTTTCTATTTGTCTAGATTATATTGATTTGGGAGTCAACTAAAAGAGGAAGGCTCAAATTCTGGAGTCATTGTTTGACTATTTGAGGCAAGTGAATTTCTAAACTCTTGTTAAGTGTATGGAATGCGTGTATTTCTTTGTGGTATATGTTTGTGAGTAACGGGATTTGGTGATGGGTTGGCTTGTCCACCTTGATTAATTTTAATGATGAAAACAAAGGGTAATAAAAGGCAATGTGAATAATTGGTTGTGTGTGATGTGCTGATAATGGAGAATGGTTTGAAAGGCTTTTTGAATCATTATTGTTGTGAATTGTGCAATGTTATGAAAATGGTGATATCCTCTTATTTGTGTGAACATGTCATTTGCATTATTTTGAGACATGATGGTGAAAAGTGTTATGTGCATTGAGAAAGAATGAGAACTTAAAAAGGATGTACCATTTCGAGGGACGTATCGCGCGCCGCGATGGATACTATATTTCGAGGGACGTATCGCCCGCCGCGATGGTTACTATTATCGAGGGTCGTGTCGTGCGCCGCGACAGATGCATGGACAGATATGTCCCCCATGGGTCCCGGACTGAGAGACAGCGGGTGTGTATCACTAGGTCAGACATGCATCATTATACTTGACATTGCATCCCATTGCATTGCACATATTTATCATTAGTGAACTTGATATCGTGTTTTGCTGATCTTCTGATTACCTTTCTGTGGAACTTGTGATTGATCAATATTAAGCTTGTTATTGCGGATATGTAATTTGTTGAAGTATTGTTGTTGAGGATATGTAATTTGTTGAAGTGTTGTTGTTGAGGATATGTAATTTGTCTAAATGTTGTTGTTGAGCTACGTGCTATGTAAACTGTGAGTTGTTAGGTTGGGTTGATTTTTAATGCAGGTTGTAGTTGTGGAGGTTCTGTTGGGGGTGGTAGGAGTACCCGTATTTCATCCCCTTAGCTTGTGTTTAGAGGTTTACTTGCTGAGTACCGTGTGGTTTGGTACTCACCCCTTGCTTCTACAAATTTTTGTAGGTTATGAGCCTGGATTTTTGTTGTACTTGTCATTCTCTTGTTTTCCGAGGCTTCTTGGAGATTTGTCAGGTAGGTGTTTCCATCGCAGCAGACTTTCTTCTCCTTAATTATGATCTTGTTCTATTATAGAAACAAGTTCATTTGAAACTTGAGTTTTTCTTTTGAATCAATTGTAATACTTTAGAGGCTTGTACACGTGACTACCGGGTTTTGGGGGTTTTATTAAGTTACTTATATTTTATTTCCGCACTTTATTGTAATGATTGAGTTTTAGGCTGACTTGTCTTGGTGGGATAAGACGAGTGCCATCACGTCCATTTTTGGGTCGTGACAAAATGGTATCAGAGCCCCAGGTTCATAGGTCTCACGTGTGTACAAGTCGAGTCTAAGTAGACTCTTGAGGATCTGTATGGAGACGTCTATACTTATCTTCGAGAAGCTATAGTGACTTTTAGGAAATATCTTCACTTTTTGAATCTCTATCGTGCATTTTTTGTCCGTTTTGATTCTTACTTTATTCCATTCTTTCTCTCATTTATGTGATGACTCGTGCGTAGTTCCTTATGTAAATAGTTGTTGTATCGTGTATTGGTTGGATGCTAGATCTGGTATTAAGGTGGAAATAGTATACTCATGAAAAGAATGTGTGGTCATATTTGAATGGGTCGAGTAAGGTTAGTTACCATACAAATAAATGAATAAATAAATAAATAAAATAAGAATAGTACTTATGTGGTATAAGCAATATCTGAAGTGGTTTGACAATAAGAAGTTAAATGTTTAAAGAGTTGGCTAGATAATGAATAGTGTAACCTTGAAAAAAATTATAGTTGATATAATTTTCATAACATTAATGGGTTGCCTAGTGAATGATGTTGCACCAATTGAGGTTAGAATCTCTTTTGTGGTTTCACAGATTGAGTGTTTACCAAATAAGGTCATGATACGATTATAACAATGGTACTGATAGATACTTGGTTAGAAGTATGTTGTTTATTACTTATGTTATCGACCTGCCCTATGAAAGAATACACATAGCTTGGGCTAGATATGAGAGCGAATTTGATAATATTTTAAAGTTATTCGATAGGTAGAAATGTGTGGGATATTTGGGTACGGTCTTTTCGGAAGATATGATGTGCTCTAGTGGTGGATCTAACAGTCTTTCATGATGTGTTCTAGTGGTGGATCTAACGGTCTTTCATGATGTGGTACTAGTGTTATATGAAAACAGATACATTGACTGTCAAGGGTTAATACTAACTATTCAAGGAATTATCAATTTTATCACATGCTCATAGAGTAAGATTTGATGTTGCATTCAAATTTGAGAAACCAACTAGCTTGTTACTATGAATGAATGAGTTAAGCGTGTGTATAAGGAAGATTTTAATGGTGGATTGTTGATGTGGTATCAATGTGTTAAGTTGAGAAGCTTATTCCGAATGTTCTAAATAAGGACCGAAAATATCATTTTAATGTCCGAGAAAATGGATAGATATCAGAATGACAAGCTTATGGGTAAAAAAAAAGTCTAAAAAAAGATACTTGTGGGGAGGTAATTGAAGATTTTAGTTAGAAAGTGCATATAAGATTGGTTTAGTCCTTCGATTTGGGTTCGTATAACTAGCTTTATCGTGTCATATTGATGAAAAGATTGACTTCGTGGGGATGACAAGAGCTAACTAAGCATGGTACTATAAGAGTTTGTGATGAATTATGATTGGACTACAACTATATGATAAGTTTTGTTGGTGAAAATACTTTTTGTACGATAATGATGATTTTAAAATGTCTAAGATATGATTCACTACTCTTTTCTAAGTAGTGTGGTTGTATGATAATTTTATGAGGAGTTGGGATGTCACCCGAATGGAATTGAAAGGAGGTAAAGTCATAATTAAAAATAGTGGAATGTAGTTTAACATTCAGAAAGAGAAGAGAGCAAGGATATTTACTTTGATTGCAAGATCTAAGGAGGCATCTTTAGAGGGGTTGAGAATTGGGTTCAGAGACACATGATTTCATCCGTTTTACGTTGGTATGGTAATAGTGTCACGGGTTTATCAGATTGGTTAAAAAAAAACAATCGAATAAGATTTGAGAAATGAGTGTATATACGTTCAACTTGAGTGTGATGATAAGTTTATTCGTGGTTTTGAGCTTGGTAATGAGTATGATTGAATTTTTTTGAGAAAAATATGATAAGATCGATGGAGAGGCGATCAATGATAAACTAAGATACGTGAATTCATAAAAATCTTCAAGGTATGAGCTAATAGTGATGGATAAAGGGGTTAAGTTACACAATTGGATTCAAAATTCAAGTTTTTCATGGTGAGTTTAGGTTTGTGGTAGTGTGTTTTGTCAAGGTATGAATTGGTACAGTGAGAAATGATCAATCACATTGAGTATGAAGCATTTGAAGGACTTAAAAATTTCAAGTAGTAAATTTGGTTACATTTGATTGGTATACCCAAGGGGAGTTTCACATATTGTTATGGTTTAGTAGATAAGGTAAAAAAATATGTCATGGGTTGTTGGAAAAAGAATAAGACTTGTAAGTGAATTAGAAAAAAAAACTTTTTTTTGGTGTATTGAAGAGTTCAAGGTATTTAAAATTTCTGTCATGAGAAGAATGTAAGAAAAGTGAAGGAATAAAGACCTCTCGTGTAAGCCCTTAACTTGTATTTGAAGAATTTATTAATTTTTATCTATGAGTATATGATTGTGAGATATGAACCAGTACAGACTTACTAGAAATTATCATCAACTTTTCTAAAGATTGGATTTTTGTTTTGAATGACAAGTAATGATGTGGGGAAGATTATATGTGTTATGTTGAGCTAGATTGTTCAAATTATGATAGGTAACTTATTAATGTTTAACATTGTGGACCTACAGTTTTACATGATTAATAAGGATTTCGAGGAAATTGAAACTACTTTGTTGATGGGATGATACAAACTATTATGATATGTTACATAGGCATTTGATGGTGAGCAGAGGTTATAAGGTAATAGTATACCGAATTATTGGAGTGGCCAAGAATTTCTTAAGTGTTGATATGAAGTATATGATGATTTTGAATGTTAGTTGAAATTTGGCATTTGAAAGATTACGTGGAGTTGACGTTATACGTGATTCAATAACTTTCTATAGATGGAAAATGATTTTATATTTGAAACTTGTGTTAGTCTTGGGTGGGATCCGTATCTGTCATAAAATGCTTATTTGGAAAGAGAGAGCGTCATAGTTTGAAATTTTGAAGGCGATAATGTATTTAATAAAAATACTTTAATACTAGTAATAGTTTGAGAGTAAGGTAAATGTATGGTATAGTTATGATGCTTGTTGGTTTTAAGAGCGTTGAATTCAATGAAGTACTTGAGAAGTATGTGGGGTTCGATGAATCTAGTATTTGTAATATTGTGATGGGGTCAGTTTAGTTGATTGTTGGTAGCTAAAAGAAAAAGTCGAGGGATAGAGTCAAATGAAATAATTTTATTTATATGGACATTATGGAAGAATTTTTATGTGACCACTTTCTTCGTACTAAATATTATTTGGAGTATGATTCACCGCTTATGCTACTCGTGTTTTCACATCTATGGGTGAATCCCTAGTGGTGGATCGGATGTACCGATCCTCTTGTGTCCTCTTGTTAGGGTAGGATATTTGGGCAGACTTTGCTCATTTCAGTTATGATAGACTTGCTTTTGTTAGGATATTTAAAGTATTTCAATGTGTCTACAAGAACAACCTTTCTTACAAGAACTTATATAAGAGCTACTATGAGGAGTTACAGTTGTCTAAGAGTGTAGTTAGATGTTCTATATTTTGAAGTGTATCATTTTTTGGGTGTTTATTTAATCACTTTCTTTTTTGGGTTAGATAAGTTTGATTTTCCCTTGATGAGTATTCGATGTCTAAAGATTAGACGTTATAACTTAAGCTCGTGAAAAGAATGTGTTGTGAAAAGGGACTAGTGATAAGATATGTAATGGTTTGTGCATTATAAGTGTCTGGTGGTTGATTCAGGCTCACTTCTGGTTGTAGCCAGTAGTGATTAAGAAGGTTATCTTGGTTATGTGAGAAACGATTTATCAAGATAGTTATGTTAAGGTCAAACGGGGTTGAGTTTACATTGAGTCCATGAGTTAGTTTTTAGCTTGATTATCACTTTTAATTTGTAGATATTCAAAGTTTGATTCGAAATTTCAATTGTTAGTAGTTGATCTTGATGGAATCATCTTAAGAAAAAGCTCACTGAGCGAGATGAACACCGACAAATAGGTCATAACTGAGATTTTTGGTAACATTGGTTATTTTTGCTTCTTCTTCTTTATGTTCGAGGACGAACATGATTTTTAATGGTGGATAATGTAGTCACCCGAATCCGAAAGGTAACTTTTTTTTAAAAAAAAAAAAATTTGACTATTTAACAATAGTTAATTAATTAAGGGGTAATTTATTTATTATTAATAATAATGATATATATATATTAACATAAGTTATTAGGGTTGACACCTTTAGATCATAATTCTTCTACAAAGAAAATTTCCTGTCCCACAGAGAACGTGGTAGCCGGCACAATAAAAAAAAGAGACGAACCTCTAACATGTAAGCATTTATTATGTCTTAATAAAGCTATTGGTATATATACACATATGTCATATTATTACTATTCTATTATTATAGTTGGTCGTAAAAGAGAAACAAGAAATTTAGATTGGGATCAAGAAGAATAGAAATTGGAATTACTGTATAATTTTTTTTTATTGGAAAATGGGTTTAACTTGTAGATTATCATTAAGAAGGTTAGGAGGTGAATGTGATTATATATTAAAATATAGTTTTATTACTGCAGGTTACTGGATTTTTCTTTTCATGTATTGATTTTTTCAATTGGAGTTTCTTTTTCGTGGTTATCACACAATGATTCTTGAGTTAACCTATTCACATATGTAAGTAAGATATTCGATGTGTTATATGAATATTATTGGATATATGGCATTAGAGAAACTGAAGAGAAATTGAAATATAATTCTAGGCTTGAAATTTGAAAATATGAGGGTTGACATGGTAATTGACATCAAAATTTAGGAACTTGATTTTAGGTTTTGTAAGTTTTTGAGTGTAGACTAGACATATAGCAATGTGGGTGTTGTTAGTCTTGAAATCTTATTGTGATTTTCTATTTGTCTAGATTATATTGATTTGGGAGTCAACTAAAAGAGGAAGGCTCAAATTCTGGAGTCATTGTTTGACTATTTGAGGCAAGTGAATTTCTAAACTCTTGTTAAGTGTATGGAATGCGTGTATTTCTTTGTGGTATATGTTTGTGAGTAACGGGATTTGGTGATGGGTTGGCTTGTCCACCTTGATTAATTTTAATGATGAAAACAAAGGGTAATAAAAGGCAATGTGAATAATTGGTTGTGTGTGATGTGCTGATAATGGAGAATGGTTTGAAAGGCTTTTTGAATCATTATTGTTGTGAATTGTGCAATGTTATGAAAATGGTGATATCCTCTTATTTGTGTGAACATGTCATTTGCATTATTTTGAGACATGATGGTGAAAAGTGTTATGTGCATTGAGAAAGAATGAGAACTTAAAAAGGATGTACCATTTCGAGGGACGTATCGCGCGCCGCGATGGATACTATATTTCGAGGGACGTATCGCCCGCCGCGATGGTTACTATTATCGAGGGTCGTGTCGTGCGCCGCGACAGATGCATGGACAGATATGTCCCCCATGGGTCCCGGACTGAGAGACAGCGGGTGTGTATCACTAGGTCAGACATGCATCATTATACTTGACATTGCATCCCATTGCATTGCACATATTTATCATTAGTGAACTTGATATCGTGTTTTGCTGATCTTCTGATTACCTTTCTGTGGAACTTGTGATTGATCAATATTAAGCTTGTTATTGCGGATATGTAATTTGTTGAAGTATTGTTGTTGAGGATATGTAATTTGTTGAAGTGTTGTTGTTGAGGATATGTAATTTGTCTAAATGTTGTTGTTGAGCTACGTGCTATGTAAACTGTGAGTTGTTAGGTTGGGTTGATTTTTAATGCAGGTTGTAGTTGTGGAGGTTCTGTTGGGGGTGGTAGGAGTACCCGTATTTCATCCCCTTAGCTTGTGTTTAGAGGTTTACTTGTTGAGTACCGTGTGGTTTGGTACTCACCCCTTGCTTCTACAAATTTTTGTAGGTTATGAGCCTGGATTTTTGTTGTACTTGTCATTCTCTTGTTTTTCGAGGCTTCTTGGAGATTTGTCAGGTAGCTGTTTCCATCGCAGCAGACTTTCTTCTCCTTAATTATGATCTTGTTCTATTATAGAAACAAGTTCATTTGAAACTTGAGTTTTTCTTTTGAATCAATTGTAATACTTTAGAGGCTTGTACACGTGACTACCGGGTTTTGGGGGTTTTATTAAGTTACTTATATTTTATTTCCGCACTTTATTGTAATGATTGAGTTTTAGGCTGACTTGTCTTGGTGGGATAAGACGAGTGCCATCACGTCCATTTTTGGGTCGTGACAGTGCATAACACGCGTTTTGCCATGTAGGATTCGCGTGTGTATTTATAAAAAAAATAGGATAGTTAAAGTGCCTATTTGTGCACTGTGAAAGTTTGAGGTCATACTTAAAATCTGAAGCCAAGTTTAAGGGCAAATCTATGTATTATGCCAATAAGAAAATTAGGATAACATTATGATAACATTACTATAATAAATGTGCGAAGAAAGGCCTGATACTTGCCATCAAACGCGAAATAACATTTTATCTAGAATTGTTATAAGGAGCAAACCTCTTTTTCTTTTTCAAAAATAGTTCTTTTGTGCTTCGTGCTTGACTCCATCTGCAAAGCTTAAAATCTCCTACAAATAACACAAAAACAATAGAAAATATATATATATATATCATCAACTATTAAAGTTAAAAATTGAATTACGAAAATATTCTTACTCAAAAATAATACTATTTACTTTTTCTCTCTCATTAAATTAACAATTTTGCTATATAAACCAAATTTATCTAAGAGAAGTGCTAAATGGCCAAAAAAGTATGAGCATTATTTATTTTGATAAAATTAATTTTCTGAGTCCCATGCTTTATTACTTCTTCATCTTTTACTTTTTGTCATTTCACTTCTCCTTCTTGACTTTGTTTTTCTCCTCTTATAAAAAAATTAGAATATGGTGAAAATAAATAATTAGATTTAAGCATTTAAATTGGTTAAATTCATCCTATGAATGAAACAATAAGAAAATTTATTTTTATGTATCTATTGGAACTTCATCAATGAAAAATATTTTTTTAATAACATAAAGAAAATCATAATTTTCTGGAAAAAAAAGCATAATTTATTTGTTTTTATGTCAAATTTTTATGTATATATAATTAATACTTTTTTTTTTTGTAAAATTTAAACATTTATACTTTATGTACTATAAGAAATATACACTTATACCTCCAACTATGTTTATCCATAACTAATTATATTAAAATATGATTATTAAATAATAAACTAAAAATATAAAAAAAATGTCTTTTGGACGTTATACTTACAAAATTAATTAGTGTCGATGCTATAAGTAATAAAAATTTTTATGATTTCTGTATGATTTGATGTTTATCATATATAAAGTGTTTTGAGTTTTGCATGACTTTTATTGAAATATTTTCAAATTATACTTACAAAATTATTTAAATATGTACTTAAATTTATTTGAACACAACTTCATAAACTTATTTAGTTAGAACTCATATTAATAATAATAAATAAGTAATAGTCCAAATATTATCAAGTCAACATAATATAAGGGTGCAAAACTATCACATATTCAATATGAATGTTGTTAAATAGGATCAACATTGATGAAATATATGATTTTTATAATACTGTGATATTTGCATCTCTAAGGTGTTTCGAGTTTTGGTTGTCATTATTAATATAGTTTTAGATTATATGTTAAGATATTCAAATAAATAGCCTAAATTTATTTAAACATAATAATTTATAAAATTACATACTTTTCATATTAATAACAAATATGATTAATGATCTATAAGTTATCAAATTGACGTTATATATTGCGGATACAAGACTATAATTAACATTAACACGTTACTCTCAGAGATTCTCAGCAATATGCAATATAAGTAAAATAAATATGGATTTTGAAATTTACAATTGAATAATAATGATTAATACGATTTTTCACTAATTAATAATTGTTTATACATCGTGTGTTTTTTTCTTTTAGAAAAATAATAACATAATCTTGGACTTAGATAGTTTAAATAACTATTAATAATAATGCAATTTTCGTAGTGATGCCTTGAATTAAGAAAGTTATTTCTTATTATATAATTGTCTTAATATCAAGGTTGACTACTCTCTTTTTAATATAATACTAACATTGATATTTATAGAATAATCAAATAAGATATAGAATATTTTTTACATTTCATTACTATACCACATTTGTTTGATCTTCATGATAATAATATTGTACAAATTATGTTGAATTATTATTAGGAGAAAAAGATTTGATATACTCCTTAATTTTGTGATATAGATAATATATATTCCGTAAAGAAAAGGTCACATATACACTTATTGTTACAGGAGCAAATTAAATAACCTATATATCCTCTTTTGACTAACGATAGTTTTACTTTAGATATTTAATTTATTTATTTTAGTTATTTAACCAATCACATAGACGAAAATCAGGTAGTTTTTTCACGTGATTTTATTTTTGAGTTTTTGAATTCAACGGCTAATTTAGTCTTAGTTATCTCCCTTATGATTATATTTGTTTATTTATTTGAGTTTGTTGTTCATGTTTAATTTTTTGCTTCCATTCTTTAGTGTAGAAAATATGAGAATTTAAAGAAACAAAAAAATAGTGAACGAAATAAAAAAAATTAAAAAAACAAACTAACTAAAATTAATCATTTTTTGCGGTTATATTGAATTTTATTTTGTAGTTGTAAAAATGTTGATGCATCTAGAATAGACTTTGCAAGAAGATAAGTGAAAAATAAATTTGATCATCAACATAGTATATCAAAATTAGTCATGGAATTAAAGAAGATAAAAATAAATAAAAAAAGACAAAAATTCATGTATGAAGAAGGACAAATATAACTCGAAATATTTTGAGAAGGGTCAAATATACCTTTTATATTTTTATTTTATAAAAAAATTTAATAAGTTTTTCACTTTCATTAGCGAAAAATGATTTTGGTTCTTCAAACATACCTCAAGATACTACGAGAAGGGTCAAACATACCTTGTATAATTTTTATTTAATTTTAAAATACATAATTTAATTTTCTTAAAACATAGTAATCAAATATGTAATTTAAATTTTTTAAAATATGTAGTTTAATTTTTTAAAACATAATAACCAAACATAGACTTTAAATATGTAATTTTTAACATTAATGTATAGTTATCTTGGGTTGTTATTAAATAGGATCGACACTTATAAATTATATGATTTTTAGTATTTCTTTAATGTGTTGTTGTCTATCAATTCTAAAGTATTTTGACTTTTGAATGTTATTATTGAATTATTTTACATTATGTATATATATAAAAAGTATTTAAAATGTAATTTAAATAATAATTTAAATAGGTAATTTAAATTTATTTATATAATAAATGCAATAAAATTACTTAATCTTAAAAATTATTAATCCGTTCAAAAGAAATATTAATTTGAAAGAAAAAATTAATATTATGACTACAACTATGTATACTTAATATTTTAGCAGATCATTTAATAGCAAATATTTTTTAATAAAATAACAAATAATACTAATAAAGAAAAATATATAAAGATGTTTTTCTTTTAATTTTTTTTTATAAAAGTTTATTTTGAAATCATCAAAAACTCTTTTTATCCTTTTATGTTATTAAAATTTTTTAATGAAGCACCATCAAAGTTTTTATTAAAAAAATTGTATATTTCTCTAGTACTGAAATAATAAATAAAAATTAATTTTAATGAGTCTTTTTTGAGTATGACATAATTCATATGTTATCGGAAATATGAAGATAATCACATAATAGAGGAAACATGATGGTAATTTTAGTTTTATTCTTATTTTGCTCACATAATTGTAACGACCTGTTTAGTCGTTTTAAGCAGCAGATTTTATTTCTGGGAAAAACTGGCTGAGACGACGGATACCACGACGGACCGTCGAGGGTGTCTCATTCCAGAACACTTAGAATTCTGAAATTTGGGTACTAAAATCGACTCTCTGTAATCTGTAACGGACCTGCAGGACGAACCGTCATAGTTACGACGAACCGTCGTGAGCTCCCGTTTCAAAACACTTCAACTCTTGAGAATTTGGTATAGGGAACGATTCTCTGAACGTCGTGACGGAAGTGCAGGACGGACCGTCACAGGCGTGACGGACCGTCACAGACTCCTTAGTGAAAAATGGAGTTTCTGGTCTTTGCGACGACCTGCATGACGGACCGTCGCAGGCACGACGGGCCGTCACAGGTTGCGTAATCCTAGTCGGAGTCGGATTTCTGGTTAAGTTTTAGAGGGGCGTTTTGAACTATTCCTACCATAATTATATATTTCGTGGGTTTATATTAATAACTCAATTTCTTGGGGGATAAAAGAGGTAACATTGAGTTAATTAGTGGGGTATTATTGTCATCTTTTACACTTAATTATATGTTAATTAGGGTAAAAGAAAGAGGGTTTGAATAAGAAAAGTAAAAAGAACAAAGAGAGAGAGAGGATTGATCGATTGAGAGATATAAACGAGAAGAAGAACGCTGCTTTGGGAAGATAGCTTGTTGATTCCAATTCTTCGGTGGAGGTAGGTTATGGTTTTTACGATATTCGAAGTGAACTCTTAATAGTGAATGATATGTATTGATAGTATTGTAAACCCTGCTATGTGTTTAATCGTATGCTTGCATGATTGTGATTATGAAATTGTGATAAAATAAGCATGATGAAGCTATTGAATCCCAAATCTTGAAAGAAACCCTAATTCACTTGTTACTGATGATGCCTTAGTGTAAAAGAAGGCTTGATATATTATATAATGAGATGATGATGCCTTAGTATAAAAGAAGGCTTGATATATTATATAATGAGATTGATGATGCCTTAGTATAAAAGAAGGCTTGATGAATTAGGGGATCGGGTGCCACGTTCCGGTACCAGGATAGAATGAGGATCGGAGTGTCACGTTCCGACACCAGGATAGAATATATATATGGATCGGGTGCCACGTTCCGGTACCAGGATAGAATGAGGATCGGAGTGTCACGTTCCGACACCAGGATAGAATATATACATGGATCGGGTGCCACGTTCCGGTACCAGGGAAGAATGAGGATCGGAGTGTCACGTTCCGACACCAGGATAGAATATATATATGGATCGGGTGCCACGTTCCGGTACCAGGATAGAATGAGGATCGGAGTGTCACGTTCTGACACCAGGATAGTATATGGAGCGGAGTGTCACGTACCGACACAAGAGGAAGGAAAATAATGAATCTTGAAAGATGATGAATATACTCAATCTAATGAACCCAATTCCCAAATGAGTATGGTATTGAGGCTTGAGTCCTCATGTGTGAACTTAACGGTAATTGTTAATGATATAGTACTTGTTGTTGCTACATGTTAAGCATCATAGTTGATTTTATAATATTACTTGATATATATTATCTTCTATTTTGAGTTGGCCGATGATATCTACTCAGTACTTGTGGTTGTACTGACCCCCTACTTTTATGTTTTCTTCTTTCTTATTTGTGGAGTGCAGCAAACGTGCCGTCGTCTTCAACTCAACAGTAATTCTAGCCAGTCTTCGTCACACCGGATCTTCAGGGTGAGCTAATGCTTCTAGCTTGGACTGGATCTTCTTCTTCAAGTCTTGATGCCTTGAACTTCCGGCATGGACTAGCTTTTACTTGTTTTTGTTTTCTTAGATACTCGTAGTTTAGTAATTTGAGGATAGATGTTCTTGTGGTGATGACTTCCAGATTTTGGGAAAAAAATAGATGTTGAATTTTAATAGTTATTGAATTGGTTTTTATTAATGAGTTTAAGTCTTCCGCATTATTTTCTTTTGATATACATTGAAATGTTAAGGTCTAGATTACTTGGTTCGCTCACATAGGAGGGTAAGTGTGGGTGCCAGTCGCGGCTCGGTTTTGGGTCGTGACAAACTTGGTATTTGAGCATTAGGTTCGTTGGTCTCATCACACAAGAATGAGTCTAGTAGAGTCTTAAGGAACGGTAGGGGGACGCCTTTACTTTTCTTTGAGGGGCTATAAGACTTTAGGAAAATTCCATTCTTTCATTCTTTCTTTCGTGCTACTACTTTAGTCCAATTGCTATCTAGGTGATACAAATTGGTATCTGACCATCTTCACTCTATTTCGCAGATGGTTAGAACTAGAGCAACGACCGCACCAGCAACAACACCGGCAAGGCAAGAAACGTCTGAGCCAGCCGCTGGGGCTGTGGCTCGAGGAAGAGCAATGGCAAGAGGCCGTGGAAGAGGTCGTGGGAGGATGTCCTCTAGAGGAAGAGGACAAGCACCTAGCCCATCTGATACGAGGGCGGTGACTCCTCCACCGACTGAGGAGGTGATAAGAGAGGGTGAGGAAGGGGAGAATGAACAAGTGCAAAATGAGGAATTGCCACCCCAACCTACCCCAGAGATGATCAATCAGGTTTTTGCTTATCTTAGCGGGTTATCTGATCAGGGTCAGGCACCTCCAGTGGTTTCTGCACCAACACCTCCGGTTTCATAGGTACGACATGCTGCTGCTGGGGCTCCCCGCATGGATGCCTCATTGGAAATAGGCACGTTTCCACGTCTGACTACTGGTCCTATAATGACAAATGATCAGCATGAACTTTTCCATAAGTTCTTGAAATTGAAACCTCCAGTCTTCAAGGGTGCTGAATCTGAGGATGCTTACGATTTTCTGGTTGACTGTCATGAGCTACTACACAAGATGGGGATAGTAGAACGTTTTGGTGTTGAGTTCGTGAGTTATCAGTTTCAAGGGAACGCCAAAATGTGGTGGCGGTCACATGTCGAGTGTCAACCAACAGAGGCACCACCTATGACTTGGGCATCCTTCTCTAGCCTGTTTATGGAGAAGTATATCCCAAGGACTTTGAGGGATAGGAAAAGAGACGAGTTCTTGAGCCTAGAGCAAGGTAGGATGACGGTTAATGCATATGAGGCTAAATTCCGTGCATTATCCAGGTATGCCACCCAACTTTGTTTCAGTCCACAAGAACGGATTTGCCGCTTTGTGAAGGGGTTGAGGTCAGAATTGCGGATTTCAGCCTTACAGGTAGCGGCTACGGCAAAATCCTTCCAAGAGGTGGTAGACTTTGTGATAGAGGTGGAAGGAGTGAAGCCAAATGACTTCACCACGACATCGACATCAAAAAGGTTTCGAAAGGGAGGTGAGTTTAATGGTTCTTACTCTAGAGGACAGAGTTCCGGAGGTTACTCAGTTTGACCCATTCAGTCTTCACTACAAACTGTAGTTGGGGGTCCACCTCAGACCGGTCAACACTTCTCTGAGAGGCCGATGCTTGAACCCAGAGAATGTTATGGATGTGGGGAGACTGCGCACATTAAGAGGTATTGCCCAAAACAGAGTTAAAGACCTCCCATAGTCAGAGGTAGATGTGGTCATGGTAGAGGCCGTTATTCTGGAGGGCGTGGTGGCCGAGGTAATGGTGGTCACCAAAACGGTAGAGGTGATGGGCAAACTGGAGCCACTACAACACAACATGGTAGGGGCAACGGACAGACAAGTAATGGGGCCCATTGTTACGCTTTTCCTGGCAGATCTGAAGCGGAGACATCAGATGCTGTCATCACATGTAATCTTTTGATTTGTGATTGCATGGCTTCCGTATTGTTTGATCCTGGATCCACATTTTCTTATGTATCTTCCTCATTTGCTAATGGTCTAAATTTACATTATGAATACTTGACATGCCTATTCGTGTTTCTACTCCGGTGGGTGAGTCTGTGATAGTTGAAAAGGTATATAGGTCTTGTTTGGTGAATTTTGTGGGGAGCAACACTTATGTAGATTTGGTTATCTTAGAAATGGTTGACTTTGATGTAATTCTGGGTATGACTTGGCTTTCTCCGAATTTTGCAATTTTGGATTGTAATGCTAAAACTGTGACGTTAGACAAGCCTGGGACAGATCCGTTAGTGTGGGAGGGCGACTACACTCCCAATCCGGTTCGTATCGTGTCCTTTCTTCGTGCTAAGAATATGGTTAGTAAGGTTTGTTTAGCTTTCTTGGCACATCTCAGGGATGATACTACCCAAGTACCTTCAATTGAGTCGGTTTCGGTAGTACGTAAATTTTTGGATGTGTTTCCTGCAGATCTTCCTGGTATGCCACCGGATAGGGATATTGATTTCTGTATTGATCTTGAACCGGGTACTCGCCCCATTTCTATACCCCCTTATAGAATGGCTCCCGCGGAGTTAAGAGAGTTAAAGGCACAACTTCAAGAGTTGTTGAGCAAAGGCTTCATTAGACCAAGTGCATCTCCTTGGGGTGCTCCGGTTTTGTTTGTGAAGAAGAAGGATGGGAGTTTTCGGATGTGCATAGACTATAGACAACTGAACAAGGTAACTATTAAGAACAAGTATCCTCTTCCTCTCATTGATGACTTGTTCGATCAGTTACAAGGTGCTTGTGTCTTCTCAAAAATTAACTTGAGATCCGGTTATCATCAGTTGAAAATACGGGCAACGGATGTGCCAAAGACTGCTTTTCGAACTAGGTATGGGCACTACGAATTTGTGGTAATGTCTTTTGGTCTTACAAATGCCCCTGCTGCTTTCATGAGCTTGATGAATGGGATTTTTAAGCCATATCTGGATCTCTTTGTGATCGTATCTATTGATGATATACTGATATACTCAAAGAGTAAGAAGGAACATGAGGAGCATTTGAGAATGGTGTTAGAGTTATTGAGGAAGAAGAAGCTTTATGCCAAATTCTCCAAGTGTGAATTTTGGCTAGATTCAGTGTCCTTCTTGGGACACGTGGTTTCTAAGGATGGAGTGATGGTGGATCCATCTAAGATTGAAACAGTGAAGAATTGGGTAAGACCTACAAACGTGTCAGAAATAAGGAGCTTCGTGGGTTTAGCTAGCTACTACCGCCGATTTGTCAAGGGATTCTCTTCCATTGCTTCCCAATTGACGAATTTGACTAAGCAGAATGTTCCATTTGTATGGTCAGATGAATGTGAGGAAAGCTTTCAGAAGCTTAAGACTTTGTTGACTACCGCACCAATTCTTACTTTGCCAGTAGAGGGTAAGGACTTCATTGTTTATTGTGATGCGTCCTATTCTGGGTTGAATGCAGTGCTAATGCAAGAGAAGAATGTAATTGCTTATGCTTCGAGGCAATTAAAGGTGCATGAACGTAACTATCCGACCCATGATTTGGAGTTGGCCGCGGTAGTATTTGCATTAAAGCAATGGAGACACTATTTGTATGGGGTTAAGTGTGAGGTCTATACGGATCATCGTAGCCTACAGTATGTCTTTACTCAGAAAGATTTGAACTTGAGACAGAGGAGATGGATGGAACTACTGAAGGACTACGACATCACTATCTTGTATCATCCGGGAAAAGCAAATGTTGTGGCGGATGCTTTAAGTAGAAAGGCCGGAAGCATGGGAAGTCTAGCTCACTTGCAAGCTTCTAGACGCCCATTGGCTAGAGAGGTTCAGAATCTGGCTAATGACCTTATGAGGTTAGAAATAAATGAGAAGGGAGGATTGTTAGCTTGTGTGGAGGCAAGATCTTCCTTCCTTGAAAAAATTAAGGGAAAGCAGTTTAACGATGAGAAATTGATCCGGATCCGAGATAAAGCGTTGCGAGGAGAGGATAAGGAAGCAATAATTGATGAAGAAGGCGTTTTGAGGATTAAGGGAAGGGTATGTGTACCCCGCATCGATGATTTGATCACCACTATTCTGACAGAGGCGCATAGTTCCGGATATTCTATACATCCTGGTGTAACCAAGATGTACCGTAACCTAAAGCAACACTTTTGGTGGAGTAGAATGAAGCGTGACATTGTGGATTTTGTTGCCAAATGTCCAAATTGTCAGCAAGTAAAGTATGAACACCAGAGGCCCGGAGGAACACTTCAGAGGATGCCCATTCCTGAATGGAAGTGGGAGAGAATCGCAATGGACTTCGTGGTTGGTCTTCCAAAGACATTGGGCAAGTATGACTCTATTTGGGTGATTGTTGATAGGTTAACTAAGTCTGCTCATTTCATTCCGGTCAAGGTGACTTACAATGCAGAGAAGTTAGCCAAAATATATATCTCAGAAATCGTTCGACTGCATGGGGTTCCACTTTCCATTATATCTGATAGAGGTACGCAGTTTACTTCTAAGTTTTGGAGAACATTGCATGCTGAATTAGGTACTAGATTGGACCTTAGTACTGCATTTCATCCTCAGACCGATGGTCAGTCTGAGCGAACGATTCAAGTGTTGGAGGATATGCTTCGTGCATGTGTGATAAAATTTGGTGGCCATTGGGATAATTTCTTACCCTTGGCGGAGTTTTCATACAATAATAGCTATCACTCCAACATTGACATGGCTCCATTTGAAGCATTGTATGGGAGGAGATGTAGGTCTCCCATTGGTTGGTTTGATGCATTTGAGGTTAGACCTTGGGGTACTGATCTATTGAGGGATTCCTTGGAGAAGGTGAATGCTATTCAAGAAAAGCTTTTAGCGGCACAAAGTAGACAAAAAGAATATGCGGATCGAAAGGTTAGAGACTTGGAGTTCATGGAAGGTGAACAAGTCTTGCTGAAGGTTTCACCCATGAAAGGGGTGATGCGGTTTGGAAAAAGGGGTAAGCTAAGTCCAAGGTATATTGGGCCATTTGAGGTACTTAAGCGAGTAGGGGAGGTGGCTTATGAATTAGCCTTGCCTCCAGGGCTGTCAGGAGTGCATCCGGTATTTCACGTGTCCATGTTGAAAAGATACCATGGGGATGGAAACTACATCATCCGTTGGGATTCAGTTTTGCTTGATGAGAATTTGACTTATGAGGAGGAACCGGTTGCTATTTTAGATAGAGAGGTTTGCAAGTTGAGGTCGAGAGAAATTGCATCCATCAAAGTTCAATGGAAGAATTGACCGGTTGAAGAGGCTACTTGGGAGAAGGAGGCAGATATGCAAGAAAAATACCCACATCTGTTTACAGATTCAGGTACTTCTTTTCGCCCTAGTTTTTCTTCTTTTGATCGTTCGAGGACGAACGATGGGTAAATTGGTATCTATTGTCACGACCTATTAGTCGTTTTAAGCAGCAGATTTTATTTCTGGGAAAAACTGGCTGAGACGACGGATACCACGATGGACCGTCATAGGCACGACGGACCGTCGAGGGTGTCTCGTTCCAGAACACTTAGAATTCTGAAATTTGGGTACTAAAATCGACTCTCTGTAATCTGTAACGGACCTGCAGGACGAACCGTCATAGTTACGACGAACCGTCGTGAGCTCCCGTTTCAAAACACTTCAACTCTTGAGAATTTGGTATAGGGAACGATTCTCTGAACGTCGTGACGGAAGTGCAGGACGGACCGTCACAGGCGTGACGGACCGTCACAGACTCCTTAGTGAAAAATGGAGTTTCTGGTCTTTGCGACGACCTGCATGACGGACCGTCGCAGGCACGACGGGCCGTCACAGGTTGCGTAATCCCAGTCGGAGTCGGATTTCTGGTTAAGTTTTAGAGGGGCGTTTTGGACTATTCCTACCATAATTATATATTTCGTGGGTTTATATTAATAACTCAATTTCTTGGGGGATAAAAGAGGTAACTTTGAGTTAATTAGTGGGGTATTATTGTCATCTTTTACACTTAATTATATGTTAATTAAGGTAAAAGAAAGAGGGTTTAAATAAGAAAAGTAAAAAGAACAAAGAGAGAGAGAGGATTGATCGATTGAGAGATAGAAACGAGAAGAAGAACGCTGCTTTGGGAAGATAGCTTGTTGATTCCAATTCTTCGGTGGAGGTAGGTTATGGTTTTTACGATATTCGTAGTGAACTCTTAATAGTGAATGATATGTATTGATAGTATTGTAAACCCTGCTATGTGTTTAATCGTATGCTTGCATGATTGTGATTATGAAATTGTGATAAAATAAGCATGATGAAGCTATTGAATCCCAAATCTTGAAAGAAACCCTAATTCACTTGTTACTGATGATGCCTTAGTGTAAAAGAAGGCTTGATATATTATATAATGAGATGATGATGCCTTAGTATAAAAGAAGGCTTGATATATTATATAATGAGATTGATGATGCCTTAGTATAAAAGAAGGCTTGATGAATTAGGGGATCGGGTGCCACGTTCCGGTACCAGGATAGAATGAGGATCGGAGTGTCACGTTCCGACACCAGGATAGAATATATATATGGATCGGGTGCCACGTTCCGGTACCAGGATAGAATGAGGATCGGAGTGTCACGTTCCGACACCAGGATAGAATATATATATGGATCGGGTGCCACGTTCCGGTACCAGGATAGAATGAGGATCGGAGTGTCACGTTCCGACACCAGGATAGAATATATATATGGATCGGGTGCCACGTTCCGGTACCAGGATAGAATGAGGATCGGAGTGTCACGTTCTGACACCAGGATAGTATATGGAGCAGAGTGTCACGTACCGACACAAGAGGAAGGAAAATAATGAATCTTGAAAGATGATGAATATACTCAATCTAATGAACCCAATTCCCAAATGAGTATGGTATTGAGGCTTGAGTCCTCATGTGTGAACTTAACGGTAATTGTTAATGATATACTACTTGTTGTTGCTACATGTTAAGCATCATAGTTGATTTTATAATATTACTTGATATATATTATCTTCTATTTTGAGTTGGCCGATGATATCTACTCAGTACTTGTGGTTGTACTGACCCCCTACTTTTATGTTTTCTTCTTTGTTATTTGTGGAGTGCAGCAAACGTGCCGTCGTCTTCAACTCAACAGTAATTCTAGCCAGTCTTCGTCACACCGGATCTTCAGGGTGAGCTAATGTTTCTAGCTTGGACTGGATCTTCTTCTTCAAGTCTTGATGCCTTGAACTTCCGGCATGGACTAGCTTTTACTTGTTTTTGTTTTCTTAGATACTCGTAGTTTAGTAATTTGAGGATAGATGTTCTTGTGGTGATGACTTCCAGATTTTGGGGAAAAAAAATAGATGTTGAATTTTAATAGTTATTGAATTGGTTTTTATTAATGAGTTTAAGTCTTCCGCATTATTTTCTGTTGATATACATTGAAATGTTAAGGTCTAGATTACTTGGTTCGCTCACATAGGAGGGTAAGTGTGGGTGCCAATCGTGACAATAATTTTGCGTATAATTGGATAAAATATATTTTTATCATTAATTTTTTTCTAGAAAATCGGTGTATAACAACAACTCCTTTGAATAAATAAGAGTAACTCTTTAGCCAACTAGGCTAATTTCATATTTTTATATAAATTTTTAATATTTTAATTTAAATATAAATTATCTTTTTGCGATTAAAAATTAAAATGGATAATTTAACCTTAGTTCTGTTTTATACTTTTAAAATTTTTTCTTATCATTAAGGAATAAGAAATGAAAAAAAAAAACTAAAAAGAATAAATAAAAAGGAGGAGAATTGAATTATGGTTTTTATGGTGAATTTTTTTATTCTTTTTCCATGTTTAACTAAGAAATGATCAATAATTAATTTCACTAGTCATTTTCAATGTCTTAAAAACATAATTGAATAATATATTTAATATTTAAGTTAAAGAATAAAAATATCTAAAAATAAACTAAATTATAGTGTAAACACATCATTTTACTATTCTGACTAAAATTTTGACCAAAAAGATTTTTCCTTTCGTCTAATTAATTGTATCTAGATGATCATAAATTCTTCACTGGAAAACAGAAATCAAATGTGAAAAGGTTCGCCCACTAATGGCAGAGAAGTCCAACAATTTCCTCTTTAATTTCATTTTGACAATGGTCATGCCTTGCTGATATATTAAAGAAAAAAAATTATTTCTTTCGATTTGAAAAAAATTGAACTATTTTAACTTGGAACGAAGTTTAAGAAAAGAAAGATAATTTTTTAATCTTATGACTCTAAATTAAAGTTAGGTCAAATGTACCAAAATAACCTTTAATCTTGTAATCTTAAACATACCACGTGAAAAGTTAAAGTTAAAGTATTGCCAAAAAAGAAAAAGGATAATTCTTTTTGAAACAACATGAAAAGGAAATAAGGTCATTACTTTTTAAACAGAGTAATTAACTCTCAAGCTTTTGACATTTTAAAAGGTAAAACAATATCATTCTTTGATAATTAACTAGTGAAATTGTCGATGTTTTGCGCGGTGATAAAATGTCAATATATATTTATCTAGATACATAATTGATTTCGTAGAAAAAAATATTTAATTAATAGTTAGATGATCTACGCATAAGTTACTTTTTTAAATCAAAAGAAATACAAACTTACGATTAAAAAAAAAAATACAAAACAAAGAGGAATCATAAAGAGAACCAAAAAAAAGTGCAACATTATTCTTACAATCTTAATAATTATAAAAAGAAAAAGTAAAAGAGAAAAAGGAAATTAACATACAATCTTTTGAACTCTTGTCGACATCCATTTCACAAGTCGATCACCACATTCAATAGCTGTCATTTTATTCTTCAAGTCAAACGAAAGAATGATAAAATAAGTACAAAAACTTAACAATTTAGAAGGCTATGTGATCGTTTCACTAAAGTCGTACAGTGCTTCTTATTATATGACTAATATTACAAGTAACAAATTATGTCATGAATTGAATATATATGACTATTAATTAATTATTCTAGAGATATTGATGATAAAAATTATGACAGTAACCGGTAAGCAGAGTTGAACTCAAGAATTGAAGAGTCTGGATGCACCAATATATAATATTAATTTAATTAAAGCATTAGTGAAATTCTTAATAACAAGAAACGAATAATGTTATTTTTGATTAGTTAATAATAGTTATTGAATGGTCATGAGTTCGAATTCCCCTATTAAGCAATTTTGATATTATAAATAAACCCTTAGCTCGTAATAAAAAGAGATAAAAATGGGTTTGTTGGCCAAAATCGACTCCAGTCGCACGAGTGGATTACTTACTTCTTCCAACAAACCATATGCAATTCTATGTCTTTTAAAGGCATAGTCTTTTCGAAGTTAATGAATGTACGTGCACCTCCAACTATACACGTAGATCTGCATCTTTCATTAGGTTTTACATTAAAGATTATGAAAGAATGGATAATTGATATTTTTATTATTCTAAAATAAAAAAATTTAATAAGTTGTAAAAAAAAATAATAGCATTTTTAGCCGAAGATTATAGTAAAGATGAAAAACTGAAGACTTGAGGCATTATTGTGTAGATTTTAGTGTTTAAGACTTGTAGTGAATTATTTGTTATTGAAAACTAATGGGGAAAAAATTCTATTTGGATATTTTTGAGAAAGTAAAAGGCTAAATAAAATCATAAGTTACTATCCATCAATAAAAGAAATTATAAATTTATGACAATCAAAACTTTATATAAAGACAAAATAAAAAGAAGAGAACTGAAATAAATAAATAAATAATATAATATTATTCTTATGATTTAATCATTAAAAAAATATGAAATTCATTATAGCGAGCTCTTGTCGATATCTACTTCTACAAGCCACTATCACCATTCATCTTATTCTTTCAAGTCAAACCAAAATATCAAGAATCAACATAATAAGCAGAGAAAAACATGACAACTTAAAATGCTAATGTGCTCATTTTAACAAAATTTTACAATATCTCTTATATGACTACAATATACACTATTAATTATTTTAGAGGTTATAATAATAATTGTCACGAGAGTAAAATAAAATCCATTAAATTTATATTAAAGAAAATTAAAAATGACTTTTTAGCAATTTACAATGTATTTTTGATATAAAATTTGCACTACTTGAAATTCTGGTTAAGTTCTTACAATAAAATTCACTAATACTTATATTCTAACGTGGAACAACATTTTATCTTGAATTGTTATAAGGAGCAAACCTCGTGCGCTTCATGCTCGACTTCATCTTTTGCAAAACTTGAAAGCAAGTATTACTTTAACTTTCTAGTACAATATATATATATATATATATATATATATATATATATATATATAGTGTAACACCTTGAACTTCAAACCATTTTTAAGTTTTGATTTAACTTCAAACGATCATATCTGTTAGCAAATAATGAATTAGGTAGCCTACGAGGTGCCAAACCGAAGGTCTTTGAATCTTGTTTCAACACCGTCAAGTTTGCTAAATTCTAAACTCCGAGTAAAAGGTTATGGCTGTTTGAGTGAAGCCTCTCTAACTAAGGCTTTTCATCCTTTTAGAAAAAGTGTATTTTGATCTTTTTCTTACCCTACTAAGTCTAAAATGTTTTTCACACTCAAGTTAAGGGTCTAATATGAATCAGACTACTTTAATTATTCCAAAACACTTATGTATCGGAGACAAGTTTCAAGGGGAGAAAAGAGAAGGGTTTCAAACGTTCTTTCAAGAATGGAGGATTTCGCCAAGAACAAGTATTCTTTTGAGCTATGTAAGCTTCTTATAGTGTTGGGATTGTTCTACCTCACACCCTACATGTAATATTATCCATGACGTCGTTCTTGGAGTTGATTGATTGAGTTTTATTGATAAATTTTTGTTTTAACCACATTCTTTAACGGTGAAGGTTTTGAGTTCTTGAGGTGAGAGTCTTCCAAGTGAGTGTTGTTCATGATGAATTTATATTTGGGAATCGTTGAAATTGTGTTGGGTTTAAGAATAAAAAAAAAGAATCTGGAGGAAATCATTTGATGCGAGATGAGTTATGCCTTGAAATTGAGCAAGAAAATTAGTCAAAAATTTGGGTAGAGGGATAGGGCGTCGCACCAGGATAGTGTCCAAACTACTGCCAAATAGTTTGGGGCTTGGAGTAAGACTGGTCAACGGACCGGAACCGGGTCACCGGACCGGAATGAACCGGTACCGGACCGGACCGAAATCCGTTGACCGGTACCGGGATGAACCGGACCGGAATTACCGGGATGGTTCATCGGTTCCGTCCTGTTCCACTATATACCGGGATGGAACCGGAATGAACCGGAACGGACCGGGATGGAACGGGACAGGATTAACGGGACGATATTTTTTGAAATTACGAAAATATATTTTATTTTTTTTTAAGTATAAATTAATAGTTTTTAAATTTATACTATAATTTTTTACTTAAGTTTATTTTAAAGATATTTTATTAATTTTTTTGTTATTGTTTTAAGTTTGCAAGTAATCTAATAAAGTTTTCAAAATTTAAATCTTTTGAAGTTTATACTTTATAAGTTATTACTTATATTCATTAATATTTATTTTATAAGTTATATTTATAACTTGTATCTTGTAATTTGGAAATATATATTCTCTCAAATACTCAGACTTATATTTGTAAGTTGTAATTTGTATATAAAATTTTTACAAATCAACTCTAATTTATAAAACAAAAAAACTAGCCGTTTTAAATTTTTTCGTTTAAATGGCCGTTGGTCCAGGTCTCGGGAAAAGGGTAGGGGGCGGAGCCTGGCTGCAGCTGCAGTGCACTGCAGCTTTATGCAGAGTGCAGACTGCAGTGGCGGGCAGGGCGGGCAGGGGCGGTAATTTGAAATTTGAATTATAAAATATAATTTATAAAAAATATAAATATAAATTATATAAAATATAAAATATAAAAAAATTAATATATATTAAATAAACCGGACCGGAACCGGACTGAATCGGACCGAAACCGGAATGAACCGGTACCGGTACACCGGTACAAAATCACGGTTCCGTCCCGTTCCGTGTACCGGTTTAGACTATCCCGGCCCGTTCCGTAGGCAACCGAAACGGGACGAACCGGAACGGTACCGGTACGTCCCGTTCCGTTGCCCAGTCTTAGCTTGGAGCACCATTCCAGAAGTTTGTCCTAAACCACATTAAGTAGTTTTGGAGCTGGCGCCTTGTGCAACTCAGTGCGTCAAGGTTGTTACGTTCCTTACCATCTGTCCTTCTTTTTGTGTGTTCCCTCGAATCGTACCTATGTTCTCTTCTTGATATGTACTCTTGAAGTCTTCATTAATCCTTGAGAGATCATGCATATATTAGTCACATCTCTAAATTTCAATTTAAAATAAAAGTAAAGTTAAGAGGAAAGTTCAAGAGGACCTTTATGCATCAAAGTTGAGAACTCTTCTACAATTAACTAAAGATTTGAACTAAATTTTAAATAAATATGAGGATAAGGAGAGCTGAGTTTCATGATTCAAAATGAGTATTAGGGAACTAAGTATTCTCAAGTATATACTACTTTAACATATAAAAGAGAGAAGCACCAATTTCTAAATGAGTTTACAAGTTCAGAAGAGTTTTAGAGTATTACCTCTTTTAAGAGGATCTTTTGAATAATTTATTTGAGTGGAAATTGAGTTTGAGAAGAGGCAAGTATGTTTCCTCTCTATCAGTTCAAGCTTATTTTATGCTTTAGAATTCTCCTTACATGCTCGTACATTTAATGTACTGACTACATTTGACATGCATCTTTTTATAATGTAGATACAAGTATTCATGGTCATCAACAGACGCTCCGTTGATACCACTAGCCTCCTTGCTTTCGGAGGTTCCACTTTTACTTTTATCTTGTTCGAATGTCGTGGGTCTTGTCCCGATAATGCTTCTGTAATAGTAGAAGCTTCAAGATAGTTTACATGGCGAATAGTCTATCATTATTTCCTTTGTTGTTGTAATGTTTTGAATCTATGAGGCATTTAACTAGTACTTGTTAAATTACTTTCAGATGATTATTGGAGTTGAGTTTAAATTAAATCTTTTAAAGTTAGTTTTGCATCATGAGTTTAAATATATTGTTGAGTAAGTCTTCCACTGAGTAATTATTCAGGTCAAGGGTTAGTTTGGAAACCAACAACGGTTTTCGAGTATAAGTTACATCCAGGGTGTAGGCTCGGAGCGTGACAAAAAAAAAATAATCTTATTTTGCATAAATATATTTGGAAAATAGTATCATCCATCAAACTACTACCTATACTCACCTCAATCTAATAAAATTGTTGAAAGAGAAAACCAAACTTTGAAGGAAATGTTGAATGTCTTACTTATAAGTTCAGGTTTATGAAAAAACCTTGTGGGCGGAAGCTATCATTACAACGAAAGGGAACGACAAAAAGTTTTGTATGTTCAGAAAGGGAGCAACAAAAGTTTTGTTTGATCAGAAAGGGAGCATCAATAGTTTTGTCGGTTCAGGATAGTAAATTGTTTGTCGTCCCTTAAAGTATATACATACAATTAAGGGTGTACAAAACCGAACCATAAATCGAACCAAACCGCAAATAGTCAAACCGGAAAAAAACCCGACTAGTGGTTTGGTTTGACTTGGTTTGGTGTTAGGAAAAAAAATCCGACTATATTTGAGTTTGTTTCGTTTCAACTAAAAAGAATCAACCGGAGACCAAACCAACCCGATATTATATATATAATTTTGAAATTTTTTTATACATAAAAATACTTATTTTGATATAACTTTTAAATATCTCTTATACTTTTTCATAGTTTTTATCTTTTAATATATTTATTTCATGTTTAGAAGTTAGAATTCTTAATGATCTAATAAAAATTATAGTCCATAGATGTTGTTAACTATAATAAAGTTTAAATAAAAATCAAATTAATACTAATGCAAAAAGAAAATCAATTCAACACTAAGAATGACAATAATATTGAATATTTATTTTTTAGTTTTACATAGATTTAGACAATTAAAATACATGATCTAATTTTACTTTCTTTTAATATTTAGTCATGTAACTAATATTTACTAAATTTATTTAAGCATGATTAGTACTTTAAATAATGATCAATTTCATTATGACTTATTAATTTGTAATATTTTTTTAAAGCGATTTTATTATTTTTTGTTGGATATTTTAGTGCATTAATCATATCATCTTTTTTTGCTATTTTCTTGAGAAATAACTTGATAGTTATATTTTGGTAGGACTAAAAAAATATTTGAAGTACAAGTAAATTATATATTTGTATAAAAACTTTATCGAAAAAATCGAAGTTGAAAAACCCGTGTTTTATTGGTTTGGTTTGGTTTATAAATTTAAAAACCCGACACAAATAATTTGATTTGATATTTGAAAAACGTAAATCAACCCGATCATGTACACCCCTACATACAATAACTCTTGGAGGGAGTGATCTAACAATTCTCAAGACACCGTTTATTTCATAAGAGAAATGGAAAAGGAGGAAATCCAACTTCAGTATTTCAAGCTGTGGGAGAAATTGTTAGAAAAGATAGTAGGAAATATAGTTGAAAAAGAAGATGGCAAGTGTGTAATCACTTTTTAGGATAAATACAAACAATTCTCTTCAAGGATACAACAAAATCCTTTGCATAGATATGCAGATTTTCTTAGGCTACTTCTAGAGAGTGTTTTTATTTATAGAACTTAAGAGAAGACTTTTATGTCATGTTCTTTCATGAACATATGACTTTTCAGAAGAGTCGTATTATTTCATGAATGAACAAATAACTATTCATAAAGGTCATGTTTTTTCATGAACAAATGACTTTTCGTAACAGTTATGTTCTTTCACGAACAAATATGTTTATTCAATTAAAGACTTCTATATTACAAAATATTTAACAACGTCAATTTTCACTTAAACATTTCAACTTGATTTTATTTATTTTAGTCATTTCATATCATAACATGCACAAATATAAAGCTAAGTGAATGATGTGATGGGTCCCAAGCCCATATTATAAAGTCAGTGAAATAATGTCTTCACACCACTAATATAAGCTCTGATTCGTTTAGCAAAAAGAAAAAAATAGGTTCCACTTTTTAGAGTTTAGAAAATACTAAAAAGATTTAACTTTATTATTATGAAAGAAAAAGGTTAATGTAATCGTTTTGATATTTGTGGTCATATAATTGTGGTCATATAGCAGCTCTCTTTAAAATAAACCAATTTGCACGCCAACATCTTTTAATTAAAGGACAGGTACCAAGAATCTGTTCATTCCTCAATAATGGAATAATAATTGGACAATATTTAATTTGAAATCCTCATTAATTAGACATTGTAAATGTAGGAAAAGAAAATAGTAAAGACAAAGGTGTAGTATTAGGATTGCTCAATTCTTAATCAAATGTCTCAAATTCGAATTTCTGATTTAGATAAAAGAATTGTTGGAAGCACTATCTTCAAGGGGGTTCTATAGAACTCTAATACGAGTTTTGAACACCTAGTAAGAAAAAAAAAAGATTTATACAAATGAAGTGACTACATCAAGGATAAATCTTCTTCATATTATTGGCCAAAATATCATATCATTATACTGAATGATCCATCCAAACATCTTTTACATAATTTAAAGGTGTCATCCCTTATGCATCAATTTATCACTACAGCCAAGACAATCTGTCTTTCCTGATATGATGAGAACTACAATAATATTTCATCGCTGTCATGAATTTCAAATCATACAAACCACTAACAAGACATATTATACACCATTCCCTGCCTTCTGCCTAGCTCAAATACGCAATTATTAAAATAGTACAATCCATAATATGCGTCTTAACTGAGATTGGAACCTTGCAGACCCCAAATCATGGCTGATGCAGCAGAATTCTCTGCATCTTTTACACGCGTCTTCTCATCTCCCATCACAAAAACCACGCCTTTCGCTACTGCAACTTGCACTGAACAAATAAACCTCCTATCATGAGAAGGGCCTACCTGTTTCTCAATTCTGCAAACATCGTAAAGCAAACAATGAAGAAACTCAATCACAGTTCAAACATGTTTACCAAGTACCAGTTAAGTGGTGTCTGTAGCTTAATAGCCAAACACTTGATGGATAATAGCCCATCCGTCTCCCTACTAAACTTAAACACAAGAGTTGGTTCATCAGCTAGAATTCAAACTCGTGACATGTGCCTATTACACATCCCCAGCTGTACTACCTTCACTGTTAAACAAAACTCCTAGAGGCTCGTTAACGTACATCTAACATCCATTTATATCATATTTCATCCTTTATACTCTTGTATCCAGATTACTACCAACCTATCCTACACAATCATATCACGAAGACTAATTTTACTATAACTATCAAAGTAGTTATTTTCAAATTAAGAAGATACCATTCTTTCTAGAACGGACTATGACGAAAATGTTGCAACATAAACTGGTAGGAGGGCGTACAGTTTTGCACCTAGTGATTCAGTTTGCAATGTATAGAGTAACGACTTCATCTTAGTCGGAGAAAAAAAATTTAACCTGTAAGATGGAGCGGGCCATTTCTTTCTTCCACATAGCTCATTCAGCTTCTGCTTTGCTCCTCCAAACTCAGTGTTTGGTTCGACTTCAAGATCCAGCTTACTAGTATGATTACAGGCCAACTTTGTGAGTGCAGACTTTGCAGCGTGAAGTTTAGCATTTTCCTTGTTCTCAGAAGTAGCGGAGACAACAAATTGACCATCAACATAAACACTAGCTATGTCTTTCTCTTCTTTTCTCCAATGCTTTATATCAACATGTTTTCCGTCCTTCTGGCAAAGCTCATACAGCATAGTTACAGGCTGTGGTTGTTGTGCAAGCAAGTCCAGTGTGATAATCGGCTCGAGGAGTCGATTAATTTTCTAACACAACATGAAACTAAACTAATCAGAACAACGGGATATCACTTCTCATCTGCAAGACAAGATACCCAAATTTCTAGGTCGAAAAAAAACAAAACTGGATTGGTTTTTTCTAATAATGAAAAGCTGAAAAGACGGAAAAACATTCCTTTCATGTGAACTTACCGTTTTCTTTTTCGATACATAACAATTTCAAATCCCAATTAGTAAATTTGAAACACATATCTCTCTCAACACACATAACTTAATAAACCTTTCTTAGTTAGGTGACATGAACATATTTCATTGTAAACACATCTAAAATGACATTCTACAAAAGGAAACCTATATATATATATAATTCAGCAAATTATGCAACAATAATTCGAAAATATAATCCAGACAAAGGAGACACAACTAACCTTCCAGAGAAGCTTCAGATCAAAGTGCATATCCACATATACAGCTGCCACCACTGACTCCACAATATCAGCCAGTACCTTCGGCGCCTTCATTACTCCTCCGTGTACCTCCGCTTCCTCCTCCTGTTCTACTGCTATCACGAATTCCTTCACCTAATATCCAAATCAAAATTTTAACTCTCTCAATTTCATTATTCCCAAAACAATCAATTCAACCCAAACTAATAATTTCACACAAAAATACTTGCTACAATCAAATCCTATAAAAAAAAATCAATTCTAAATTTAATATTCATAGATATATAATGCACCTTTTCATCGAGGGTAGAAGTGTTGTGGCGAACAAATTTATAAAGAGAATGCTTAACGGCGACTCTCGCAAGCTTTTCAGTGCTAACATTAGCAGAGCGGAGGAGAGAGAGTAGCCCAGGGTCAAGTTCAGGGTAAGTCAAATAAACAAAATTCGATATAGCTAAGCCAAGAGCAGCATCGCCGACGAACTCAAGGCGTTGATACGACGGAGAATCGGTGCAAGAAGAGTGCGTAAGAGCTTGTTCGAGAAGTTTCTTGTTCTTAAATTTGTAGTCTAAAATCTCCTCAACTGCCCTTATGGACGCCGCCATATCTGTGATGATATAGTCATCGTCGGGGATTAATGCGATGCTCTTATTGATTGGATTTGTCAGAGTGACGCAAGATTCCGGTGACTCCATCATAATCCGGTGGGTCATCGGTACTCTGTTTTGATGATGATTGTGCAGAAAAAGTGATTTGTCAGTACTTTGAATGAACTGCATTGTAAAAAGGAGAGGGTTTTTAGAATTTTAGGGGGAAAGACCAATGTTTGATTGAATTGCAACCGGGTACTTTTTTTCGTCTCAATTTATAGGACACAATTTAAATCTGATAACTAAAATTTGGAAAAAAAATCTTTGACCATATTTATTGTTTTTCCAATTTTGTCTAAATTCATATAAAGTAAATTTGTAAAGTTATGTACATTCATTAAAAAATATTTAAAGACATAAGTTAAATCATTATTCTTTTATAAAAAAAAAGACATAAAGTCACTATTAAAGTTATTTTAAATTTTTAAAAAGATATCTTAACTTTGCGGATGTTCTATTACCTCATGAAATTATCTAAATTCACAATAAATATACCTTTTTGATTAATTTTAACACCACTCGTGTTGTCACGAAATTTGGGCGCGTGAAGGACTGTTCATACTACTTCAAACCAATGTAAAATTGTCATGTGGCACTTCCAATTTGACTTATTTTTAAAAAATAAATAAAAAATCCATGTATTAATTTTTTTAAAAGCTTTATTAGAAATAGTTTTTAATTTCCAAATTTTTTTTCTCATCTTCCGTACCATCATTAGCTTACCAATGTTTCTTGGGCATCTATGTCTTCCTTTATTTTTTTCTAAACTAATATTATTATTGTGTTCATTTTATTCTTTTTTATTTTATAAAATAATAAGTTAAGATATCTTTTTAAAAATTAAAATAACTTTAATGATACTTTATACCTTTTTTCATAAAAGAATAATGATTTAACTTATATCTTTAAATATTTTTTAATGAATGTACATAACTTTACAAATTTACTTTATATGAATTTAGACAAAATTGGAAAAACAAGTTTGAAACAATGGAAATAGTTAAACAATGGAAAACTCGATTTGGGAATAAGAATTTAGAGAAGGAGGTGATCTAAATGTCAGATTTTGATTTGGTAATATTTTAAATATTTAAATTTTGATTATTTGACGATATTTATTTTCATAAATAAATTAATAGGTGATAGTTTGACAAATAATTAATAATGCTGTCGAAAAATTTCGTCCCCACAATAGTGGGTATGGCGATTGTTCTTCTGGAAGAAGGAATGACAAAAGCGAAGTGAGGCAAAGAAGAAGAAAGAGAACCATAAAAAAAAAAGAAAAAAAAAGAAACAGAAAAGCAAAGAAATTAAATAAAAATAATTAAAAATTACTTTTAGCACGTGTTAAGTGACAGTATGACATGACGTTAATTTATATGATGTAGATATGACATGTCATTTTGTTAGAGAAAGTGAGTTACACACATAATTGGAGGGGTCTGAAAGTCTTATTTTATTTGAATTTAAGAGTTCACTTGACAAAATATTAAGTAAGAGGGTTCAAGATACAAACTCATATAAATATAAGGATCAATGAGAAGATTTTGCTAAAATTTAATAGAATAAAACTTTTATTTCATCCAATGTAATAAATATTTTTTAAAAAGAAAATAAAAATAAAATTGTTATTTTCAAAGTTATAAGTAGCCAAATACTTTTTAACAAAATAGATAAATAAATGTAATATTTAGACATTTTATATAGTTCTTTGGTTCTTTTCCATTAATAAAAGAAGAGAAAAGATATAAAATCACCATCGAAGTTGTCTCGAATTTTTAAAAAAACATCTTAACTTTGCGGGGGTCATATTACCCCATTGAACAACTTCACAATAGTATGTATACCCTATTCAGCCAATACCACTTGTACAAAAATATTTGTAAGTTACGCACTAATAGTCACTTAACACGGGTAAGCTAATGATGGTAGGGAAGATGAGAAAAAAAATTTGAAAATTAAAAACTATTCCTAATAAAGCTTTTAAAAAAATTAATACATGAATTTTTGTATATATTTTTTTAAAAAATAAGTCAAATTGGGAGTGCCAAATGGCAATTTTACATTGGTCTGAAGCAGTATGAACAGTCCTTCACGCGCCCAAATTTCGTCACAACACGAGTGGTGTTAAAATTAATCAAAAAGGTATATTTATTGTGAATTTAGATAATTTTATGAGGTAATAGAACACCCGCAAAATTAAGATATCTTTTTAAAAATTCAAAATAACTTTAATGATACTTTATACCTTTTTTCATAAAAGAATAATGATTTAACTTATATCTTTAAATATTTTTTAATGAATGTACATAACTTCACAAATTTACTTTATATGAATTTAGACAAAATTGGAAAAACAAGTTTGAAACAATGGAAATAGTTAAACAATGGAAAACTCGATTTGGGAGTAAGAATTTAGAGAAGGAGGTGATCTAAATGTCAGATTTTGATTTGGTAATATTTTAAATATTTAAATTTTGATTATTTGACGATATTTATTTTCATAAATAAATTAATAGGTGATAGTTTGACAAATAATTAATAACGCTGCCGAAAAATTTCGTCCCCATAATAGTGGGTATGGCGATTGTTCTTCTGGAAGAAGGAATGACAAAAGCTACAGAAGTGAGGCAAAGAAGAAGAAAGAGAACCAGAAAAAAAGATAAAAGAAAAAGAAAAAGAAAAGCAAAGAAATTAAATAAAAATAATTAAAAATTACTTTTAACACGTGTTAAGTGACTATTAGTGCGTAACTTACAAATATTTTTGTACAAGTGATATTGGTTGAAAATAGGGTATACATACTATTGTGAAGTTGTTCAATGGGTTAATATGACCCCCGCAAAGTTAAGATGTTTTTTTTAAAATTCGAGACAACTTCGATGGTGATTTTATATCTTTTTTCTTCTTTTATTAATTGAAAAAAAAAAACCAAGAACTATATAAAATGTCTAACTATTACATTTATATATCTATTTTGTTAAAAAGTATTTGGCTACTTATAACTTTGAAAATAACAATTTTATTTTTATTTTCTTTTTAAAAAATATTTATTACGTTGGATGAAATAAAAGTTTTATTCTATTAAATTTTAGCAAAATCTTCTGATGGATCCTTATATTTATATGAGTTTGTATCTTGAACCCTCTTACTTAATATTTTGTCAAGTGAACTCTTAAATTCAAATAAAATAAGACTTTCAGACCCCTCCAATTATGTGTGTAACTCACTTTCTCTAACAAAATGACATGTCATATCTACATCATATAAATTAACGTCATATCATAATGACACATCAAATAATATAAACCAAATTGTTAACTAAGAAATTTTTTATTTAAAAAATAAAATAAATAATTTCTTAACTTTCCTTCACCTCCACAACCACCATTAGAAATCTCATCACCGTCTTCATTCCTCTAATTCCTTTCGTTCTTCAAAAAATGACAATGAAGTTTTCTTGATTGGTAGCATTTAACTAATTAACTTGAATTAACAACTTTTTCTTAACATTGGATCTTATGGCAAGTTTTTGAGGCTCCAAAAAGAGGAACATACAAAATCAAACCCATAGCTCAACATAAAAAAAATCTACTTGCTCTCCTCTCCACTTCTCTTCATCATACATTCTCTAACCACTATGGAAATCTATCACAGGCCAGAGCAAAATCGTCTTTGACTATCTTTTTGTTCAACATCTAAACTTTCATTGGCATCGCTAAAACTCACTTTAACGGAGGTTCAGTAGACAAAATAGGCGAAGATGTAGACGAAAATGACGTCGCAAGGGACACCAAAATGTTAGGACCGAAAATAAGTAGGTGTATATGCGGAAGCTAGAAATGCAAACCTCAAAAGACCACGAGTAAGAAGACAACGAGAAATATACCAAAAGACACAAAGATTTAACATGGTTCGGTCAATCGACCTACGTCCACAAAGGAGATGAGCAATCCACTATAAATATGAGAGTACAAAATACAGAGAGAAACAACCTCAACCAAATTCACTCAGAATACATGGGAGGTTCACACAAGTGATAACGTATCAAGCTTGTGACCCATAAATTCTCCCCCTAACCAAAACTCTCAAAGCCCTTTAAGACTAAATTGTGAATGCTGATAAAGTTAGAAGGAACATGCCTCTATTTATAGTGTCCTAAACATTTTCATACCAGAAAAAAGATTAGTCAATCCAAAACATGAGAGTACTAAATACAGAGGGAAACAACCTCAACCAATTCACTCGGAATACATGTGAGGTTCACACAAGTGATAACGTATCAAGCTTGTGACCCACAAATTCTCCCCCTAACCAAAACTCTCAAAGCCCTTTAAGACTACATTGTGAATGCTGATTAAGTTAGAAGGAACATGCCTCTATTTATTGAGTCCTAAACCTTTTTCTACAAGAAAAGGATTAGTCAATCCAAAAACTTTTCCTAAAAGGAAAACCTATTTATGGTAAGAAATCAGGGCAAATAAAACCCAACACAAAATCCGTATCATTCCAAAAAAAAAGAGGGAGAATTGAACCTCTGTTTTTTGCAGTAACTCAAAAAGTGTATAACTTGACAGTAAATATAAGATTAAATACTTTAAAACATAATATCAGGATCTTGAACACGATAATCTTACATGAGATCGTTAAGAGTAATACCTGATGACAAAGACATCATCACAATGAAAAGTTGAAGCGTTAGTTGTAAATTAGTTTTTACCTCCTTGCCCTTACTTTATGTTATCACAACCGTCAGCGATAGAATTATTGTAGAGAATATGTGATAACCCTAATGGGTGGAGGGAGGACTAATTTATAGAGGTTATGATTTAATCTGGTACGTCCATCAAGTAACCAGTGTACGGACGAGATCTATTCCTTATTAAATATTATTTATGGTATTACTTGGGTAACAAGTAAAGATGGGCTATAACTAAGAAATAATTAATAATAATTATGATTCTTACAATAAAATCATAAATGGATATTGGAGATCCTTAATCTATAGAAGAAAAAGATGGGTATCCATAGAACAAGAACAAAGCAAGAACATGAAAAAAAAGAACGACCAAATTGGTGATACTATTCTTATTATGTCTAACCTATGCATATATAATCCAAAAAAATAAATAAATGGGGTAATAAAAATCTAATAAGATAATTGATATCAACAAATTAATAATCTAAAATCAATACAACTTAAGTATCCACTTTCGCCATGGATTCGGCTATCAATCCAAATCTACTCCTCTATAGCCAAACTTCTTAATTTTAATCTTCCATGGCTATAAATCGCAACATCAGCTTCAACTTTTGTCACGGATCCAAGACGGACTAGGGCTTAAGATTGTGACAATGGCTAGAGTTTTGGGGACGATGACGGAAGGGGGGAAGGGACGATGACGATGATGAAAGGAGGGGTTGGGGATGATAACGATGACAGAAGGCGGGGTTGGGGACAATGACGATGACGAAAAAAAAGGTTGGGAACGATTACGATAACAGAAAGAGGGGTTGGGAACGATGACGATGACGAAAGGAGGGGTTGGGGACGATGGTGAAAGGAGGAGTTAGGGATGGTAACGATGACAGAAGGAGGGTTGGGTACGATGACGATGACAGAAGAAAGGGTTGGGTACGATGACGATGGCGAAAGAAGGGGAGAGAAGTTCAATTTATTTCCTTTTTATCTTTATTATTTAGTTAGTTTTTAAAGCAAATTTATTGCTTCATTCTCTTTTAGAGTGTGGATATCACGCTCTATACTGAGTCGCAAAAAAATGTCACATAAGTTCGATCAAATGTTAGAGGGGTAAGGTTTTGATTTGTTGCAAATAGGAGAGTGGATTGAAGAAAAAAAGAGTGTATGGTGGGTGGTTTCGAAGAAAAACAAAAGAATAAGTGTAGTGCGTGATTTTGTTGAAGAAGAAGAGAAGAAAGTTCAGGGTTAGAGATGAAAAAAGTGTTGGAGAAGAGAAATTGGAGGGTGTATGGGTGGGTGGGGTGGGGTGGGAGAGGATGGATGAAGAAATAAGTTTTTCTTTTGATAAAAAAAAATATTTTAAAATAAAATATAGTGTATTTATTCGCTTGGAAGCATGTATATATATTCATATTTTTTCAACTCAACAATATTTATGTCACATAGATTTGTCAATGGTCAAAGAGATATCAAATATTGTGTTTTAATAAGTTTCAGGGCCCGATTGATAATGTATAGAGTAAAAGGATTTAAAATACAAACTAATACAATTATAAATATCTATTAGATCATTTCTCCAATTTTAGATAAACCATGTCATAATTCAAATTCAATCTTGAATATTTTATAGAGGGATACAACAAACGAGGCTCCTTTGATTGCTTGTATATTTAAAATTTCTGAGACTTACAATACTAAGCTAATTATGAATCATAGTATTATAGTATATAATAATCCAATCTCTATTGTTCTATAGATATGTATACTTAGGTAATTATGCAATGATTTGAAAATATGCTTAACTAAATTTTGAGATTTGTGAAACAAAACAAAATATAACAGAGCTTAAGTGGGATAGTTCTATGAGGGTCAGTTTGAAAATAGTAATTAGTGTATATGGGGCTAGAAAGGGCGAATTAAGGTCTTTCTGGATTTATGCGGGTTTAGTCTGCAATCGCTCCGCCCTGCCTTACTTTTATCTCAAAATGGGTGATATTTGTTTTTTACTTTTTTCTATAATATAGGGGTATCTTTGGCCTTTTTTCATTTATTTATTTCCAAGTTATTCTGAAAAATAGTGCAATTTATAGCCTAAAAATGTAAATTTCGTTAAAAGAAAGGTAAATATGAAAAAAATATTTATCTTGAACTTTGAACAATTCGATCATTTTAAATAATGAAAAAAAGCTCAAGTGTGCACTTAATATAAAATAGAGGGAGGTAAAGTTGTGTTTATTGAAAGTGTACCTCAAATTATTCCTATATACTTGTTGTCTGCAGGGGTCCCAATTAAGTACATTATCAATGAGATACACAAGATGTTTGCTATATTTTTTTTGGAGCACAAAGGAGGAAGGAAGAAGTAGAAATTGAATTTCCTGGTCAAAGTTGTTATACTTAAAAGAGAAGGTGGGATGGGCTTTGGGTCATTATATGACATATCTAAAGCTCTTTTTGCTAAATTATGGTGGAGATTCAGAACAATAGCTTCTCTTTGATCGAATTTCATGTGAAATAAATACAGCAAAAAGCTAAAGCCTACTGAAGTAATATGAAAAAATGGCACTCAAATTTGGAAAAAATGTTAGAGGTTGAGATCAAATGGATGAATACATCTGTGGGAAGCAAGGAGAGGTAATGCACTCTTGGGAAGATAATTGTACAAGATTAGGTGCTATTAAATTTTACTAATCCAAATGTTGTAAGAGCTAACATTGCAGAAGACTTGAGTTTTTTCATGCAACCTACTGGTTGGAATAGAGACAAGCTTCAGGAATATCTACCGGAAACAATAGTAGAGCATGTTATTAGAAAGATGAACTATAATGTTAAATCATATCTTCCAGATAATATGGTGGATGAAAACCAGTTCTGAAAAATTTACGATTAGTACTGAATGCTTCGGTGGAAATCAGACAAAAATGACAACAAACGGAAGACAATGATTATATTTGGGCTAAAGTAGTTCCATATAAAATTGCTTTCTTATTGTGGAGGGTATGGAAATATAAGATTCCAGTTGATGAGGTTCTATAAAGAAACAAGATCAATTTAGTTTCCGAGTGTAGATGTTGTGAAAATGCTCAAGAGGAAACTGTTGTTTACTTACTTATTACTGGAGAATTGCTGCTTCAATTTGAAATTATTATGCTAGAGCAGTGGGATTACTTGGGCCTTTTATTAAGATTCAGCAATCCATTAAAAAATGGTGAAACGTAATAAGTTGTGCTAAGATCTATCCTATTGTACAGGCAGTCCCTGCCTTTGTTTTCTGGAAGCTGTGGAAAAGAAGAAATGCTATTCATCATGAAGGAAATATGACAAAGGGAAGGGTCATTCAAGAGATCAACAGTAATCTGGTGAAGCTAGTAAAGTTGAAATATCTTTGGATGAAAGAAATACCAAATCATTTGCCTCAACTGATTCATTATCTTGAGTAATATAAACCTTTTATTAGATCACAGTTGGTGAGATGAGTGAAATCTGACGCTGGATGGTTTAAATGTAACACTGATGGGGCAAGTAGAGGTAACAAGAGAGAGCGCTGCAACTTTTTGTTAGAGAGATGCTAATGTGGATTTGATATATGCTGAAGCAAGAAGATTAGGGGTAACTAACCGCTTATGTGCAGAAACTACAACTATTCAAGAAAGTGTTAGATTCTGTATTAAACAACAAATGAGTTCAGTTTTAATAGACTCAGATTCACTAACTATGAAAAAATATGATTGATGATAGATAGGAGACTCTATGAAAGATTAGAATGAAGATGAAATTAAATATTGAAGGAGTATAGGGATAGTGCATTTTGCCCACATCCTTAGGGAAGGGAAAGCAATGCACAAGGCGATTTTTTAACTAATGAAGTTTTTTTATTTTGCAGGGACAGAAGATCTAAAATAATTTTTTCCAAGAGTTACCATTTCAAGCTAGAAGGTTACTCAACATCGACAAACAACAAATCCCACAACTAAAGTTCAACACATTTAGAAATAAGGAGCTAGATTGATGTTAATTATTCAAATTGTCAAACGGACGGACAAATACATCACACAAATTCAGAAGCAAAGATTCAATACAGAAAAATTTCAAACTACATGAAGCCATCTTTTTGATTGATTCGACCGGTGTACAAATAAAAAATTTACTAATGGTGGTATTAATCTTGTATTAGGCTCATTCCATCATAAATTTTTGTTTGAACAGAAGCTAATTAAATTCAGTTGATTTCTGTCTTCAGCTCTATGGAGAAAAAGTTAGAAATACCTTTTGAGTTATCTTTTTCTTTGTATAGAAAAGCAGATTAAATTCAACTTCATCTTGAATTTTGATTTCAGAGCGTCTGGTGAGAGCTTTGAGACCGCTAAACTTGGCATCGATCTAGACAATCAGCTCAATCTTGCATTTAAGATTCAAGTTAGATCTAGCTAACTATTGAAGTTTCAAACTTGTAACAAAGAGAAGTTCAAGAATAGTTACCTTCACGATTTTCAAAACCGGCGAGCTTGTCTTTCTCCGGTGTGGTTGATCGAGAAGTTGTCTTTTGGCATTACCAGCTCAATCTTTGTTGTCTTTTTGTTTTTTTAGGCTGATGTGGTGGGCTTTTGGGCCTTAGCCCATTAGCCTTTTAGTTTGTTTATATACATATTTGAGGAGCTATAAAATTTGAGCCTTTGACTCTTTTTGAAAAAAAATATTCTAATAGTCATTCAATCCTCTGATCCTATTTACATGTCATCTTTATTAAAAATATATGTTCCTTAATATTTCTTCTGTTCAATAATAGCTATCCATTATACTATTTTGGGATTTCTAACTATAGTTGTCTACTTTAAGAAATCAACTAATAATTTTACGCTTAGTTCCTAATTTGCCCTTACAATTAACGGAAAAGGGCCAAAAATAACCTTGGAATATTTGAAAAGGTCTAAAAATATCTCTCATCCATCTATTGGGCTAAAAATACCCCTCTATCCACTTTTTTTTGTCCATCTCTACCCTTAAAACTAACATCCACTATTAGAAATATTATTATTACGACGGAAAATTACCTAAAATACTCTCAAAGTGTTGAAAATGGTACAACATTACCTTCTATCCACCTATTGGCTCCAAAATACCCTTCCCACCCACCTATTGGGTCCAAAATACCCTTGTCATCCACCTTTTGGTTCAAAATTGACCACTTATTTAACGGTTTACATTTAAACTATTTAAATATTTTTTTAAATATGTGGCGCTCAACTATTTATTATAATTTAACTTATTAACATAATTTATAAATCAATCCACTACCACCCATTACTAATTTAACCCCTCCAAATTAATAAATCCTTCACATTATTAATGCAACTACAGAAAAACTATTGTCAATTGAGTGTTTTTAAAAAATTGAGGCGAAAATATCTATAGAAGTAAATTATCATACATCCAAGTGTCTAAATAAAAATTACCGATAAACTTAAAAGTCTGACTATGTTCATCTTATATAATTATTCTTACGTCTCAATTATGTAATGTTACTTTATAGGTAACTTTTTTCAAAATAATATACTAAGGGGTCGTTTGGTACAAAAATGAATAATGCAGCGATTAGTAATGCAGGGATTAGCAATACAGGGATTAGTAATGCAGGGATTAGAATGCAGGAATTATTTTTATCAAGTGTTTGGTTCATTGTTTCTTAACTAATTTTGTGTGGTTTAAATGTTTTTTTTTTAAAAAAAAATTCCAATTATACCCTAGAGTTGTTATGAGATTTTGTATTTCATGTAATTGAGTCAAAGTAGATAATTAACGGATAATATTATTTTTTTATAACATTTTTAACTAGTTAGGAGAATAAAATTTTTATTGTCATGTTCACTATTTTCTCACTTAAATTATTTGAGAGTAAATAATTGTCATCTTAATAAATTAGAGTTAATAACTCAAAAGGTCACACAACTATAATAATTATAGAGAAAATTTATTGAACTTTGTTTTGTATCAATAAATTTTAAAAAACTCTTTATCATAAAATAAAATAAAAATATAAAATAAATATAGAAAAATAAATTAAACTATTTTTATACTCGAGATGTGTGTGTGTGTGTGTGTATATATATATATACACACACTCTTGTTTTAGACTACTTGTGTAATGTTTAATGAACTTCATTAAGAGACAATATTTTACTTATGAATTGTTCTTAAATTCATACATCAACATTAACATATTCGTCGGATTATAATATTTTATATTAATAATAAATAGATTAAGTAATTCATATTTTCGAAACAAAAATTATATCTAAATAATAAAAGTTGTAAGCTAATTTATTTAAATAACTTTATTAGTATAAATATAAAATATAAAATCAAAAAAATAAATTAAATATTAAAAGAATTTGAGGGGTATTTTTGTCTTTACCTAGAATAGTCCATGGTATTAGAGCTAATACCTCCAAATGGAAGGTATTAGCAATACATCACATAATACCATGTGGGATGTATTAACTAATCCATGGATTAGTTATACATAGGCTCACATTCCTACCAAACACGGTATTAAATTATACCACATCTAATACATGTATTATTTCTTTTAATACATCCTACCAAACGCCCCCTAAAAGTTTTAAAACAAATCATAAATATTTATAAAATTATATTTAAAAAAGTGCATGAATTAATTCGGGATGTATTACTTTTTTACCTTTAATCATAAATTTCTATTTCAATCTTGAAAGAGAATCCTACTGAAAGTGTCCTCCTAAATGAGCGGCTCAACGTAAGTTTAATTGGGGCTTCTATTCAGACTCGAATAATTTTGGATGTCATTTTCAGGAATCTATAATTTCATCGTGTTTTAGTAGTTTAGGACGATTTTGATATTATAATTGATTATTAATTGGGTGGATTTAGTTAGTAATGAGTGGTAGTGGGTTGATTTATAAGTTATATTAATTAATTAAATTATATCCAATAGTTGAACGCCAAGTATTTTAAAAAATATTTAAAGAGTTTAATTTTAAAACAATTAAAGAAGTGATCATTTTGAACCCAAAGGTGGATGACAAGGGTATTTTGGAGCCAATAGGTGGATGAAAAGGGCATTTTTGAGTCAATAGGTGGATGAATGGTAATTTTGTACCATTTCAATGTTTCAATGATATTTTAGGCCCTTTTCCGTTATTGTTATTATTATTGGTTACATGTCATTTCTTATTGGATAAATTAAACCTCAACCCATTTAATTTTTCCCTATCAATCCATTGTAGTGAACATGACCCAAACCCAATTAGAAGACCCATTAAAAATTAAATTGATTTAATTTTTCTCCCTTAACGTCAAACCTCTTTCTTCCCTTTTTTCTTGTTCAAAATTTTCATGATAAAAATTCAATCAAAGCACACAATTTTAGCTGCAAATATGAGCCCAAGTATTTTATGAGATAGTACCATCAGCCGATGTAACCTCAATGTCGCCATCTTTGAAGCCAATTGTACTTCCAAAGAGGACAAATCAGAATTTTCAACTTCGGCGGGTCATCAAGTTACACAGGTGATAGTTAAAAAGACGGTGTCGATTCAGGTGGCAAGAACTAATGATCTCCTCATTTGGGAGAATTACCTATCTAAATGTTGTGGTTTTCTCCTTGTGATCTCCTCATTTAGGAGAATGGACATTGCATCATTTGATTGAATATTATCTTGAAAATTTTTAAATAAGAAAAGAGGGAAGAAGAAAGATGTTTGGGTTTAGAGAGATAGATTCAATCAATTTAATTTTTAATGGGTCTAATTGGTTTGGATCATGTTCACTATAATGGGTAGGTAGGAAAAAATTTTGATTTAATTTATTCAATAAGAAAATGACATGTAACAAATAATAATAGTGAAAAGATTAGAAATACTCCTCAACTTTGTTTTATTGGTTGACTATGCTCTTACCGTTAAAATTGAGTTATATTTACCCCTATCGTCACTAATTTCACCATTTATGCCCCTCAATTGGATGGAAAGCCCCAAATCAATTAAAATTACGCAATTTTATTTAGATTATCCACCACCCGACCCGATTATACAATCCATTTTTGTTCATCTTCATCTTTAAACCCCTAATCATTTTCAAAAATAACAAAATCATCCGATAGAACCCAACAATATAAAAAATAATGTAATAATGACTACGAATCTAAAAACACAAGAACACAACAATGATTAAATATCGGTAATCAGAGCATTATTTTTCAGTCAGATCTTAAAAGCTGTCGAAATTACTGTAGCTTGGAGCTTTAATTTATCGTTGTTGATTTCCTTCGGTCTATCGGAGTTGGAATTTCGCTGAGTTGGATGGATACAGTTCGCAATGTGGGTCTAGAAGAAGTCGAAAGAGTGGGTTTTGGTTGTTTCAGATTATTTTTTTTAATTGGTTGTTGATGAGTAGTGACTCGTCAGAGATGGAGATGAGGAGAAGAGAGGATTGTGTTGTCTTGGAGTCTGAACAGTGGGGGTGGTTGTTGTTTGGTTGCTGAAAGAGGAAGGGTGTTTGGTTGAATACCCTCCAATTTATATCATTTCATCTCCGTTATCTTCTCTACTTGTGGACAACTGTACTGCTGGTGGAAGAGAAAAATTCCGGCTAAGATTACAGCGGCGCAGGTGTCGCTATATTCTTGTAACAAAAAAATTTGTGTGCTTTTGAATTACTCACTGACTAATCTTAAGATGGAATTCTAATTACAGTTGGAGAGTTAGGATGAGATTGGGTAAAAATAAAAGAAAATAATCCATTGTAAAGAATAATGATGATTAAAAAAAAGATGAATAAGGCTAACAAAGTGGATATAAAAAGAGAAATGAGATTTTTTGAATAAGAAAAGAGGAGAGAAGATGAATAAAAATGGGTTATAATATTAGGTGGGTTGGGGCGGGTTAAAATTGTGTAATTTGATTTATTTGGACTTTCCATCCAATTGAGTGGCATAAATGATGAAATTAGTGACAGCAAGGGTAAAAATAACTCCATTTTAACGGTAAGGGAATAATCAATCAATAAAACAAAATTAAGAGGTATTTTTAACTCTTTTCCCCATAATAATAATAATAATAATAATAATAATAATATATTTTTTAAAAAAGTGGTTGTTAGGTTTAAGTGTAGAGATGAACTTAAAAGGTGGATGGAAGGGTATTTTTAGTCCAATAGATGGAAGAGGGGTATTTTAGACCTTTTCAAATAGTTCAGGGTATTTTTTGCCCTTTTCCATACAATTAATTATAGTCATATTTCTATAACATTTTTAAAGACGTTATATTATTCAAAGGTAATATAGTACAATTACCCGTATATTTGTAATTTCTTAAAAAATGAGAGTAATTGTCATTTCATAAAATTAATACATAATAACACTATTCTTCTTAGTTTACCTTGAAAGTATGAATTTGTCCAACATAGAAAATCTAAATGATTAATATGTTTGGTCAAATTAATAAGTGAAATAAATTAATTTATGTTCATTTATTGAAAGCTTGACTTTTGATTTCTGACATTTTAAGTTATTTTTTACCTTGTCAAATACTTAGTAACTTATTTTAAATTATTTTTTATATTTGTCCAATATTTTTAGAAGTCAAAAATCGACTTTTAAGTTAATTCAATCGGGCTCTTAATTTAGTTTTTGGGAAATAATAAAAAAAATCATTGACTGAAATTTATTTGAAAATTAAATTTAAAAAAAATATTTGACCTCAATTTATTGATATGGTCTTTCTGTCCCAATTCAGATAATTAGTTCAGATTTTGAGAAGAAAGTATCTTAAATGAAATTTATTAATATATCCTTAGACAATTATACGATTTATAATTCAAGATTATTGTAACGACTTGTTTAGTCGTTTTGAGCAGTAGAGTTTATTTCTGGGAAAAACTGTCTTGGTCGACGGATCCCACGACGGACCGTCGAGGGTGTCTCGTTCCAAAACACTTAGAATTCTGAAATTTGGGTACTGAAATCGACTCTCTGAACTTCGTGATGAAATGGCAGGACGGACCGTCGCAGGCACGATGGACTGTCACAAACCTTTCCACATAATTAACTCTCTGAACTTTGTGACGGACCTGCAGGACGGACCGTCACAGCCATGACGGACCGTCACAGGTTGCGTAACCCTGACTGGGTCGGATTTCTATTAAAAGTTTCAAGGGGCGTTTTGGACTATTCATGCTTATAATTATAAAGTTAGTGAATTAATGTTAATAATTCAATTACTTGGGGGTTAAAGGAGATAACGTTGGAATAATTAGTGGGTTATCTTTATCATCTTTTATACTTAATTATATGACAATTACGGTAAAAAGGGTTTTGAATAAGAAAAATAGAAAGAACAGAGAGAGAAAGGGAGAAATGATCGATTGAGAGAGAGAGAGAGAGAGGAACGAAGAGGACAACAGAGCTTTGGGGAATTAGCTTGTTTGATCGCAATTCTTTAGTGGAGGTAGGTTATGGTTTATACTATCTTATAGTAAACTCTAAATAGCGAATGATATGTATTGGGTAGTATTATAAAGTCTTCTATATGCTTAATTGTGTGCTTGCATGATGTGATTATATAATTTTGATGAATTAGCATGATGAGGCTATTGAATCTTAAATCCTAAATTTACTTTGTTAATGATGATGCCTTGGTATAAAAGAAGGCTTGATGAACTAAAGTAATGAGATTAGAGGATCGGGTGTCACATTCCGACACCAGGATAGTATATGGATCGGGTGTCACGTTCCGACACCAGGATAGAATTAGAGGATCGGGTGTCACGTTCCGACACCAGGATAGTATATGGATCGGAGTGTCACGTTCCGACACCAGGATAGTATATGGATCGGGTGTCACGTTCCGGCACCAGGATAGTATATGGATCGGGTGTCACGTTTCGACACCAGGATAGTATATGGATCGGAGTGTCACGTACCGACACCAGGATAGTATATGGATCGGAGTGTCACGTTCCGACACCAGGATAGTAGTAGTGGAGCGGAGTGTCACGTACCGACACAAGAGGAATAAAGATAATGAATCTTGAATTATGATAATATACTAAATTTTAAAGAACTAATTCCCAAATGAGTATGATGGGGAGGTTTGAGTCCTCGTTGATGTGCTTGGTTTTGTGACCAAAGGCTATGGTAATTGTTGTTGTCACCTGTTAAGAATATTAGTTGATTTTATGTTATTATCTGACATATATTGCTTTCTATTTCGACTTGGCTGATGATACCTACTCAGTACTTATGCCTTGTACTGGCCCCTACTTGTATTTGTTTTTCTTTGTTAATTGTGGAGTACAGCAAACGTGTCATCGTCTTCAACTCAAAAGTAACTCTAGCCAGTCTTCATCAAGCCAGATTTCAGGGTGAGCTATTGCTTCTAGCTTGGACTGGATCTTTCTCTTCATGTCTTGATGCCTTGAAATTCCGGCATGGACTAGCTTTTTATTTATTTTAGATTCTTAGATACACTTAGGTTTAGTAATTTGAGGATAGATGTTCTTGTGGTGATGACTTCCAGATTTTGGGGATAATGATTGATAAATTTTAGAAGTTATTTAATTGATTTCGTTAATGAGTTTTAAGTCTTCCGCATTGTATTTTGTTAATTATGGTTGAAATGTTGGGGTTTAGATTGGTTGGTTCTCTCACATAGTAGGATAAGTGTGGGTGCCACTCGCGGCTCATTTTGGGTCGTGACAAACTTGGTATCAGAGCATTAGGTTCGTTGATCTCATCACACAAGAACGAGTCTAGTAGAGTCTTAAGGAACGGTAGGGGGACGCCTTTACTTTTCTTTGAGAGGCTATAAGACTTTAGGAAAATTCCATTCTTTCTTTCTTTCGTGCTATTACTTGGATCCAATTGGTATCTAGGTGATACAAATTGGTATCTGACCATCTTCACTCTATTTCGCAGATAGTTAGAACTAGAGCAACAACGACGCCAACACCAACACCGGCAAGATAGGATGCAACTGAGCCAGCCACTGGGGCTGTAGCTCGAGGAGGATTAGTGGCAAGAGGCCGTGGTAGAGGTCGCGGGAGGACGTCCTCTAGAGGAAGAGGACAAGCACCTGGCCCATCTAGTACTAGGGCGGTGACTCCTCCACCGACTGAGGAAGTAGTAAGAGAGGGTGAGGAAGGGGAAAGTGAGCAAGTGCAGAATGAGGAATTACCACCCCAACCTACCCCAGAGATGATTAATCAGGTTCTTGCTTATCTTATCGGGTTATCTGATCAAGGCCAGGCACCTCTAGTGTTTTCTGCACCAGCACCTCAGGTTCCGGAAGTACGACAGGCCGCTGCTGAGGCTCCCCGCATGGATGCCTCATTGGAAATAGGCACGTTTCCTCGTTTGACTACAGGGCCTATAATGACAAGTGATCAGCATGAACTTTTCAATAAGTTTTTGAAATTGAAACTTCCAGTCTTCAAGGGTGCTGAATCTGATGATGCTTACGATTTTTTGGTTGATTTTCATGAGTTACTACATAAAATGGGCATAGTGGAATGATTTGGCGTTGAGTTTGTAACCTATCAGTTTCAGGGAAATGCCAAAATGTGGTGGCGGTCACATGTTGAGTGTCAACCCGCACAGGCACCACCTATGACTTGGGCGTCATTCTCTAGCTTATTCATGGAGAAGTATATCCCCAGACCTTGAGGGATAGGAGGAGAGATGAGTTCTTGAGCCTAGAGCAAGGCAGGATGTCTGTTACTGCGTATGAGGCTAAGTTTCGTGCATTATCTAGGTATGCTACCCAGCTTTGTTTCAGTCCACAAGAACGAATTCTCCGTTTTGTAAAGGGGTTGAGGTCAGGTTTGCAGATTTCATCCTTACAGGTAGCGGCTATAGCAAAATCCTTTCAGGAAGTGGTAGACTTCGTGATAGAGGTGGGGGAGTGAAGCCAGATGACTTCACCATGGCATCGACATCTAAAAGGTTTCGTAAGGGAGGTGAGTTTAATGGTTCTTACCCCAGAGGGCAGGGTTCAGGAGGTTATGCAGCCCGACCTATTCAGTCTTCACTGCAGACTGTAGTTGGGGGTCCACCGCAGACCGATCAACACTTCTCTGAGTTTGGAGGTTATCCCCAGACTTCGTCATTCTCACAGAGACCTATGCTTGAATCTAGAGAGTGTTATGGATGTGGGGAGACTGGACACATTAAGAGGTATTGTCCAAAACAGAGTTACAAACCTCAAATAGTCAGAGGTAGAGGTGGTCATGGAAGAGGCCGTCATTCTGGAGGACGTGGTGGCCGAGGTAATGGTGGTCACCAAAACGGCCGGGGTGACGGGCAAACTGGAGCCACTACAGCACAACATGGTAGGGGCAACGGGCAGACAGGTGATAGGGCCCATTGTTACGCTTTCCCCGAGCGGTCTGAAGCGGAGACATCTGATGCTGTTATCACAGGTAATATTTTGGTTTGTGATTGCATGGCTTCTGTATTATTTGATCCTGGCTCCACATTTTCATATATATCTTCCTCATTTGCTACTGGTCTTAATTTACATTGTGAATTGCTTGACATGCCTATTCGTGTTTCTACTCTAGTGGGTGAGTCTGTGATAGTTGAAAAGGTATATAGGTCTTGTCTGGTGACTTTTATGGGGAGCAATACTCATGTAGACTTGGTTATCTTAGAAATGGGTGATTTCGATGTAATTCTGGGTATGACTTGGCTTTCTCCGAATTTTGCAATCTTAGATTGTAATGCTAAAACTGTAACGTTGGCCAAGCCTGGGACAGATCCGTTAGTGTGGGAGGGTGACTACACTTCCACTCCAGTTCGTATCATCTCCTTTCTTCGTGCTAAGAGAATGGTTAGTAAAAGGTGTTTAGCGTTCTTGGCACACCTAAGGGATGATACTACCCAAGTACCTTCAATTGAGTCGGTTTCGATAGTCCGTGAGTTTCTGGATGTGTTCCCTACAAACCTTCCTGGTATGCCACCGGATAGGGATATCGACTTTTGCATTGATCTGGAGCTGGGTACTCGCCCCATTTCCATACCCCCTTATAGAATGGCTCCAGCAGAGTTAAGGGAGTTAAAGGCCCAACTTCAAGAGTTGTTAAGTAAAGGCTTCATTAGACCAAGTGCATCCCCTTGGGATGCTCCGGTGTTATTTGTGAAGAAGAAGGATGGGAGTTTTCGGATGTGCATAGACTACCGGCAGTTGAACAAGGTAACTATTAAGAACAAGTATCCCATTCCTCGCATTGATGACTTGTTCGATCAGTTACAAGGTGCTTGTGTCTTCTCTAAGATTGACTTGAGATCTGGTTATCATCAATTGAAAATACGGGCAACGGATGTGCCAAAGACTGCTTTTCGAACCAGGTATGGGCATTACGAATTTGTAGTAATATCTTTTGGTCTTACGAATGCCCCTGCTGCTTTCATGAGCCTGATGAACGGGATTTTTAAGCCATATCTGGATCTCTTTGTGATCGTATTTATTGATGATATATTGATATACTCCAAGAGTAAGAAGGAACATGAGGAGCATTTGAGAATTGTGTTGGAAGTATTAAGGGAGAAAAGGCTTTATGCCAAATTCTCCAAGTGTGAGTTTTGGCTAGATTCAGTGACCTTCTTAGGGCACGTGGTTTCTAAGGATGGAGTGATGGTGGATCCTTCTAAGATTGAAATAGTGAAGAATTGGGTAAAACCTAGTAATGTGTCAGACGTAAGGAGCTTTGTTGGTTTAGCCAGCTACTACCGTCGATTTGTCAAGGGATTCTCTTCTATTGCTTCCCAATTGACAAACTTGACTAAGCAGAATGTTCCATTTGTATGGTCGGATGAATGTGAGAAAAGCTTTTAGAAACTCAAGACCTTGCTGACTACGGCACCTATCCTTACCTTGCAAGTAGAGGGTAAGAATTTCATTGTTTATTGCGATGCATCTTATTCTGGGTTGGGTGCAGTGCTAATGCAAGAGAAGAATGTAATTGCTTATGCTTCGAGGCAATTAAAGGTGCACGAACGTAATTATCCGACCCACGATTTGGAGTTGGCTGCGGTAGTGTTTGCATTAAAGCAATGGAGACACTATCTATATGGGGTCAAGTGTGAAGTCTACACAGATCATCATAGTCTACAATATGTCTTTACCCAGAAAGACTTGAATTTGAGGCAGAGGAGGTGGATGAAACTACTGAAGGACTATGATGTTACCATCTTGTATCACCCGCAAATGTGGTGGCTGATGCTTTAAGTAGAAAAGCAGGGAGCATGGGTAGTTTAGCCCACTTACAAGTTTCTAGGCGCCCATTGGCTAGAGAAGTCCAAAACTTGGCTAACGACCTTATGAGACTGGAAATACTAGAGAAAGGAGGATTTTTGGCCTGTGTGGAGGCAAGATCTTCTTTTCTTGACAAGATCAAGGGAAAACAGTTTGATGATGAGAAACTAAGCCGAATTCGGGATATGGTGTTGCGAGGAGAGGCTAAAGAGGCAATAATTGATGAGGAAGGTGTTTTGAGGATTAAGAGAAGGGTATGTGTGCCCCGTGTTGATGATTTGATCCACACTATCCTCACAGAGGCTAATACTTCCGGATATTCTATACATCCTGGTGCAACCAAGATGTACCGTGACCTAAAGAAACACTTTTGGTGGAGTAGAATGAAGCGTGATATTATGGATTTTGTTGCCAAATGTCCAAATTGTCAGCAAGTAAAGTATGAACACCAGAAGCCCGGAGGAACACTTCAGAGAATGCCCATTCCTGAATGGAAGTGGGAGAGAATTGCAATGGACTTCGTGGTGGGTCTTCCAAAGACATTGGGAAAGTTTGACTCTATTTGGGTAATTGTGGACAGATTCACTAAGTCTGCTCACTTCATTCCGGTCAAGGTGACTTACAATGCGGAGAAGTTAGCCAAACTCTATATCTCAGAAATTTTTCAATTGCATGGAGTTCCACTTTCCATCATATCAGATAGAGGTACGCAGTTTACTTCTAAGTTTTGGAGAATATTGCATGCGGAATTAGGTACTAGGTTGGACCTTAGTACTGCAATTCACCCTCAGACCGATGGTCAGTCTGAGCGAACGATTCAGGTATTGGAGGATATGCTTCGAGCATGTGTGATAGAATTTGGTGGTCATTGGGATAACTTCTTACCCTTAGCGAAGTTTTCATACAATAATAGCTATCACTCAAGTATTGATATGGCTCCATTCAAAGCATTGTATGGGAGGAGATGTAGGTCTCCCATTGGTTGGTTTGATGCATTTGAGGTTAGACCTTGGGGTACTGATCTTCTGAGAGATTCATTAGAGAAGGTGAAATCTATTCAAGAAAAGCTTCTAGCGGCGCAAAGTAGGCAAAAGGAATATGCAGATCGAAAGGTTAGAGACTTGGAGTTCATGGAGGGTGAACAAGTTTTACTGAAGGTTTCACCCATGAAAGAGGTGATGCGGTTTGGTAAAAGAGGTAAGCTAAGCCCAAGGTATATTGGACCATTTGAAGTACTTAAGCGGGCAGGGGAGGTGGCTTATGAATTAGCCTTGCCTCCAGGACTGTCAGGAGTGCATCCGGTATTTCATGTGTCTATGTAGAAAAGATACCATGGGGATGGAAACTACATCATTCGTTGGGATTCGATTCTGCTTGATGAGAATTTGTCTTATGAGGAGGAGCCTTTTGCCATTCTAGAAGAGAAATCCGCAAGTTGAGATCAAGAGAGATTGCATCCATCAAAGTTCAATGGAAGAATCGACCAGTTGAAGAGTCCACTTGGGAGAAGGAGGCTGATATGCAAGAAAGATATCCACACCTGTTTACAGATTCAGGTACTCCTTTTCGCCCTTGTTTTTCTTCTTGTGATCGTTCGAGGACGAAATATGGGTAAATTAGTATCTATTGTAACGACCCGTTTAGTCGTTTTGAGCAGTAGAGTTTATTTCTGGTAAAAACTGTCTTGGTCGACGGATCCCACGACGGACCGTCATGGACACGACGGACTGTCGAGGGTGTCTCGTTCCAAAACACTTAGAATTCTGAAATTTGGGTACTGAAATCGACTCTCTGAACTTCGTGATGAAATGGCAGGACGGACCGTCGCAGGCAGGACGGACCGTCACAAATCTTTCCACAGAATTAACTCTCTGAACTTTGTGATGGACCGTCACAGCCATGACGAACCATCACAGGTTGCGTAACCCTGACTGGGTCGGATTTCTATTAAAAGTTTTAAGGGGCGTTTTGGACTATTCATGCTTATAATTATAAAGTTAGTGGATTAATGTTAATAATTCAATTACTTGGGGGTTAAAGGAGATAACATTGGAATAATTAGTGGGTTATTTTTATCATCTTTTATACTTAATTATATGACAATTATGGTAAAAGAAAAAGGGTTTTGAATAAGAAAAATAGAAATAACAGAGAGAGAAAGGGAGAAACGACCGATCTCGAGAGAGAGGAACGAAGAGGACAACAGAGCTTTGGGGAATTAGCTTGTTTGATCGCAATTCTTCGGTGGAGGTAGGTTATGGTTTATACTATCTTATAGTAAATTCTAAATAGCGAATGATATGTATTGGGTAGTATTATAAAGTCTTCTATATGCTTAATTGTGTGCTTGCATGATGTGATTATATAATTTTGATGAATTAGCATGATGAGGCTATTGAATCTTAAATCCTAAATTTACTTTGTTAATGATGATGCCTTGGTATAAAAGAAGGCTTGATGAACTAAAGTAATGAGATTAGAGGATCGGGTGTCACGTTCTGACACCAGGATAATATATGGATCGGGTGTCACGTTCCGACACCAGGATAGAATTAGAGGATCGGGTGTCACGTTCCGACACCAGGATAGTATATGGATCGGAGTGTCACGTTCCGACACCAGGATAGTATATGGATCGGGTGTCACGTTCCGGCACCAGGATAGTATATGGATAAGGTGTCACGTTCCGACACCATGATAGTATATGGATCAGAGTGTCACGTCCGACACCAGGATAGTATATGGATCAGAGTGTCACGTTCCGACACCAGGATAGTAGTAGTGGAGCGGAGTGTAACGTACCGACACAAGAGGAATAAAGATAATGAATCTTGAATTATGATAATATACTAAATTTTAAAGAACTAATTCCCAAATGAGTATGATGGGGAGGCTTGAGTCCTCGTTGATGTGCTTGGTGTTGTGACCAAGGGCTATGGTAATTGTTGTTGTCACCTGTTAAGAATATTAGTTGATTTTATGTTATTATCTGACATATATTGCTTTCTATTTCGAGTTGGCCGATGATACCTACTCAGTACTTGTGCCTTGTACTGACCCCTACTTGTATTTGTTTTTCTTTGTTAATTGTGGAGTGCAGCAAACGTGCCATCGTCTTCAACTCAACCGCAACTCTAGCCAGTCTTCATCAAGCCAGATTTCAGGGTGAGCTATTGCTTCTAGCTTGGACTGGATCTTTCTCTTCATGTCTTGATGCCTTGAAATTCCGGCATGGACTAGCTTTTTATTTATTTTAGCTTCTTAGATACTCTTAGGTTTAGTAATTTGAGGATAGATGTTCTTGTGGTGATGACTTCCAGATTTTGGGGATAATGATTGATAAATTTTAGAAGTTATTTAATTGATTTCGTTAATGAGTTTTAAGTCTTCCGCATTGTATTTTGTTAATTATGGTTGAAATGTTGGGGTTTAGATTGGTTGGTTCGCTCACATAGTAGGATAAGTGTGGGTGCCACTCGCGGCTCGTTTTGGGTCGTGAAAATTATACAAGAAAAAATCTTGCAATTTATTGATATACTCTTTATGTAGCAATTTGGATGACTTATCTCAGATTTTGAGATTTATAAAAAAAAAAGATCATAACTTTTTAATATACTCTTTCTTTCCCAAGTTATATAACTTAATTCAAAGTGTAATAATTAAACAGAAAAATATCTTTGACCACAATTTATTGATATGCATTTTAAATTATTAATTTTTATTACTTAGAACCCTTATTATTTCCAAAATCATTTTTTAAAAAAAAACATAAAAGACTGTGTTTTCAATGTACAATAAAAAGAAAGAAGTTTGACTATTGAAATTTGAATTATATTATCAATTGTGATAGAAAATATGGTATGTATATGCTAAATTTCTCTCGTATAATATTTTTATTTAAAATTTATATATCAAAGCAATTTATTAAGGAAATCTTAATATCATTGTATTCCAAATTTCGATTTTGAAGAGTTACTTTGAACTATAACTATTTTTCATACATTTTCTAAATATTATGAACGATTAATATTGTGGCTTAAAGCATTTCGGCATAGTTTTTAGATGTGTAAATTTAATTTCAAAAAGTTTAGAGATTTTAAGTTCAAAATCATGATCAAGTTATAATCAAAGTAATTTTAAGTATCATCAAAAGATTTTCTTTCATTAATTGATATATTCATAGAAATGTTGATCGAACTTTTTGTCTATCAATAAAAATTCTCTATAATAAACAAAAATCATTTGTTATTTTTCTCAAATAATTTTTATTTAAATCTAAATAAATTAGAAGTTTACCTACATATATAGTTATTTTGTTTCACAATCAAGAGTAAATGTATGCTAAAATAATCATGAGTTAAATAAGTTTTATTATTACAAAAAAAGATTTTAATAATATGTGCCTTATATTTTCTAAGCCAAAAGCATTATTTGAGTGATTTAGTTGGATATTCTATAAGTTGAGTGTTATTATTTTATTTTAAAAAAAATAAAAGTGACTTTAATAAAATATTTTCGTAAGCTCAATGATCACGTAAAAAAAATAACTCATAAAAAAAAGTTGATGATGTTATAAATTTCTTTTGTAAGAAGAAAAATAATGAAATCTAGCTTCATTACTTGTACTAAATGTTAGAAAATATCTTTTACTTGTTGTAGGATAAAGAATATGTTAAAGCATATACATGGTATTAGCAATGTTATTTAAAGAACTTGAATGTAGAAAAATTACGAAAGGTTAGTTTCATTATATGTTTATATATATCTTTAACATTTATTTTAACTTGTTATGTTATCTTTTAATGATGTATATAAATTAACCTTCATTCATATTAGTCGCAACAAAAGTACGATGAAAAAAGAAGTTGTCATTTTAACAAAATAATATAGGTGTAGAAAGCGGAATAACATTTACGTAAAAAAACTATTAGTACGTGTATGTACCTGTACACAATAAAATTCGCGTCGAGAAAATAATAATCAAGAACGAAAAATTATAGTGCGAGTGTTATAATCTCTATGATTCCTCTGAAGTCGTCTTTTCAAATATAAATTCAAGGGTGTAGTCACTTAAAATTTATTAAATATAAATTTATAAAGTTGTTCGGATTATATAAAATCAATGAATATATTAGTCCAAATAAATATTATGGATTAATATAATTGATTTAGTTATTCAAATTCAATAAATATAAATTTAATTAAAGTCCGCTCCATAAAGCCCATATGATATTTCACTTAAATCTGATTGGCCGAAGGGAGTCCTGTTCCAATCACAAGTCCTCTATTCTAAAACTATAAATAGGGGTCTCATAATTCTGAAAAGAGGACCAAAATTTTAACAAGAAGCTAGTGAAAGCTCGTGGATCAAAAGTTGCAGATTTCTCTACAAGTTCAAGAATTCAAGCATTCAAGTTTCAAGAACGATCAAGATCAAGACCGTCGGATTCAAGATCAAGCTCGAAGCCCTTGGATTCAACTATGAAATCAAGATCAAGATAAAGTTCAAGTTCAAGTTCAAGATCAAGATAAAGTTCAAGTAAAGATCAAGTCCAAGTCAAAATTCAAGTTTAAGATAAAGTTCTAGATCAAGATAAATCTCAAGTTCAAGATCAAGCTTTCAAGCCCTTGAATTACATTTGAAAAGACGAATTCAGAGGAATCATAGAGATTGTAACACTAGCACTTGAAATAATAAATCGATTGTTGCTATAATATTTCATTCTTGGTTATTGTTTTCTTGAAGCAAATTTTATTGTCTATAGATTCTGCACGCCCGATGGGACCAGATCTACCTTTCATCTCTTCTCTCTTAAATCAAGTCTGAAAATCTTCAGCTGCAAAGGTGGAAGAATGAGTACTTCAAGCCTCGTCTTTGAGTTTCATCAAGTCTACACTCCGTCAAGCTTTGAAGCAGGGGACATTTGTAGACATTGAAATTTTGTGGGACTCTACAAGATGCGTTCAATTCGAGTTGGGACTCTAAAAATTGTGTTCAACTCAGATTAGGATTCTTAAAGGCTACTTAACCTTAAATCCTAGTTTATGTCTATATAAAGGGTACTGAATTCTCTTAAAGACATCTCATAAATTCCATAAAGAGATCAAGATCTCGAATACTCCGCAATTGATGAATTATTCATATAGAGAGGTCAAATCTAAATCATCCTAGTCTGAGAAATATGTCATCAACGACCTCGAATCATAGATAAATCTTAAGATAATAGAATCAAGGGATCAACAGAATTGTACGCGCAATCTATCTTGATCAATTAAGTTACGTTTCTACTTATTTTATTGTGATATCTTCTGTCACTTTAAAATTTGTTGTGAACAAAGGGATTTAAAGCTTGATCTTGAACTTGGAATTTATCTTGATCTTGATCTTGTACTTGATCTTGATCTTGACTTGAACTTTATCTTGATCTTGACTTTCTAGTTGAATTCAAGGGCTTGGAGCTTGATCTTGAATCTAGTGGTCTTGATCTTGATTGTTCTTAAACTTGATCTTGGACTTAAACTTGGAATTGGACTTGATCTTGATCTTGACTTGACCTTTATCTTGATCTTGGACTTGAACTTGGACTTGGACTTGATCTTGACTTGAACTTTATCTAGATCTTGACCTTCTAGTTGAATTCAAGGGCTTGGAGCTTGATCTTGAATACGGTAGTCTTGATCTTGATCGTTCTTGAACCTGATCTTGAACTTGATTTAGACTTGAAATTTATCTTGATCTTGACTTTCTGGTTGAATTCAAGGACTTGGAGCTTGGTCTTGGATCCGATGGTCTTGGTCTTGATCGTTCTTGAACTTGATCTTGACTTCTTCAAAATCTTAAATTTGAACACTTAAATTCTGGAATCCTTCAAGTCTTAAACTTGTAGACAAATTTATGACTTTTGATCCACGAGTTTTCTCTAGCTTCTTTTTAGAATTCTTGGTCCTCTTTTCTAAATTATGAGACCCCTATTTATAGTTTTAGAATAGGGGAGTTGTGATTGGAACAGGACTCCCTTCGGCCAACCAAATTTAAGTGAAATATCATATGTACTTTATGGAGCGGACTTTAATCAAATTTATATTTATTGAATTTAAATAATTAAATCAATTATATTAATCCATAATATTTATTTGGACTAATATATTTATTAATTTAATATAATCTGAATTACTTTATAAATTTATATTTAATAAATTCTAAGTGACTACAAATGCCTCCTTCTTCAAGTCTTGTCGAGATATTTTATCTTTCAAACAATAGGCTTGAAGAATTTGAAGACTTCAACTTGGATACTTGGAGATTTCGAAGACTTCATCTTGAATAAATTTTATTCATAAGGTTCTGCCCCCATTGAGTCACTATCATTCGGTGTAAGTCTGAAGTTTTATGAATGATTACTCATAGCTTTAACACATACAACAACAGATCAAGTGGAAACATTTGGTCTTTTTAACACTCATGCAACTGAATTTAAAATATGGTTCTAAGTGCCTATGTACCTCGATGAAGAGGATCAAGTCACAACGTAGTTCTGGAGGAGTGAGTAATTTTTTTGTTGTGTCGTACACAATTATACTCTTGCGTGCTAGGATTGACATTCAATTTAGGATAGTACCTTAAGGAGCATTTTAACTTGAAGATTTAGCTCAAATTTAAAGAGTTTTATGATATACAGTTTAGACTCGTGTCTCAAGGAGCATTTCAACTTGATGATTTAACTCAAACTTGAAAATCTAAAGGACATACAATTTAGCTCGTGTTTCAAGGATCATTTCAACTTGAAGATTTAACTCTAACTTGAAGATTTAAGTGACATACAGTTTAAGCTTGTGTTTCAAGGAGCATTTCAACTTGAAGATTTAAGTGACATACAGTTTAAACTTGTGTTTCAAGGAGCATTATAACTTGAAGATATAACTCTAACTTGAAGATATAAGTGAAATACAGTTTAAGCTCATCTTTCAAAGAGCATTTCAACTTGAAGATTTAACTCAAACTTGAAGATTGAAATGACATACAGTTTAAACTCGTGTTTCAATGAGCATTATAACTTGCAGTTTAAGCTCATGCCTTTAGGAACATCTAGATATACATTGACTCTTCAAAGTCATATTTGGATGAAGACTCGCCCCCATTTTGGAGTTCTTCTATATTTTCATCTTCATGAGGTTCATAGACAAGAGATTGTTGATCTTTTCTTAAAGTTATGCTTAATTTTATGACATGTGCACGAGTTGCTAACTCTTCGAATATATGGGGATTTAATCCTTGTAAAATATAGTGAAGACCCTAATTCATACCTTGGATGCACATTTCAATGCTAGAAATTTCATTAAGGCGATCTTTGTAGTTGAGGCTTAGACTTCTCCAGCGATTGATAAAGTCAACAACTGACTCATCTTCACCTTGACGAGCCTTTGTAAGTTCCATCATACTAACAACAAGTCTCATGCTATAGAAACGATTAAGGAATTCTTTCTATAATCACTCCTAACTATCTATAGAATTAGGTTAACGATCTGTTTACTAATCAAAGACATTTTCTCTAAGTGATCGAACGAACTCTTTAACAAGATAATCACCATACGTCCCAACAGCATTGCAAGTCTCAATAAAGTGTGCTATATGTTGTTTTGGGAATTTCCTTTGCCATCAAATTGTTGAAGCTACGAGTTTGATAACTTTCAAACATTTTCAAGTTATCAATCCTTTGTGCATATGAATTTGCATATATTGGAGAAAATTTGAATAAAGACTCAGATTTGTCTTCGATGACCTCTACGATAAAGTTCTTTAATTGATCAATTGGAATCAAACCTTTGGCTAAGATATGAATCTATTTGATCTTTGTTTCTTTTATGCAAGTCATTCGTCTTGAATTTAAGAAAGCTTCATAGGTGATTGAGTTGATATTTTTTCAATCATGTTATCTATATTATTTGTTAGCTTGGAAAGTTTAGCATCTTGTTCATGTGCGCACTTTGTCAAGCCTTCAATTGCTTTAATTAAGCTTGCTAGTTGTTCTTTTATGGTGGAAGACATTTTGATATTCTTGGATGCTTGAAAAGTTGAGATGAGAGGTAGAGATTGTCCCATTGGGCGTGCCAAAATTTGTAGACAATAAAATTCGCGTCGAGAAAACAATAATCAAGAACGAAAAATTATAGCAACAATCAATTTAGTATTTCAAGTGCGAGTGTTACAATCTCTATGATTTCAATGAATTCGCCTTTTCAAATATGATTTCAAGGGACTTAAAGTTTGATCTTGTACTTTGGATTTATCTTGATCTTGATCTTGGACTTGGACTTGATCTTGATCTTGACTTGAACTTTATCTTAATCTTGACTTTCTAGTTGAGTTCAAGGGCTTGGAGCTTGATCTTGAATCCGGTGGTCTTGAGCTTGATAGTTCTTGAACTTGATCTTGGACTTAAACTTTTTCTTGATCTTGACTTTCTAGTTGAATTCAAGGACTTGGAGCTTGGTCTTGAATCCGGTGGTCTTGATCTTGATCTTTACTTCTTCAAATCTTGAACTTGAATCCTTCACTTCTTGAATTCTTAAACTTGTAGAGAAATTTAAGGCTTTTGATCCACGAGCTTTCTCTAGCTTCTTGAATTTTGAAAGAACTTGATTAAGACCATCCAATACAATGTCACAAGTTCTCGACTTGTATTGCAATTTATTCCTTAAAGAAAAGAAAAAGAACTACGATAGAAAATATTTAATTTATTAACCAAAATCAAAAATTACAATTGAAAAAAAAGTGTAATTTGATTGACCATATTTTTATTATTTTATTTATTATTTTTTTATCCCGCTTAGTTTATCTTTTTTTTATTTCATATTTTATTTTATATGAACTGAAAGAAGTAACTAAAACAAAATCTAATAAATGAAAATATTGATAATTGTGCTCCACGCATATATTTTTATATTAAATATTTATATTTTTATACTATGAAAATCATACTTTTGTAAATCTTTTGAAGTATATTAATATATAATTATCAAAATAAATAAAATAGTGAATATAAATATTTAATATATATTTTATGAATTTTAAAAATAGGACAAATATATATGCCAAAAAAATTTATTCATGCATTTGATAAATTAATTATTTTTGTTAAATATGTATCTTTTGAAAATTTTAAATAAAAGATGAATACAAATGACTAAATAAGTTGATTTGATTTTTAATATATTATAAAATTAAAACACAAAATCTTGTATATAAAAACTTTATGATTAAAATTTTAAATTATATTTTAATATAATTAGTTATGAGTATATATCTTACGGTGTCCATGTATTAATTTCAGATGGAAAGAGGTGCAATAATTGATTTGAGAATGCAAGAAGTATATTTGAAATGAAAGCATATTATCATAGTATTCAATTTAATTAATTTTTAATTTTATTATTCTATATATATATATATATATATATATATATATATATATATATATATATATATATATATATATATATATATATATATATATATATATATATATATATATATATATATATATATATGTTAAGAGGTTTATAATCTATCAAATATTTTTACGTAGTTTATATGAATCTATTTATCTTTATATTTCATACAAAAGATATAGATAAAAATATAGTAAGCGAGTTAATAATTTTTTTAAAAAAAAACATATTCTCATCAAAGGTTGAATTTATTGAAACTTAATAATCAGTAGAGTAATATTTTGGATAACATTCTGGAAAAAACAGTGATGACATTTATCTTTGGCAAAATGCACAAGTACCCCCTCAACCTATGCCCGAAATCCTAGAGACACGCTTATACTACACTAATGTTCTCAAGCTCTTAATTATTCTAAAACGTGTCAGTGTTTGATATGGAGCAAGATGCGATTTTCAATACTCATATGCATGGTATTTTAGTTTGACATCTTATTTCAAAATATATTTTTTTATAAAAGAGAAACTTGTGTATAAAATCTTAATGGTTAAATCGATAACGGTTAATAATCTCTACATATCAATAATCGATAAAATTCCATCGAACTGAATCAATCGATACACAACTCTATTTCAAGCCAACAAACACAAAATTCTCAAAAGGAAAAAAAAAACTTGGGTTAATGAAGTAGATTATCTCTCCTTTTATTTCCGTCAAATCAATTCATTAGATGTATTATCTAGAACTGCAAATTAAAAAGAATACTAGGTCAACCTGATTTTATTTTATACAATATGAATAATTGAAATGGTTACATGTACTATACAATATTTATAAATAAAATTGTAGTTTTAAAACAACAAGCACCAGTGGTCTAGTGGTAGAATAGTACCCTGCCACGGTACAGACCCGGGTTCGATTCCCGGCTGGTGCAATCATTTGAGTGCGATGATTAAATGCGCAAATGGTGGGATTTGGGTCTCTACCTATTCTGATATTAGACGATGAAATGTTGCAACTGAGCCTCAAATTTTTTTCCCCTTTTTGCTTAGTTTGTCTAACTAATTTTTGAATTTATATTTACATGTTTTCTATGAAGAATGTAAGAAAAAAAAGAATCATACAAAAGAATATCCTAAGATGTGGTAATATACTTTTGTTAAGTTGGTATATGAAATGGTTTTAATTTGGTAAAAGAGTGTCCACGCCATATACAGATTGTTGATATTAATTGAAAGATCTTAAATATATTTTGATATTGGTAACTAGTATATGAAATTATTTTAATTTTGTGAAAGGGTGTTCGCATCATATGTGAGAAACAAAATTGAGAGTTCTATGGTTAAAGGCAGGTGATAGAAATTCATCATTTTTTCTTATGACTACTATCTAGAGGCGAAAAAGAAATGCTATTAAAGAATTTCAATTAGACAATAAAAAATGGATGTGGAATACGATAGGCATAATAAGGATAATCGAGTGTTCATACGACAACTTCCTTAGATCATCTAGGCCGACAAGGTTTACAGAGATTATCTTATAGGTAACTTTTTCACTTAATGAGTCTATATAAGAGACTTGTTAGAGAAGTATCAGATGCTGAAATTAAGAAGGTTGTTTTTTAAAGCATCCCTTAAAAGCACTTAAAATTGATGACATGACCCTTTTATTTTTTCAAAAGAATTGGCAGATAATTGGTAAATACATTAATATATGACAATTTTTGGATGAAAAAAAAAAACTAGTTAATGCATAAATATTTCTACTATGTCCTTGATAGTAAATTATTTTTGAAAATAAATATTTGACCAAATTAAAAAAACCTAACAAGTAATTAATGTTAATTATAATTACTTTATACATCATTTAATTACTCTTATTGTTACACTTCTCTAGAAAATTTGTTTTTAAAAAAGACATCTCAATAAATAATTAAAAAATAAAAGATGGAGAAAAAAGTCATGTAGTAATACAACTAAAATTCATGTCAGTATAGTGATATATGCAACTACATTAAGATAATGATTTTCTTATCTATTTTCAATTCAGCAGGTATATTTAGATCAATTTGAAGCGATGAAATTTGAATAATTTTGTGATGTTTGCAGCTTTGATAATATAAAAAGAAATTATTTTAAAAAAAAATATATTTTCTATGTTTTTATTTATTTTATTTTTTTATTTGACACATCTATTAAGAACGTAATAATTGGCATAATTAGTTTATCATTTTGCTCCTTTTAATTGATAGAATTTTAAAATTGAAAGTATACTTCTCCCATCCTATTTTATGTCATCTTTTTACTTTACACTTGAATTAAGAAATAATATATCCTTATCCTTCTACACTTGTTTAATTTTTTTGGAACTCAAGTTTTCAATCAATAATTATGAATTAATTTATTTTGATATAAATAATTTAACTAATTAACATGAATTATTTACTTAGTTTTTCTAAGTTGGTCAAATGTATATTTTCAAGGCTAATAATTCACAAGTGTAAATAAGAAAGAGTATGGTAATTCATGCATTAATTTTATAAAATGACAAGTATTAAGAATTAACAATTTATAGAAAGAGATGACATATAAAATTGGACGTAGGGACTAATAGATACTATCTCCGTTCCAAAAAAGGTTATATCTTTTCCAAAAAATATTACTAACTTTCTAAATAAATTGAGGGTATAATAGATACTCTCCCCATTCCTTTCTACATGTCATCTTTTCATATTGCACTTGTATTATGAAATTAAATAATTTTACTCTTTTATCCTTATTGAATGTTTCTCAAGTCATCTTTTCAACAAATGATGAATATGCTAGATATAAAAAATGCATTTGGATGAGTATTTATATTTTTTAGTTTATTTTTGAAGCCAAATTTTTTAAGCAATTGATCCAAAAACTTTAAAAAAATGTCTGAAGCTTCAGTTTTCAAGATTAATTTTTTATTTTTTCTCTATCTTTTATTTTTAATTGGTTTGTTGATATTTCTTTTTGAAATTTCGGATTTATAAAATGGAGAAAGTAATTAACCAATATATGAAGTATCCCAATTGTATTTGTATGTATTTTGAATTCTTTTAAATCATCAAATTTATATTTTAATGGTTTCTGTGTTATTATACTATTTTCATCTATTAGTTCAATTTTTACTTCTTTTTTTTTTTAGAGGAAAAGGGATCAGGGGATGATTTTATTATGAGGGAAAACCCTCTATTTATACTACTAAATTTACATATTTGGCCAATGTAAGTGGCCGACATTTACTTTAACATGACCTAATTATATTTGGCCGACACTAAAAACAAAATACTCACTATTTCTACTTTACATAATGGCCTCTTCTTTTTATTTCTGGCCGACACACACTATTTACTTTATGACTAAGAAGACAAAGGAAGAATAAGATATTTTATGCATTGATTTTATGAAATGACGAGTACTCCCCTTTGTTTCTAATTACTTATCCACTTTTGAATTGACACACTTGTTAAGAAAATAATTATTGACATAGTCAGTTTATTATTTTATCCCTATTAATTATGAAGTGAATTAATAAAAAAATTTAAGATTTTCAAAAAGCTATATCTTTTTCAAAATAATTAATTGGGGACGTAACAGATAAAAAATTTTATTTCTTTCTTGATTTGTCAAAATAAACAAGTAATTAGAGACAATTATAAAAGAAAAAAATGAACAAGTAATTAGGGAGAAAAGGAGTATTATGAATCAACTATTTATAGAAAGATATTACATAAAAAAAAGTACGATAGGAGTAAAATATATTGTCTTTTCTTAATTTGTTAAAATAACAAATAAGAAGTCAAATTGGACAAGTAAAAAAGTATGAAAGGAGTATTAAGTTTTAGGGATAATTACTTAACTACACACTATTTGTTATCATATTTGCTTATTTTTCTCCACCATTTAAAAAAATATCAAAAATTCTTTTTTTTCCTCCCATCATCGCCATTTCCTCATAAATGAATTTGAATCGTATTCCCATGATTTTCTTTCGGCCACAAATCTCTTCTTAATTACATTAACTAATCTATTTTTCAATTTCAAATCTTTTATTTTTTCAATTAATGATGATTTCTTTCTATCACTTTAATTTCTTTTATTATTTTTTTCAACTTAAAAATAAATAAATTACCTGTGCCTTCTATTCTGATTGAACTTTTGCAATTTTAGTTAATCATATCGTGGTTGAAAATTTTTCTAGAAAGATATTTATTTTCTTTTAATACATCTATTGTTGAAAAAAAAAATTGAATCTACCATTGCACGATCATCACTATCAAAGACACATATTTTTAATGTGTCTCATTTATATAATTCTTAAATTAATCTTCGTTAGTTTTATCATTGATTTGATATATCACTGCTATAATAACCCTTTTTTATACAATGTATCATGTTCATATTTAAGATACTGATAGATAACTCTAATGTTGTTGAATCTTATATTATTGTTTATTATGTCCAATATAAATGTATACTTGATACATAAACTTTGTGTTATGGTGTTATGTATAACACATACAAAAAAAAATACTTTGAAACAATTACATGTATAATGTATTTTTTAAAAATTTTAAAATATAATATTTCTCAAACAAAACTGGGAAAATGGTTCGAAAATATTTCAACTTTGGCCGAAATTATTGTACAATATCAAATTTTACGGAGGCCCTTTTACTCTGAACAATTTAATAGTATATTTAAAGGTATATATATGTCCACGTGAATACATTACTGGTTATAATTATACAATATTTTTTATATCCATATGGACATATATATACCTTTAAAATACACTATTAAATAGTGTAGAGAGTAAAAAATCTTTTTCAAACTTTGATATCGTAATAACAATTTCGATAAAAATTTATTTTATAAAATGTATAAAATAATACTAAATAAAGTATATCATGCATTATTTTACCAACTAAAATGAACAGTGGAGTACAGCAAAAAAACTAAGTAAAGGGACAAAGAGCCCCATTACTTCAGCAAACTACTGTGCAATTCCTAGACTCACAGCATTAGAGGTAACTGCCTCAAAGCTTTACTCCATCTCATGTATTTCAGCCCTGCTAAGAATCCGATTGAATTGATTTAAAAAAGTAATTTTCAAGTTAAAAATAAAAAGTCAAATTGAATGACTTTTAAGTTAAAAAATAAAAAGTATGGGGAGAACTATTTTATATTTTTGATTTTTAAGTTATTTTTGACTTGTTTTAAATTATCTTTTTTAAATATTTACCTAACATTTTCAAAATTCAAAAATCGACTTTTAAATCAATCCAAACAAGCTCTAAATATAACTTTTACCACATATTTGGTAGCATCTACTGTTGCTGCTTTAATTTATAGGTTGACAAGCTTTGTCCCAAGCCAGTAGAGCTTTCTTTGAAAGTTCAACGCGGTTTTAAGGGATAATTGAGTCTTTAACTATGCTAATGCATGCATTAAATTCTTAGCGTTATAAATACCTAGAAATTTATGTATAGGTAGTACAGTCCTCAATATACAATAAAGTGTATAACCAATGCATAACAAGAAAAAATATACCAAACAAAGTATTAATAATACACAATCCTATTACATGCATTATCTTCTATAATACGATCTACCAAAACATCCTAGTGAATTACAAATTAAAATATTATATCTATCTTGTTTTATTTTTCTTTCTAAAATTGATAATACATCTCTAACTAGTTATTGGTAGGTAGCCCTTTATGTATATAGCTTCAAATTTTCAAAATCTCACATTGAAAATACTGATTATTTTGGCATTGTAATTCTTTTAATATAAAATGAAGCTAAGCACGTATATTAAAATTTAAAACTATTATATATATATATATATATATATATATATATATATATATATATATATATATATATATATATATAACTAATTGAATAGTTCATTTTGTCTACAATTGCCTCTTTTGATTCTAAGGAAAAAGGATAAAAATACCCGAACTATTCGAAATAGGTCAAATTTATCTTGTCATTTGTTTAGATTAGAAATGTCTTTGCTATTACACTTTTAGCCAAAGGCGTAACAAGAAGGGCATTTAAACCCAGAAACGCAAGGAGGGATAAACTTGACCCAATTCGATTAATTCAGGATATTTTTAGCCCTTTCCCCTCGAATAATTAAAAGAGAGAACCATAGACGAATTGCTAAAATGCACACTACAAATAGTTACATGAACCTGCAGACTTACCGATAAATTATACGAAACTTTGCTCCAATGAAGATGCAAAGTTGAGCATCCTCAAATTACACTACAAATATCCAAAACAGATTCTACCAAACTACAGTTTTAAGAGAGTGAATTCTTAACTGAACATTGTTAATAAATTCCGGGACAACGAAAGTAAAGATTAAATTATTGTCTCCACTTAGTTCATCAGCATATGTTCAAATCCACCTGCCTGTAGAGCAACACGGGCACCATTAACATTGTTAATCAATTGTTGTAGCCACCTCCTAGTTGTAGGGTCGTCCTGTTGAGCGAGCACAACGGTATATCATATATCATATAACAACCGGAAGATCGAGAGAGAACTAAGAGATCAGTGAAACAGATGAAGCACTTGAATTGAAAATGTACATACACGAAGACAGGTACTGAAGGTGTTGTCTCTAAGCATATCAGGGAGACCATTTCTTAGTGCATCACATGCCCTGACGTAAACAATGCACATCAGCATTAGCTCAAAGGCGTCCACCATACGAGGTGGAAGCTCCATGAGACCTGATATTTTATACATAACAAAGCTGAAGGGATATTTGAAGTGTAGAAGTCTCACCTTGGATTGTCCGACAAGCGAAGATAGCACCTAATTATGTGCTTCAGTAACCTTGACGAAGGCTGTTCAGCAAGTGCACCAACCATATTCCCCAATACTCGCCCAACTGCAAAAAATCTTTCTGCTGTGGTACATATGTAATCCAAACCAACATCATCTAGAAGTATTTTTTGCACAATGAAAGTTGCAACCTGTCAGGATGACTCTAAATTAGATGTAGGGAAACCTGATATAAACTCAACGAAGATGTAACTGGAAATAATCAAAACAGAATTAGTCATGAACAGAATATATGCAGCACAAGTTGTCTTTCATTTTGGTACCGGAATAATATGATGACAATATTATGATTGTATGACCAAAATAAACAAGAAAAGGGATTTGAGGAAGCACTCAACCGTTTTTGACAGTTCACTGCCCATCTCCATTGTGCGCAGGCACAGGGGAATTATTTCAGTTGATAGTAGAAAACTGATAACTTCAGTATCATCAACCTTCAAAGAAGTCACAACAATATTATTTTAAAGTCATCCAAAATGGAGAAACAGAAAACAACCAGGTTCATATGATGAATGTTGCACTTATACCACATGAAATTTCACAAGGTCGAGCTACAAAAAGTATGTGCCACGTGTTAAATATATATTGCATATTTGGACGATATCTCTAGGTACCATAAATAGCATCTTCAGATTCCCAAATACGCACTGATTATGGTTATACTGAAAGAGAAGATATCAGCGAAATACGGTAGAAGTATTACCTTCACAAGGGCACCAATGACACCTAAGCTAGTAAGCCTCAGATATTCAAAAGGTCTTGATTTGCTTGTTGTATTCAGAAAAGGGTACAAGTACAACGGAATATGTGCTGCAGTTTGGAACATTTTACCAGATTAGGAGAAAGTAAGAACACACTCAAATCAGAACACTTATCATCACAGTAAAGTTGTTTAAATCTTGAAACATGCATCGTAAAATAGAAAAATGTTCGATGTATCTCGTGAAATCAAGTGAAAGTAGTAATCATGTGCTTTCACCAATATAGTCCATTGAGTATCACACTCCAACTAACTTGATCATCTGAATATCACCTTTCACAGATATAATCATCCAAGTATGTAAGGGTTCAGCACTTTTCGTCTCAAACCTGATGGATAAGAAACTTAATGATTTGCAACATCACATGCCCACATGACTAACCTCGATAAAGCCTGATAAAGCCCTATACGAAAAACAAATCTATTTTCCTCCAACGTGGGATCCCTAAGTTGAGGAGAAATTACAAAACCTGACCATCATGGGAATGAAAATACAACAAAAAAATACCCAGTGAAATGGGTCTGGGGAGGTTAGGAAGGACCAAAACTTACCCCTACCTTCGTGGCATAAAGAGGTTGTCTCTGATAGGTCATCTACTAAAAACATATGTAATAAAATAGGACAGGCAAGAAAATAAAGACAGCAAAGAAGTGACAGTAAAATTGAAGAATAGGCAAGAAAGGAAGGTCTCTATTGCTTGATCTCCGGGGAAGAAATCAAAAGAACATCAATGATTTTAGCCAGGTGTTATGTCGCCATTTTTCGTGAAAGCAACAACTACATTGGAGTACAACTGCAAGTGAAAGTAAAAACCAATTTTCTAGCAATTAAGCACTCTTTATAATAATGTAATAAGACAATTCAATGCAGTCAAAGAAATTTTTCATTGCCTTGATTTATGATTCGTGATTCAACTGAAACTAAGATGTTGACTACAACGCTCAAGAAAATAGATGTACAAGGATATAGCATTTTCTTTCCCTTAAATTAGGGGTGCCAATGGTGTTTTAAAAATCATCTTAACCGACTTAACCGAACAAATAATTAGTAGGGTTTAAATTTTTATAAAAATAAAGCCAAAAATTACTGAACAGTACTAAATAAGTTTCAACACAGACCCATGTAAACCCACAAGTGGGGTCTGAGGAGGGTAGAATGTATACCTTACCCCTAGCTCGTAGAGAGGTTGTTCCTATAGACCCTCAGCTCAAGAGAAAAAAATTTCGAAGCAGATTATAAAAAAATAAAAAAAATAAAAAACTAATAAGAGTGAAGGAGTCTTGACAAAATACTATAGAAAGCATGTCAAATCATTTTAATAAAAAAGAAATGTAACTACAACAAAGTAATACGATAATCGAGGTGTGCAAGAAACGATAGGTAATAACATACATCAAAGGACAAAAACTCCTACAATAAAGCTAAACTACTAGTGTGGAAAGATAAGCGAGACAATTCTCTACTACCTACCAATCTTCCATCCTAATTTATTTCCTCCACAACCTCCTATCTACATTCATATCTTCGGTAGGTTGAAATTGCGTTCTATCCTATCTAATCACCTCTACCCAATACTTGTTCAGTCTACATCTATCTCTACTAAAACCATCCACATCTAACATCTCAAACCTCCGCACTAAGAGCATCCTTACGGAATAAGTTTGTGAAAAGTATTTTATTTTAAGCTCTAAAATAATAAAAAATTAAAATTTGTCTTGAATTGTATGACTACAAGCAACAAGTAATTTTTTTTGAGAAGGAACAAGAACAAGTAATTAACACCCAAAGTCCCAACTACGAAACCTATGCTATTCCTATAAAACTACATTAGTTCTAGCACTTCTACTAATAAGCTAAGTTATTCGAACGGTCTTGAGCAACAAGTTACAGGGTACCACAAGTCTTTCTTCTTATATGATCTTAAATTTCTCTAATTGGATACTCAATCTTAGTAGACTTGGTCTTTCAGTACCACATATTGACTGAATTTTTCCTTCTTGTTTGATTTAAATTGTCTTAGTTTAACTTTGTTTTACACCACTGTAAAGAATGTTCCCTTGATTCAATACCTTTTAAAGGTAAAAATGTCTAGAAATTGTTTGCCAAAAGTCTTACAAAAGTATGCATGTTATCGTGTTCTAATTTTTACCTGTAACTTCTACATGACATTTCTATAAGTACCAACAATTGACCGAACAGTACTAATATTGAAGAGAAACTGAGATGATGGGATGGTTTTGAAAAGTCTGATTTTGGTTGTACAACATACCCAGTGTAATCCCAGTAGTGGGCTCTAGGGAGGGTGGGTTAGTGTATATGTAAATCTTACCCCAAACCTGGAAGGAGGTTATGCAAAATAAAATAACCAAAAAAATTGATATGGTATAAGTTTCCATAGTCTATCAATTCATTGTTACTAGTTCTACATAGTCTAGCTCTGAAACCGTACCATTGATAACCCTACACAAAATAAAGCCATTCCACTTAAAGTAAAGCCAAAGAGGTTTTGCATACAAAAAGACCATGATCACCATTGAGCAAAACCCATAAAAAAGGAGAAAGATTACCATTGAGAAACAACATTCTCGTGTCAGGGTGAGAGGCTACACACTGCAAAATAAAATGGGAGGAAAGGAGCCATTAGTTATATTTGACCCACATAACAATTAAATGAAGAATTATAGTGATTACAATTCCTTAAAAGTACATGTATGAAAATATTTGACTCTTGATATGCCAAGTGTTCCAAGTATTAATAGTCATTGAAAGAAGTTTGCTCTTTTCTCTTAACAAGTGCAAAAGCTACCATAAATAGGATTTGAACAATATGCAACACGCAACTGGATTAATGTGAGTCCCCCAGGATGCTCTTCTCCTTCCTCCCTCTCCTCTTGATACATAAAACCCCCAAACAAATCTAATTTCGACATCCTACTGCTGACCAAATAATCCTAATGGAGATTGGAAAAAGCTTTTTCGGTTAACAGAAATCTATTATTCATCATGATGGAATATTACATGACAGCTGACAGTACTCATTACTTAAAAATTGTTGATGAGACATGAGTAAATGAAAACAGCACAAGGAATCAACTAACAGAATTCCATTGTAAAAGAAATTTCTATACCTGAAGAAGTGCTAAAGCATTGCAAACTCTGTTCGATTGTGCTGGAGTCAAGTTTGGCGGTGATAAAACAGGGTAGATGGAAACTATCTCCTGCAAGCATGTAATGCATGTAAACTTACAGCATAAAGGAAAACAAATATAGAGAAATAGTTGTCAAGTTCCAAAGAAAAACTTTAAGAACTAGAATTCATACGATTGGGATCCATTTTCTATTATAAGGAGTAGCTTAGTTTCACATTTGAAGTATCTTCTTAGCTGGAGCTTTAGGATGTCGGAAGTGTTGGATACTCAACAAAGATGAGATTGTTTGCACAGGAAGGAAGCTCATTTCTTGTCTTTTATCTCAGACAATCAAGGAAAAAGAATCAAGATAATCATTTAGTATTTTCACCGTACGCACATTCCAGTTTTCACCATACCATCTTTTCTGTTCCTCTCCTCTCCCATCAACAAGAAGGTAATCCAATTCTGTATTCAACTGAACTGTTACTCATTATCCAGTTTCCTTCACTAAAATAAGCAAAATGCCATCAGCTGGTTACAAATTACAGGAGCGGAAGAACCAGTGAGAGAAATATCTCCCCCCCCCCCCCCATAACTTCACAACCTCTTTTATCATCACAAGATTTCACATGAGCAATCAGTTTTTACCATCCATTATTTTTCACTTTATCCACAAAGCAAAAGATACCATGGAAGTTCTACTCCTGAATTACAGCTTAAATTAATTGATAACAGCTTTCCAGAATGGCATTCTAAATCGCTCCGCCGCTATTTCACCCCTTCATTTGATTCCCTATGATTTTAGCTCATTCTTTTGTTCAGAAAGTATCAAGCCAGGCTTCGGTCTGTAACAAGGCCATTCAGATGTTTCACCGAGCCCTTCCTTTCAATTCTTACGAAGTGTAAATCACTACCAATAACAGTAAGGCACAAGAAATCTTGTTCAGACAAATGGAGGAATATGGCAGTGTAATAGTATAGGTTGGTACAATCTGAAGAACTAGAATGAAACACTTCAAAGATTACCTGTAAGAGCGCAGCAACTGTACCAAATGAGTTCCATAGTAATGGCGCTAAATCCTGGAATAATTCCCTCTTCTGGAAAAGAAAAAAAAATTTAACAATTTTCTCTTTGAAGGGCGAAATCAAGATAGAAAGAAAAGAAAAAGAAAACAGAAGACTATCCAGCACAAAACGTCAAACATTACTCACATTGCACAAAATATATGTAGATGGGTAAAAAGAGAAAAAATAAATCACTAGAGCAATACTAAATAATTCGCTGATAATATTGTATGAAAGAAGAAATTAATGATTATTCTACACTATTGTATCAGCTGCAGCCAAAGAGAGAAGCCTGGAGTTAAAAAGTCAAGCTCTAATGTTGCTCAATTCGCTGACAGAAGAATGCTGTGCAGTTGGGAAATGCTTGAACAGAAATTTTTCCAGTTCATATCACCAGTGTTCATGAAGGAAGAATATTATGTGCATGTAAGCACGTCTTCAGTCACTACCTACAAGTATGATGGAAGAATTTATATGGTAATTCCACCAACAAAAGGTTTCAGCAATCCAAAATTTCCCAATTTGCTCATGGAAAGCTGTAATTTTTCCTGTATGACCAGATAAACCTACAAAGGAAGGGTTTTAATTTATGTAGTTGGTGTATAGATTTGCTCAGGGATAGCTGTAATTTTTCAATGTCTGAACAGATAAACCTACAAAGGAAGGGTTTTAATTAATGTAGTTGGTGCTATCTATTCGAAGAAATTCTGAAACTGACTCAATTATTCTTACATTGCAAACATGTTTTGGTTAGGTGCATGTTCCTGAACCTACATGGAATTCACGGGGTAATGCCAGAATTTAAATCAAGCATTGTGCAGCTGGCAGGACCAGAAGGTAAGGAAGAAACAGAATCTGATAATGAAGACCACTCCTTTATGCATTCTGTGGACTGTTTGGTCAGACAGTAACAGTAGAAGCTTTGAGGGAAATAAGGAAATGCTGCTTTTTGTGATGTATATATGTATCCAATATCTAAAACTATGGTCTAAACCTTCTATTAATGATGTTCTATCATGCTGAATTTCCTGGAATCTTTACTGTTATGAAGGGATAAAATCCAGAAAACTTTTGTAAAACTCAGTAAATCTTGATACTGAAGTTTTACTAATAAAAAAAATTATTCTTATTTGTCGAAAAAAAAATCCGTTTCTTGCATTCCTTTCTCACTGAATCAAAACTCCTCAACAAAGAGAAAATATAGGTAAGCTAACATGGAAATTCCATAACCTGTAATCATGCATATTTGTTACTCCTTAATATATATATATAAACATAAAACAGGTAGCATACCTAAAAATTTATATATGTTCCTATCACAAAAGCAACAGATAAATCCCCAAAGATGATAAATCTAGGGAAGGTAATGATACACTAATGTGATCACGAGCTTTGAACAACCAAAACAGGTAGCTTTAGACTCAACGTGATACAAAAAGTAGCGAAGACACAAAGTACTCAACTATAAACAGCAATACATTAAGTAGCATACTTTAGCTAGTTAGACCCCGTACTCGAGCTAATCTTCGATTAACCAATAGGAGATTGTGAGTCCAATTTAGAGAGAATGGCTACCATCAAAGGAGCTACAAGTGTTAGCACAAGCTCGAATAGTGGTGCACATTCTTAACCAATTTTTAAGGGCTCCTCTCACAATAAAAAAGATACTAGTTCTAGAAACAAGATATGAAAGCTCACACACCAAAACATAAATTACTTTCATTAGCATCATTCCCCTTCCCAGTGCTGGAATCCTAAAACGAAATATTCCTCATATTTTCCAAATTTACACTCTCGGACTAACAGCCATCCTTAATAGTTTTCACAAATTTACTTCATCTGTGCACTCAAATTCTTAACTTTTTACCCCATACGCCCCTTCTAGGCAAAACTTCTTGAGTGTGTTGCCGACGGACAAGCCAAGTAATTTGAACAACCAAAACAGGTAGCTTTAGAATCCATGTGATACAAAAAGTAGCAAAGCCACAAATTAGTCAACCATAAACAGCAATACATTAAGTAGGATACTTCATCTAGTTAGCCCCTTATTCAAGATAATCTTCAATCAACCAACAGAAGATTTAGGAGCCCAATTTCGAGAGAATGGCTACCGTCAAAGGCGCTACAAGTGTTAGCTCAGGCTCGAATAGCACATTCTTAACCAACTTTTAAGGGTTTTTCTCACGGTAGAAGAGATTTAGAGTTTTAGAAACAAGATATAAAAGCTCACACACCAAACCTAAATTGCTTTCATTAACATTATTCCCCTTCCCAGTGCTAGAATCCTAAAATAAAAAGAAATCCCTCATATTTCCGAAATTAAATTGTCTCGCTAACAACCATTCTAAATAGTTTTCAGAAGCCTACTACATCTGTTCACTCAATTCTTAATTTTTGACACCGCTTTCCCCCTTTAGGCAAAACTTACTGATCTTGTCACCAATGGGACAAGCCAGGTAATTTGAACAACCAAAAAAGGTAGATTTAGACTCTTCGTGATACAAAAAGTAGCGAGCATAGAAAGTACTCAAACATAAACAGCAATACATTAATTAAGCAGGATAGTTAGCTAGTTAGCCTCTTATTCAAGCTCATGTTTCAATCAACCAATAGGAGATTAGGGAGCCCAATTTCGAGAGAATGGATACAGTCATAGGAGCTACTTGTGTTAGCACATGCTCGAATAACTATGCACATTCTTTACCAACTTTTTTAAAGGGTTTTTCTCACGGTAGAAAAGATTAGAGTTTTAGAAACAAGATATAAAAGCTCACACACCAAAACCTAAATTGCTTTCATTAGAGCATTATTCCCATGACCAGTGCTCTAAATTAGGAAAACCCTTCATATTTCCAAAATTAAACTGTGTAACATACAATATCCATTCACTCAATTCACAATTTTTGACCCCTTGTCTTCTTTGAACAAAACTTGTTGATCACATTTCCAACTACACAAGCTAGGCGAAAACGAAAAATTCAATATGATACCCCTAACACTTCTATTGTAAAAATCACTGGATTAAAAAATTGATCATCGTTTAACTTTTAATCCATACTCGCCCTTTCCGCAAAACTTCATAAAAAAAAAAACTTAACACCGCCCCCATTTCCGTGACAACTTTGTAAATCACACACATCATATTGATTAATCTACCAGAAAACCTTGCTACAGGAAACAAAAAAAATCATAATTTACATTTCTCCGAAATTTAGGAAAAAGAAAAAATCCAAAAGAAGATTAGGTCAAATTTATATACCTTAGAGAGTTCAAGAAGAGCATTTTCTCTAAGATCGGGATTGCTTAGTTCAAGCACAAGCTGCTCTGCTGACTGCATTTTTTTCCGGTGACTCCTCGTCCCAATACTGAAATTGGTTCTCCGACCAGCCGATATATGTACTGTAAGATATATCTATATTGCCTAAATGCCCTTCTATCTATCACTATTTACTATTCTATTAATATAAAAACACGTGTAAAATCATTTAGAAAGAGACATCATGCAGAAAAGACATTTTGGATGACACATGAATTTTGCTTTGTAACGCTTCAACAAGTTTAACTTTTTAGAAAATTTATTATTTGCTCCATCTCATATTATTTGTCATATTTTTTTTTTATAAAAATACTATAATTAATATAGATAGGATCATGAAATTTTATATTTTATAGAGATATTATTTAATCAATAAATTAGAATAGTTTGAGATTAATAAAGGTTAATTTTGATTATCTCAAAATTATTATATTTTACTAATTTATGTATCATATTTTTCAATTTTACATAAAAAAAAATATCAATATATCATACATAAGTACAACGAATACATCATAATCATCGTATCTTTTTAATTTCAATGTTGTGATGTTGTGATAATAAGAGCGTTCAAGATGTATCATCAACAAGAGACAATAGCAAATTGTTTTCGATACTGTAAAATCGTTCGGGATATGCAATATCAGAGAATCTGAATGAACCTACTTGTGAGAATATCATTCATGAACTTGAGGTCATAATTAATGATCTCAGTTACCATAATAAAATGGATGTCAATAACCTATTGGATTATCTGAGTGAAAATGATATTTGTTCAGCGTCCAGAGTTTAGAAGAAATTGTGGATACCATCGAAAAAAGCAATGTTTGATGATGAAGTTGAAATGATATTGTACATTTGGAACCAGATACGCGTAAAGAAACACTTATCGCATCTAGAACTCTTCACAAATTTATGATGCAGTTAGAAAAGATAACACCAAAGTTCTTGGATGCAATAAGAAAAGTTAAAGATGAGCTTCAACTTTATTTAAATTTTAAGATAAAACAGAACACAATATAATCATATTTCACTTAATTGCTTAGATATGTTTGTACTTTAAAGAATTATTAATTTATGATATTAAAGAGACCATATATTTATATAGGGGTCTTCTGAATATAGATCATCTCATTGGGTGTGTTTGGTATGGAGGAAAATGTTTTTCATGGAAAATGTATTCCTAGAAAATGTTTTCCTGGAAAATAAGTAGATTTTAGACATATTTTCTCATGTTTTGTTGGTTAGTATAAAATATTTTCGAGAAATAATTTTTAGTGTTTGATTTATGAATGAAAAATGTTTTTGAGAGACATCATTTATTTTACTAGAGTAAAAAATAATTTATGACATTGAAAATATTTTTTAAAATTAAAATTATTATTTTTTGGGGGTGGTGATGGGGGTAGTGGGTGGGGGCGGGGGGAAGGGGAGGGGGTAGGAGTGAAAAATAAAAATTTGAAGTAGATAGTATTTTTAAAAAAAAGTTAATTTTTTGGGGGGTTGGGGGTAGGTCAGGGATCAGGTGAAAAAATAAAATTTTGAAATTGAAAATATTTTTTAAATTGATGTTTTTCCCAAAAAAAAAATGTAATTTGAAATTGGAGGAGAGTTATGGAAAATGTTTTCATTAATTTTTGAAGGAAAGTCATTTTCCTTAATTTTGATGAAAATGAGTTGATTTGAAAAACATTTTTTTAAACTATTGTCCCAACCTAACATGGAAAAATTGGAAAACATTTTCCATAAAATGTTTTCCTTCATACCAAACACACTCATTATCTTATCGAAATAGGTGATTTTTTTCATTGGTCCAAGTCGAGCCTGGGGGAAATATTATTTTAGAGATATTATTAATTTATCGAGTATTAGTTTATAGTGGTTTTACTTTATATGAAAAAAATTGCAATTTATAGTACTTTTCATATAGTTTTAGAATATCTAACTTTTTTATTTACAATATCAAATTAATATGATCTAATTTAACTTTGAAAATTAGTCAAAATAACTTTCGATAAGCGCAACGTGACAAACAATGCCGGACGGAGGGAGTATTATTTTGTCGTAGCTACACTATTAACACAACAAATTGTTGTAGCCTAGTAGTTTCAGATGCTTGGAATTATATAGTATTGTGTGTTCTATTCTTACTAATTCTACTTTTTTAAAAGATTTTTTGTTGTGCTATTTCTAGACATTCTTTGTGAATTTTAGTATTGGACCAAACTAAATTTGAATTCGCGTTGAAAGTCTCACATTAGAACCGATAGTTAGTATTGGACCAAACTAAATTCAAATTCATGTTGAAAAATCTCACATTAAGCTGTAAAGTGTTATCTAACAAATGACAACACAATTATTGAATTAATCAAATTAAGGTTTTCATTATAGATAATATGGTGTAATTAATAATAATCATTCTATTATTTTTGTAGTAAAAATATTTTATTTTCTGATTGACATCAAAATATCATCCAAAATTAGCTAAATTCTTACCTAATCACTTGAGTTTCTTTATTATATATATATAACTGGAAAAGCACCATTCTACAATTCAAACAATAAAATAGGAGTACTAAAGAAAATTATTGCGAATGAATTCTAAATATTATATTTTCGTTAACTTGAAATCTACGTATAAAAAAAAATAAAAATGCAAACAGTTTCTTTGAAATTTTGCACACACAGTAGACATCATATAAATAGTAAATATATATAATGTTATTCTTGCAATCAAAATATAACCAGAAACAAAAAAGAATACTGAAAGGAAAAATTATCGTTCCGACCTATAAAAAATTATGTTTCTTTAAAGAATTTAATCCCCTCACACGGTTTGAATTAATGTTTTAAAATGTTTAATTTTATAAAAATTTAAGTATCTACTTACGCATTCAAAAGTAAAGATCATAAATTTCAGCAATGGCGGAGCTAGAAATTTAACAAAGGGTGTCTAAAATAACAGCTTGTTATGTTAAGGATGTACAAATATGTCATTTAATTATTTAATGTATCATTTATATATATATATATATATATATATATATATATATATATATATATATATATATATATATATATATATATATATGATATTTTGACGAAAATGATTAAAAAATTCTTAGGCTAAGCTACGAATATCTCGCCTTTTTTAGGAGATTCAAGCCCACTGCAATATAATCTACACCGATCCAGCAATATCACTCTTGACTCATCCCCTCCAGGATACAACTACTCAACAACGTCATATAATTCAAGCAACTCTAGGTTTAGGCGAAGAGTCCAAATTAAAGCTTCACAAAAAGAACACCTTCCTTCGACATATAATTACTCTCTCTAATATAGTGAATTAGTTGAAGACTTCGAATATTGTTCTTAATCTCAATTCTCTCTCTTTCAGTATATTAATCTCAATATAATACTTCTCATCTTTTCTTACAATATTTCTTTTATACGTCTCTTCTCCACAACACAAATAAAACCTTCACTATTTATAGGTGAGGAATTCTTCCTTTCAATACTACGAAGATAATGAGATAGTAAATTGGGTAGAGGAATGACCCAAAAGTTAAACAAGTTACAAACATAATGAGGTAGAATAATAAATGAAATGAAGAATCGATGGTTAGAAGAATAATGAACACATTCTTCTCATTTTATACTCACTAACATATGCACTTAATATTTTTATTTTAATATCAAAGTGCATAAACATCACTATAAAATATATCATAGCATCATCAACAAAACATTAAGAGTAAAAAAAATCACTGTAAAGGCCAATGGAATTCGTTCGGAATCCCATGTAGACAAACAAGATATGCTACCCACTAAATTCGGCGTTCTAGAATCATTGGAACCATTAAAAATATGAATTTGAGGCCTCCTTGACCCGACACCCGTTTAAGCCAGAATAAACTAACTTTCATAAAAAAAAATATCAAAATGCCCTTGGAAACTTCAAAAATTGAAATTAGATCTTACCTAAACCTAAAATTACCTCTTGAATCCAACAGAACCAATAAAAATCTAATATGAGCGTCTGAGTTTCGAATATTGACTAAAGACAACTCTTGACCTAAATTCACTTCAAGCTCCAATTCAAGGACTAAAATTCACATTAAGACTTTGAAATTGAAAACGACAACACTCGAAGATTAAATTTCATATTTTAGAGTTGATGAAACTAAAAGAATTCTATTCCAAGATTAATAGCTTTGAATGTTGACTAAAGTCACTTGTATCAACTTAATCTAAAACCTTCAAAAATCTCAACTTTTCAATCTCACCACAAAACTAACCTCATAAACAAATCAAATACAACTCGATAGAACTAACAGAATGGTAAAATGATAATTTCTATAAATTTCCGAAAATGACATTTAGGGTCAGTATGAAAACAACTTATCAATATATATTTTTTGTCAAATACGTTTTACTACATATTATTAGTTTGATCACATCTGTCCATTATTCATGATGTTCATCAATTACAAAAAATTCTGACGAGGTTATATTTTGGAAAAGAAATCGGAGAAAAGCTTTTTGAAAAAGAAACACGATAGAAAAGTCAAAAAATACATACAGTCAGGTATTTGTTAGGTAGTTAATCCTTATATATTTGTAATTGATTATGATTTGATGCGATTTTATTTGTATAATTGTTAATCATATGTATTTGCGTTTTGAATTTTATGTATTTTGAACGATGCCATTATCATTATTTTTTCTGGGTTTGTTGACTTTGTTTGGTTTGCTAATACAAATATACTGATTTATTGTAAAAATAAAGATTATTCTGATTTGAATTTGTTTTGTAAAACTTTTGTATAAAATATTGTATATCCAACAGAATACATATGTGATGCATCACAAGTTTATACACGGAAACATGTTCGAATCATATATTCAAATTACTAGTGTAACTATATTATTTTGTATTCTGGATACAAATTAATGGTAACGTCTGAATTTTTGTATCTAGTATTGACTTTGTGTATTGTTTTTATTTTATTTTTTTACTACAAAGCATAAAATTAGGATCAATAGTTTTACAAGTATGCATTATGGACATTGGACTGAAGATAATTGCTATGTTGATTACACAACTGAGACAATTATAATTAAAGAATATGCATTGTTCACATAAGTTGTTCATGAGACACACTTGCAGATGGTATTTCAGAATCCATTGTTGGCACATAAGTGCGAGTAGTTGTCTTCTTAGTACACAATTTATGTTTCTTCCGCACAACTTTTGGAAACGCCGCTTCTTTCACAACCTGTTTCGCTATTGGTTCAAGTTGTTCATTCCGTTCAATTTGATCTGCGACATTTGAGTGCTTCTTTCTTAACCTTTTGACAGGTGATACTGATTGCCCCTTTTTCTTTTACCTGTAAGCTTTAATGGTGGTGGAGGTTCGTTGACAAAATCATCGTCTTAATTATGTCCAAAAAGTGCTTGTTCATCAAAATCATCACTTGGCTCTAATTGAACACCTTCATTCGAATTTTCAACACTTTTGGGTGGCAATTGTAGAACAACAATTTCCATCAGAGAAGGGACAATATTCTTTTATTTAATCTGAACACGAGAGTAAACACAATAATTAACGAAATAAAGGATATACATGAAATGAAAACAATTACGAGGATACAATTTCGTTAATTATCCACAATACCTCTCTATTACCACATTGAATGTGTCTTTCATCAACATTTTGAATCAAGGTTTTTCTCCTACTGTTGCCAGTTTAGTATTCGGGGGATACGATCACTGATTTTTCGTGCAAAATTCGTCTGAACCTTACCGATGCACTTGTATATCTATATTTGAAGGACAACAGGCATACCACATATTCTATAATATTGACCATTAGAAGACAAAACCTTGTTGATACTCTATAACAACCACTCGAATGCTTTTCTGCCCCAAGGATAATGCATATACCGATCACTTTCAACCAAATCAAAGTGAATTCTAGGAATTCGCAACGATCACTTCTCGCCAGAATACACATACATATGGGTGAAATATAATATTGCAAACTTAATCGCATCATTTTCATTGTCAATCCAAACTTTATCATTGAAACTATCAATCAAATCAGATCTACGTATGAACTAATTACTACCAAAGTACTGAACAATAAGCCTATTAGGTTCTTCTGTGTTAAAGTTGAAATCATCTACAATACCAACACAGTTTAATCCAGTAATGAGCGCAAACATTCAAATTGTAAACTTTAATATAGTTCCATTAACTTTGATGACAAGAGTTTGCTTACTACTAGCTTCTACTTCTAGTGACATACAACACCTGTGAATTTGACCTTGAGCAACACATTTTTTGATTTTCATATACTGACCAAAACATGTTGTCTCACAAAATTATTTATACTGCTTCGGTGTAAGCTTGTCAATCAACTGGATTTTAATGTCATGGTTTACTATGCAGTGAATGTGGGGTGCATTTTTTGGTAGTTGTTTGCAAGCATAAGTAGTCCCTTAGCATATCGAATTCAAAATAATTAAATAATATTAAAATAAAAAATGAAAACACTAAAGGAGCAAATCTACTTGTTATAAATCAAATGAAATGCAAAATTTTTATTGTATCTTAAATATACTGGAATACAATCACAATTAAAATAACACAACAAAAACATGTGACTAATGAATACAACCTCAACACAGTTACAACAACATACCACAACGAACAAAAAAACACCAAATTAAATTGTAAATGTGCACTTAATTTACTGAATACGTATCAATGTGGAAAACAAAAATTACATATGGTTCCTAATATGTGGTACATTGACATAACTAACGCAAAAAAAAAAATAGAATACAAAATACATTAAATCTATGAAATACAAAAATACATACTAACTATAACAAAATCAAAATTCCATATACACTTCCAAATCTATTCTATAATAGTAAATAGCACAATCAAGCGCATAATATGTGGTACATTGACATAACTAACACAAAAAAAATCAGAATACAAAATACATTGAATTTATGAAATACAAAATTACATACTAACTATAACAGAATCAAAATTCCATATACACTTCCAAATATATTCTATAATAGTACAAACACATCGTAACATGTATTTATTTGAATCTTAAAGTTATTAAACAAACTCAACTAAACATGAAAGACACAAAACATGCAAAAAAATAGAATACCTCTTCTCCAACAATTTGGTCTTCTTCATCTTCATCGTTATGAATTTGTGTGGAATTTTACACACCGACAGAGTCCTGCAATTTTCCCCGTCGTCTATCCTCCATAGATTTAGAAGCGGAACCTACATTATCATTTATTTCTTGAGTGAAAAATAGATTAAATGATGGAAAATAAGTAGAAGTTTGATTATTTTGTCTGATACCTGTAGTAACTCTATTGAAATCATCAATTGAAGAGAGAATTTTGGATTATTAATCCCTAAATGAGGTTTTAAGAATAACAACAAATCAAAAAGATTTTAAACAACAGTAAAATCAGTAAGCAAATAATCAAGAATATGATAAACATGCATACCCAAATCAATGTTAATCTTCAAAATCCAATCTTGAAACGAAACTAAAGGAAAATAATCGAAAATAAAGATATATTGAATCTGAAAATCATGAAATATTTGATTTTGTTAATCTTAGAGAGAAATTGAAAAAAAAAAACATAATGAGAGGACTTTAATGTTTAGCTAATTACCAAAATATAGGGACGCGTGTAATCTATGAGAGAAAAAACATGAATTGTATCAGAATATTTTTTTATATTTAAAGTAATGATATTTTTGACATGTTTACTAATATTATTAAAGTATGGAGTTTATCACCAAATAAATTGATTTTTTTGACTAGTTAGCTAAATTATCCTTTAAAAAGACCAGACAAAAATGGTATGATAAAAAAAAGGACCTATTGTTATATGTGCTACTATATTAATAGGGTTTTAATAGGGTGTTCAACATTTTTCTCCTCAACTTCTCTCTAATGAATAGGTCGATGGTAATGAGGTTTCACAATACAAGTCGGGCCCATGTTTTCTTTGGATGATCAACACTCATGGCCCTTTTTGGTGTGAGTTATTGTTTCTCCACTTGTAGAAGTAAGATTTTTGGTGATTTCGGATTCTGATTAATTTTTGGCTGAAATTTTACATGAAAATCCGTTTAGATTGTAGTAATAGAGTCGATTGGTCCCGAGGGACAAATAAACACATTTTCAAGTACAAATGAGTCAGAAAGCAAGTAAAATAATTTTACTGATTTAAGTGCTATAGTCCATGGATTTTTAGTGATTACGGATTACGTCTTTTTTCTTGCCAAAATTTTTTTATGGACGCCTGTCAATACCTTAGTAATGGAGCCAGTTGGTCTCGATGGGCAAATGAGCGTATTTTTAAGTTCAAACGAGCCCCAAAGTAGGTAAAGCTAGATTAAACTTATTTCCCTATACTTTAGTCCACAGATTTGGTGATTTTAAATTCCAACTTGTTTTTTACCAAAATTTTTCATGGACGTTTGTTAAGACCGTCCTAATGGCACTAGTTTGTCATATGAGGTAAATGGGCGTATCAAGTTCAAATGAGCCCTTAAGCGGGTAAAACACATTTTTATCAATTCTCCTGTCCAATAATATACGATTTTTTGGTGATTCGAGATTCAGGGTTGTTTTTTATCAATATTTTCCATGGATATTGCTAAGCCCTTAGTATTATATTTAGTTGGTCTGAGGGGCAAACAGACTCATTTTTAAATTCACACGACCCTAAAAGTAGGTAAAATAAGATTTATCAATTTTCCTGTGTTTTATATATTTTTGGTAATTTGGGATTTCAACTTGTTTTTGGCTGAATTTTTTCATGTACGTCTGTTAAGACCTAAGTAATGGAGTCAGTTGATCATGAGAGAAAAACATGCACATTTTCAAATTAAAACGAGACCTAAAGCAGGTAAAACTAGATTTTACCGTGTGTTATAGTCCATGTATTTTTGGTGATTTGAAATTTCAGCTAGTTTTTTGTTGAAATTTTTCATAGAGGCTTGTTAAGACGTTAGTAATGAAGCTAGTTGGTCACGAGGGGTAAACATGCGCATTTTCAAGTTCAAACAAGTCCCAAAGCAGGTGAAACAAAATTTTACCGATTCTCATGTGCTAGTCCATGCATTTTTGGTGGTCCAGTATTTCAGCTTGATTTTAGCTGAATTTTTTTATGCACGTTCATTAAGACCTTATGATGGAGACACTCAGTCCCGAGGGGCAAACAAATACATTTCAAGTTCATTCGAGCCCAAAGTAGAAAAGTAAGATTTTACTGATTTTCGTGTGCTACAATCCATGGATTTTTGTGATTTGAGATTCTATTTATTTTGCTTGAAATATTTCATGGATGTTCGTTAAGACATTAGTAATGGATCTAGTGGGTCCCGAGGGTAAAACAGATGCATTTTAAGTTCAAACGAGCTCCAAAACAAGTAAAATAATATTTTACCGATTTTTCGTTAACTATAGTCCATGATTTTTGGTTATTTGAGATTCTAGGCTTGTTTTTTGCCAAATTATTTCATGGACGCCTGTTAAAACTTTAGCAATGGAACCAGTTGGTCCCGAGGGACAAACAAGTGCATTTTAAAGTTCAAACGAGCCCTAAAGCACGTAAAATTAGATATTACAAATTTTCGTGTGCAGTCCATGTATTTTTAGTGATTCGTGATTCAGACTTGTTTTTTTTCAAAAAAATTTCATAGAATTCCATTAAGACCTTAGTAATGGAGCTAGTTGGTCCAGAGGGGAAAACAAGCGCATTTTCAAGTTCAAATGAGCACAAAAACAGGTAAAATAAGATTTTACCAATTTTTGTGTGGTATAGTCCATTGATTTTTGGTGATTTGAGATTCGAGGCTTGTTTTTGGCTGAAATCTTTTATGGTCGTCCGTTAAAACATTAATAATTGAGCTAGTTAGTCTCGAGGGAGAAACAAACATATTTTCAAGTCCAAACGAGTTTCAAAACAGGTAAAACCAAATTTTACTGATTTTTGTGTGCTATAGTCCATGGATTTTTAGTGATTCAAAATTTTGATATGTTTTTGGCTGAAATTTTTCATGGAAGTATGTTAAGACCTTAGTAAATATGCGCTTTTTCAAGTTCAAACGATCCCCATAGAAGTTAAAACAAGATTTAATCGATTTTCATGTACTATAATCAATGAATTTTTAATAATTTGGGATTCTGGCTTGTCTTTGGCCGAAATTTTTCATAAACGTCTGTTAATACTTCAGTAATGAAGTCAATTTGTCCTGAGGCGCAAACATACACAATTTCAAGTTTGAACGAGTCCCAAAGTATAGGTAAAATAATGTTTTATCAATTTTTTGTGTGTTATAGGTTATGGATTTTTGGTGATTCAGAATTCTGGCTTGTTTTTTGCTAAAACGTTTCATGGATATCCATTAAGACTTTAGTAATGGAGTCAGTTGGTCTCGAGAGGCAGACATGCATATTTTCAAGTTCAAACAAGCTCAAAAGCAGGTAAAACCAGTTTTTGCTAATTTTTGTGTCACTGCCCACGAACTTTTGGTGATTCGGGATTCATGCTTGTTTTTTGCCTAAATTTTTCATGGACGTCCTTTAAAAATTTAGTAATGGAGATAGTTGATCTCGAGAGAAAAATAGATGCATTTTCAAGTTTTTCTCGATTTTCGTGTGCTAATAATCCATGAGTTTTTGGTGATTTGAGATTCTGGCTTGTTTTTTGTCAAAAATTTTCATGCAAGTCAGTTAAGACCTTAGTAACAAAGTCATTTGGTCCCGAAAGGCAAACAAACACATTTTCAAGTTCAAATGAGCCCCAAAGTGGATAAAACCATTTTTAAAAATCAATTTTGTATGCTATAGTTAATATATTTTTGATAATTTGGCATTCCAGCTTGTTTTTAGTCGATTTTTTTTCATGTACATACGATAAGACCCCTTAGTAAAAGAGTTGAATGGTCCTGAAGAGCAAACAAGCGCATTCTTAAGTTCAGACGAGCTCCAAAGCAGGTAAAATCATATTTTAGCAATTTTCTTGTGCTATAATCCGTGAATTTTTGCTGAAATTTTTCATGGACGTCGGTTAAGACCTTAGTATGGAGCTAGTTGGTCCCTAGGAGCAAACAGACGAATTTTCAAGTAAAATCGAGCCCAAAGCAGGCGAAACAAGATTTTATCAATTTTCGTGTGTTAGTCCATCAATTTTTGGTAGTTCATAATTCCGATTTATTTTTGGCTAAATTTCTTTACAGATGTTCACTAATAATCCATGAATTTTTGGTGATTGGAGATTCCGATTTCGTTTTGGCTGAAATTTTTCATGACGTCCATTAAGATCTTAGTAATGGAGCTAGTTGGTTCCAATGGGCAAACATGCGCATTTTCAAGTCAAAACGAGCCCCAAAAGCAGGTAAATTAAAGATAAATAACTACAACTCTATTTTTATTACTCCCTTTGTCTATTTTTATTTGTCATGTTGCGTTTTTTGAAATTTAATTTGACTAATTTTTAAAGTTAAATTATATACATTAATTCAATATTTTAAATAAAAAAATAAATTAAATATTCAAAAACTATAGGAAAAATACTATACACTGCAATTTTATAGTTTGACTCTAAAAATGAAAAATACGATAATTATTAGTGGACGGAGGGAGTAATATTGTTGTAATATCTGCATTTAAATATACTTTAATTTTATTTTTGTATAAATAGATATTAGAATTTTGCTTATTATGCATTTCTATAACTCTGTATGTATTGTTCCCTTATCTACTTAGAGCTAAAGAGAGAGTAACAAAGAATGGCAGTTCACTACTATTGTTCGTTAATGTTCTCTTGCCCTTCACCGAAATCGTTGTCTAACAAAACCCCATTTCTGGGTTTTTCCATGGCAGCGCCGTCGTCATTAACCTTTTCCGGGAACAATCGGACCGCTCAAATTCGGTGCCAAGACAAAGCTGCATATATTCCTCTTGACCAGCGATGGATGTTTGAAGAATCTGAAATCGATGGCCCTGTAAACTTCTTTTTATTTGTTTTACTGATTAAAAATGGCAACTTTAGGATATATTGAATTTTGGGGAAAAAATATTTTGATTGATTTATATGGAAATAACTAGATTTTTCTTTGTTTGTGTGTAGGACATTTGGAATGAGACATGGTATCCCAAGGCTGCTGACCATGTGAACACTGATAAACCATGGTATATTGTTGATGCCAGTGATAAAATTCTTGGAAGAATGGCATCAACTATAGCCATACATATGAGAGGGAAGAATTTGGCTACATACACTCCAAGTGTTGATATGGGTGCATTTGTCATAGTGGTAAGTGTTTTTCTCTAAGTTAATTAACCATGTCAGCAAACGGATGGGAATTTGGTCTCCTAACCACCCTTCATGAGCTAGTTTTTGGGATTGAGTTAGTTCAGGTATCATATTTTAACATAGTATCCGAGTCAGACCTATCCCAATTTGTTGTTCACCTATGATGGACCCCCATTTAGAAGCGTTCACGCTTCAATTGAGATTTGGGCGTGCGGGGTGTGTTAAGAATGCCACATCGAGGGATGGGAATTTGATCTCCTTATATGGACTTGGACAAACACCCCTCGTGAATTAATTTTTGGAGGTTGAGTTAGGCGATCCAGGTGCCATATCTTAACATCCTACTCTATACTTTTTCAATTATAGCTTCAATATCCTCAATACTTAAGAATGTTGGACCATGATATGTAGTCTTAGATAGAAGATCATTGAAAGATAAAAACGGATCTGAACCTGGTATTGGTATTTAAGCTGACAACTGTAGAGACGTGATTCGTTATCCACTAAGTTTTGATTATTTACGAATACCTGTTGCTAGTACGTTCAGTTTTTATTTTGCATCTCATGACATCGAGTTCCCTGAGGCATGGTTCTTTATTCAGCTTCGATGAAATCTTTTATGTTGCATAAGAAACGTACAGGTGAACCTTACTTCCTATTATCACTTAGCTAGGCTGAAATTTGAAAGACTTGTGTTTGTTCAACTTAGATGAAATCCTTTGTGTGCATAGGGACCTGCTGCTGCTTACTGTCTGATCACTCCTCGTCGTATCACTTAACTAAGGTTTACACATTAGGCATGTGTCAATGCCATATTAGTTGGGTACATAAGAAAATTAGATTGTTTGACCCTACATCTGAACGCGTAAGATGAGCATTATATAACTTTGACACTTTCCAGCTCTCTTTAACAGTAAATTATTTTCTTGAACACCAAAAAAAGGTTAATGCTGAGAAGGTTGTTGTATCTGGGAAGAAGAGGAGCCAAAAACTTTACAGGAGGCACTCCGGCAGACCAGGTGGGATGACAGTAGAGACTTTTGATCAACTGCAACAGAGAATTCCTGAAAGAATCATTGAGCATGCTGTCCGTGGCATGCTTCCCAAAGGGAGGGTCAGTATGCTTTACTATCTGTGTTGTGCTGAGTTTTCTTTATGTTGATTAACCTAAAGAAGATGTTTGGCAATTTACATATAATGTTGGGGACCAAGTATCACTTACCAGTTATTAGGTACTTCATTAATAATATCTCTCATCTCCCGTTAGCAATAGCATCCATGGAACTTAATTACAATATACTTGTGTGTGTGTGTGTAGTATTTATCTCTACACACACATATAAACCAAATGATTTTAGATCCTAGATACACTTGTGCATAAAAGAGTATTACTTCTTCGAATGGAGGGTTAGACATGCCTTACCTTAATCCTGCATCATTTCTGTATGGCTATTGTTTACACTATAATGAAATTGACAAGGTCATTTATTGGATCTCAGAATTGGTGGTGATTGCACTTGCTTTGTCTTGAATTACTGATTACAATCAGTAGAAAAAAGATAGATTTCTGCATTTTTTTACATTTTATATACTCCACTCCACATTCTAAAGTGTCTGTTTATGCAGCTTGGTAGACAACTATTTACACATCTTAAGGTGTATAAAGGTCCTGAACATCCTCATGAGGCACAGAAACCTGTTGAATTGCCCATTAGAGACAAGAGGATACAGAAGCAGCGGTGAACTCCAAGTGATTCCACTTCTCATTTTTCGCTGTTGATATTCCTATAAGTTGTCTGTTTAACTTCATATTGTGCCTGGGGTTCCTGCTTTTCTTCTGTAGAGGTTTTCCATTACAAATTTATTTGCTTACACCTTTTCTAAGCCATTGATGTCCTTTAGGTTTCAGTTCTAATGAATATTTCTGCACTCCCTTCGTTCCGTTTCCTTGTGTTTGAGGTTTTATAAGTTATTCAATTTGGCATTCTAAGTTCCATGCTGACACTGTATGGTGAGAGCTAGCATTTGAATTGTGTTTTTCTGGAAAAGAAGTAAAAGTTTAACAATGAAATGTTGAAGATTCAAAAAACATCTGTTTTCAATTGAATTTTTATTGGTTAATACTTAGTTCACTTTTACAAACTGACAGAGACTTGCAAGTTAAAAGACCATTATTTTTATAAATGAAACCAGAAATAAATGCTTTGAATTTTATTGATACAACTGCAGCGATATGTTTGCCCAGATGAGTGACCATACAACACCAAAACTTTTTATGTAAACTTCAAAACTGGTTGATTAAAATTTGTTCATTTTGGTTGGTAGTGAAGTTGAGGACTCCGTTAATCCGCGGTCATCAAACCCGATTCTTAACATACCTCATATATTTGGCAGAAGAGTTGAAGGATCAGAAGGAACATCAGCACTTGCCTGCCAAAAAAAAAAAAAAAAAAACTCCAGTAAACCTCCAATGAATATAGTCTCCAAGTGTTAAGGACTCAATAGCACATCAAAATTGTTAAATAAACTACTTATCATAAAAAAGCAATGAATCCTCTGGTGGGTTGTCAAGGCTCAGGCACTAATGGGTCTTTTGGTCCTAGTATAAAATTTAGAATTACATTTATCCATGTTTGGTCAGTGTTCTTGGCTGATATGATATAAATCTATCACATATGCAATGTGGAATTATAATCCCAGGGACATCCTTGGTCCATACCAAGCGACCCCTCCTGCAAGTGATATGAATCACTATCCGATATGTTTGTACCACCGGATTCTTGCTAGTACATGGCACCAGAAGCCAGGGAAAATAGAGATGGTTATGTTTTACAAACTCACGATTAATCAAGGGTCAATGCCCATGAAATGGGCAAGCAGTCTAGAATACATAGAAATAATCTTCTTGGAATTAATGTCCAGAAAAAGAAATCTTAAAAATAGAACTTAAGCATAAAAGAGTTAACCAAAAGAGGCCAGAGGAAGTTTTAGCGGGAGATCAATGCAGCTATGAAAATTGTTTAGTGTTGCCTACTAACTGAAACACATAAACATGTCTGAATGTTGCCTGTTTTACTTCAAAAAAAGAGTCAACTTTTCTTTTCTTTTCCTTTCCAGATAAGCTTGGAATTGTCTATCTCATTTTCTAAAGTAGCATTTCCAAAAGTGAGAGAAGAACTTCCATGCAACAATCTGGGTAATTTGCTGGGCAACCATAAGCAACCTTGTTACCCAGGGTTTTTCCACTTTTGGTGTAACGAAATCGTGTCATACCTTGAGATATCTTGTTATCAACATCTTGGTGCTGAAATTGAAGCCTTCAACTGATTCTCCTTTCTTACGAGATGCATGAAGTTGCTTTCTAACTTGAGTCGCTAGAGACTGCAGAGGACATTAATAAACAAGGTACTCAGTATTATATTAGTATTATAGAATGTTCAATTACTCAATTTAAGGCATTTTCTTAGAAGTACCTTTCCTAGCTCCACACCCCACTGATCAAAAGAATTGATACCCCATACGAAGCCTTGGACTGCAACTCTGTGCTCGTAGATGGCCAGTAACTGAAAGAAAGGAAAGATGATAGCGTTAAGATGAGATTAGGGATCACAAGAAGAGGAATGTGTCTTTACACGAGGATAATTGTCACTACTTGCAGCATGCCACAAAAATGAAGACAAAGGTCAAGATGAAAGATATTATCTTGAGAAAACACCATAATCAAACAGGAATCTCCTTTAATCAAGCATGACCAAGAAATGTCAGAGAATATAATGACCATTCTCTCACCATCCTACAGGCAATACTACTACTTGCAAACACTGTGTCAAGTTCATCAACTGTCAAATTATAATTAAAGGTGGTCTAAAATATAGCACTTCTCTCACAGACTAATTTGGTAGTACTAGTATAGTTATTCCACACTTTTAGCATCTTCTCCAACTGCAAAGAACTACGGCAGAGATCTCAGGATAACGGAGATGCATAATCCCAATTCCCAACATCAGGGATCTATGAGTTAGTTTTCTAACAGAAATGTGGCTCTGAATTTTACTTGCAATAAGCTATCTCTCCCTCTGCATCTTTATTTATATCTATTTCTATAGGAGCAAATTAGAAAGGCTTGTGTCCTAACATCGAACTTTATACCAGCTACTGGGACATATACTATCAAGTCATTTATTGACGGTAAAGAAGCAAGAGAAGAGATTGGAGAAATGTACATAGACTAGCTTCACATGGAACTTTTAAAGAGATTAAAATCACTGAGTACAAGATTCAACTGGTCATTGTTAGTAGCAATTTATTAGCTTTTCAGTTAATTAATTTTATCAGGTAATTTCATTGAAGAAATTTATTTTGGTAAAATGTAATATCAATCGACCCAAAGGAATCACCTCATTGTCTCTTTCAAAAGCAGTAAGTTATTCCTTCTCACGCTTTACCCCTAAGCTCTACCACTCAAAAATAAATAAATGGGCAGCCCATTGCACTAAGGTTGCATCAGTGACAAACAGAATTCATTGAAAATCATTGATGCAGTTAATAGAAAGGTAGCAGTGAGTTTCACACGGTCACTAATACAATGGTACAAACTCAATACGTAGGACATACTGTGTCACTCAAAACTCAGAAACACTTGTAGAATACTTTAATATCTAATATCTCATACCTGTCCAATATTGTAAGCAGTCAATGATGGAAGTAGTATACTTAGAGAAGGTCGATTTCCAGAAAATGTCTGCAAGATATTGTAGGAGTTTGAGAATTGACCTCTAAGTATAGCAGAATATCATCAAATAAGGAAGGAATTACCTTATGAGAAACAAGATGCTCAGGAATATTCTCCTTTTGCAACTGCTCTGGTGTCTGTGAAGAAAGTTGATACTGATAATCAATTGAATGAAATATATTTCCTAATTTTAACTAAACAGGTATGTGGTGGCCGGTGGGTATATTGTAAAAAATAGAAAAAGTGTCTCACCTTCCCATAAGCAAGGGCATCTGGCTGCGCAAAGAAGTTCGACATGAGCTCATCATGGTTATTCACCACTTCATCTGAAAATGAGTAGCCCAAAATTAGATAAAGGGAAGCAAATGGAATAAGCAGCAGACTGTAACCTAGGTGTCAATGTTTTATTTTGTCTTCCTCTGTAAAATGGGAATGGGAGACCATGATATTAGGCTAGAAAAGTCGCGTGTTGGCTGCCTTTTGCCTTAAAATTGAATACTTTAATTATGTTTCAGCTAAAATCTGAGCATTACATAATTAATACGTGTGTTGTGTTGTGTAGGACTTGTTCTCCAGTAAAACTAATTTGGAGCAAAAACAGATGAACTGAAGCTTCGAAGTCTGACTAGAAGTTCTAGGAAATTAACCAAAGTCAAGCTCATGGGTCAAGAACTAAGTGTGCATGAGAAAAATTGACAAGAAAAAATAAAAGACCCAAAGTTACCCTTGAACGCCATATGGCCCAAGGTGCCAGGGCAATTTTGGATCAGAACTGCAGAAATTATGGTCTTGGGAAATCCCTCTTGGCACCGCATGCCAAGCATCGTGTGGCACATTGTGCAAGGTCAATTTGGGCCATCTGTTGTTGAAATCAGTCTCAGGATTTTACTATTAGCACAGCGTGCTATGCTAATTTTGGGCATGTGTGGTCCTGCTTTGGTTCATTAAGGTCATTTCTACACGGTATAAATACATGGAAAGCACACTTTATCAAAAAAAAAAAAAATACATGGAAAGCACAACTTGGGAGGACTTTTGACCTAAGATGTAGAGGAAGGCTCCTCGCTTCGAGACATGAGGATTCGAAGAGTTGCCATCGATGATCAATTAAATACAATAGTTTGGACTGAGAAGTTGGTTGTAGTGTTTTCTAGGTTTTTATTCTTATTTGCAATGTACTTCTCTTCTACGAAGTAATTTTCTCATAGGACATAGATGGATATGGTATAATGATTATCACTTCCAGTTTTAAATCTTGTAGAATGCTTAGAACTTGTCGTGGATTTCTAAAGAAATTGTGGAGTAACGTTATTGCATGTTAATCAAAAGAGAAGTGTTTTGATGAATATCTTTTGTAACAAACGCACTTTCATAGTGTTTAAATTAGGCCATCGAAGACTAACGAGTCTAATCTTATTGCTTAATGTCACCCATGGATGAGATATCGGTAGAATGATGTTACAAATGAGTGATTGTACCAAGGGAGTGATGTATGAAGATGTTCAACGGTTGAAGCCAGTGTTGTGTATGGCGGATTGTCAGCTCAGATTTCCTGTGGTTTTGAGTCTTGAAGTTGTGTGGTTTCAATCGGTTCTCCCAGTCAAGTGAAGCACCTGATGCCGATCGCGCCTCCCCAGGTTTGGGGTGTGACATCTTCACATTGCATGGTTCGGTTCATATTTAGCAATCCTTCTAAGTAATAGGAAGTACTTATAAATTATTAATCTGAACTGAAGTTAGAAAACATCCGCATGAAGTTCTCATTGAACAAATCTCATCACCTTGCAGAAGTATGCTATGGTTTCATTATTTTATCTAATGTAAATTGAGTTAATTCTAAAGAAGAATCTCTGTTAGCAATGGATGATCTAATTGCTCGTATGCAGGAACAATATGGGAAAACTATTAATGTGGCAAGGGATCAGAAGAAGAGCTATGGGATGGACAGAGGAGCTTCAATGGGCTAGTATGCATGCAAATAGTGGTAGTACAGCTGCAGATCTCTACAGGCTTTCCTTTGCATGCTGTATCTATGCTTTGTGGCATGAGAGGAATGTTCTGATCTTTCAAAATCAGAAAACTGAACTTAATATTCTGTTGAGAAGAGCGGTCCAAGAGATACAGAACAGAGGTACAATATATAGTAGGCTAAAGAGGATTTTGGAGAGCTTGAATTACTATCCTAAGCTTGTTCTAGCTAGTATTTACATAGTACTGGTTGTATAGGATAGAAGATAGTAGGCTAAAGAGGATTTTAGAGAGCTTGAATTACTATCCTTAGCTTGTTCTAGCTAGTATTTACATATACTGGTCGTATAGGATAGAAGAGGAAGTTTTGGAGCATGCAGACATGGGGTTGTCCCATTGCCTGCCAGTTTTTTTGCTTTTTAATTATCACACTTGGTGGTAACTGGTAACAAAATCTTTACTTACCAAAAAAAATTATCGAATTCGCAAGATTCAATAATACCTAGAAGCGAACCTTGAATAAGAGTATATCCTTAGAGAATAACCTATCTCGTTGATCGCCCTAGTTCGTCCCATTGTAAATTATCATTCACTGCCCGTTTCATGAATATGTCATGAGTCTTTAACTTGTTTAATTTCCATTGCAAAGCTCGTGGTTTATAACCATCTCAGCTACAAGAATAGTTATTTGTACCAATCCTAGTGGAAATGATAAACTTTTCTATACTATCTTTCACAACAAGGATTACTTTTTATATATCGCTCGTCAGACCAGACGGAAAAAAAAAGATAAAAAGTAAAAGGAATTGGTACCTTTTAGGTAAATAGGCTGCTGACTCTTAACAACACCAATAAAATCACAAGGAATAACACGGCCCTGAAAATTCCAGGAAGATGGTGTTCAATATTCAAGTGAGATTTTGTAAAAAAGAACTAAACATACCAAGAGTAGATGATACATGAGCACTTGTTTAACTAACAACAATCAGAACAAAAAATAATTCATGGAAAAAGCATGGCATTCCAAGCAACATTTGATCTGTACCTTATCTTAAAAGAGTATAAAGCTGAAATATGTAAAGTTAAGAAGAATGATAAAATGAGGTAACATCATCAAATAGGAAACAAATAACTAATTCCACTCAAATAACACCCCTGGAACCCCTTTCTTCTTTCAGTTTTCCTTTTGGGGTGGTTGTTTGAGGGGGCGGTGGTTGAGTTTTGGATCGTCCTCGCTAACCATCCCTAGAACCTCCAAATTGACATCCTTCCACCGACACATCCCAAAAGATAATTAAATGAAGAACCAAAGCACCACCTAATAACAACAAGAGTTACAAATCTCCTAAATTAATTCACGTAATATATTACATAGCATGTCGAAACTATAGTGTGTGGGACAGGAATGCAAATGGAATTTTCTAATAACCTTGTAGGTCTTCTTCAAATTATATCATTAATATGCTTCGAGATTCTTAATGCAAACAAAAGAGCAATGCTCTTGTCTAAGAGCCGCTTTTCGCACAAAATATTTCAATGACATAATCCCAACACCTACAACAGCAAAATAACGACATAAAGCTTCTACAATTAATTTTTATTAAGTTGAACAGTATATAAGATAAAAATGTAGTCAACAAACTGGAAGTGTTAATACAATCTTGAACAAGAAGAAGTTGACACATGTTATCTGCCTAAATCAAGTACAGAATGGGCATAATTTCAGGAAAAAACATGAAGTGTTGGAACTGGAAATTTATGCTACCTGGTGAATTAATTGGTAAAAGCTGTGTTGGCCATTCGTCCCTGGTTCACCAAAGTCAATTTCACCAGTCTGATAAGGAAGAGGGACACCATCAATTGACACCCCTTTCCCATTACTCTCCATACTGACCTGAATTCAATCAATTTTTTGTAAAGGATGTAAGTATGGCATCTGGAATAACATACAAGCAAGCAAGCAAGTTAGAATAACATGCCTGTTGAATATGAGGTGCCAACTTCTCCAGTGCTTGAGAATAGGGTAATATTGCCTGAAATATCAAATGTTTAGTATGGTAATGATGAGTCAACCAGATACCCCAGATGGAAGCAGAATGATAATATACTCACTCTTGCTGGATATCCAAGGAATGAAACATTCCACACACTCAGCAAGCCTAAAAGCACCTGAAACAACAATGAGATATTAAGAATCAAGCAATAGAGTTTAGTGATGTGATATAAGCAAATCAAACATCTGACACAGACTATAAAGTTGTTCTTAGCAGATAATGCTTGGGATTGAGGAGTAATAATCCAATAACCAAAGGTGCAAGTAATTGCAAAAGAATCTTCAAGAGTTCGAAGTATGAAGAGAATGAGGGAAATATAGAAAAATAAGGCGAAAGAGGATTCATTGCAGAGAAATAAAGAGGCAACAAAGTGTATGTATAAAATGTGTAACAGAGCCTGGAGTAACAGAGAAAGAGGCTTAACCACAGAAGGGAAAACTTCAGATTCACTAGCTTGGTAAGAATAATCAGAATGCAAACATGCCAGACGGGACCAGGCTAGAAGTCACTGAAGTCTGAACTGCCCCAATCGTTATAACAGCTACAAACCGTTTGATTGCTCTGAGAAAATTGAATCCGACAACGAATCAAGGGTACAGGCTTGGCTCAATATCTGGGTACAGATGCAAACTTAATCAACAAAGCACCTCATTGGCTAGGAGTAGAATGAAGCGACCAGTCTTAAGATGTGGAGGAAACACAAGTAGACAGGCTATACATCAATATAAGCACACACGTACATTTGCATCAAATAATCTGACAAAATATTTATTGTTTGTGAAGTGTGTTTTCTTTCACTTAGCCCCTCAGTTTGGACTTCTGAACTCTCTAAGGCGGAATGCGCCGCTCACCGATCTAATTACATCACAGGGTAAACCAACTGAACATTACAGAAATATCACAGCACTACGCATAAGAGAACAGAACAATTAAGTATAAGAGAGAACATAAACATAAGTTTCTATGAGCAGGGACATACAGGTATATTTTTCTCAAATGGTGCTGAGAGGAAATGCTGATCAACACTTGAAGCTCCCTTCAGAAATCTTAACACGTAGAGAACATGTCAGAAAAAATTATTAAAGCAGTACAAGCAGAAGTAAAAGAAAAAAGGGTAGCAAAATGAAACGCCTCTAACATGCAACGTGACAATTAAGGAAGCTGCTACCCTATGACAACCAATTCTTTGGAAGAACAAAACCCTTCAGATATATAGTGTTCTCTTGATATAGAAAGTTAATCCGCCAAACCAATAAAGTTGGCAAGTAACATCCTAATATTTAAGCTAAGAGATGGAGACACCAAACTATGCAAATAGAAGAAGTGCAGCCTGCCATCACTAAGGGCCAGGGGCAAAAGGTGGCAATTTGTTTCCAGTCTTTCTTTTCACCATATACACGAGGTAATGATTATGAAATAAAAAAGACCAGATCTTATGGATACAACTAATCAGCAGATATGGTTTATACTTGACCTGTCGATAGATCATGGGCAGAGTATACAATTAAAAAACCTATAACGTTTAGATGTATGTGGTCAACATCAAGGTTGCATCAGATACTAAAATAACATGAAGGATCAATGTGCAAAGGTAGCTGCAAATTACTTACTTCTCAACAATGGAAAAACCATATTGCAGAGAAAGAGGCAATACTCCAACTGCACTGCAGACTGCAAAACAAGGATTACAATAAATATATTTGATAAATTCCCTTATTTTTAGTTAAGTAATCATTTAATATATATTTTTAGATAAACAAAATTTGATAGCAAAATCTGTGTGCATCTGCCATGATACTCTTAAAAAGACTTACCACTAAATCGACCTCCTACCCAGTCCCAGAAAGCGAATGCATTATTTGGATCAATGCCAAATTGTTCTACGAGCTGTTACAAATTGATACGTTCAGTAAAAAAAATCGTGGGCTAATATATAATGTATTTTCAGTGATGAAATTCAAGATCTAGAAAAACCAGAAATCTCTGATATCCTTTATTATGAACAACAAAAAATGTATGAACAACAGAAAATGTACCCCTCAATCCATACAACAGATGAATTCAGCAGAATAAAGTTGCTCAGTCTTTCTGCTTATAACAGATGACATGGATAATTAAAAATAAAAACAGTAGAAGGGCTGTGTTGTATACACAATCCAGATATAATAGTAACACTTGAATATGCATGATCATACTAGCCAAAGCACCACCTAAATAAAATTACACTGTCCTCCCTGAATACAAAGCCCAAACGTTCAAGAAGGAGCATATTGTTTAAATTTGTAGGAGGAACAATAGATTAACAAATTACTCACTAGACAAGGGAAATTGTAAGACAAACTAGAAGAAGATGCAGTATCCTTATTCCTTTCTACAAAATGCAACCGATGAAAAAAGAAAAGACATTCTACAAAATGCACTGATTAGGAAAAAACCTTTTAGGACTTTGTAATTCTAACAGTCATTAATGTTGATCTGGCGATGAAACAAGATCCATTTACATTTCAGGATAAAAATTGACCGATTTAGCTACAACCGAGCTGTTTCCAGTACTTCATCATGATTTATCTAGAGTAAAAATTTGATTTACTCTGATACCCCCTCCAATTTATACCACTCTTGGAAAGTTAATAATTGTTTAATAGAATTCCACTTCTACAAAACTTTCAGAACTTTCAAGAATTCAAAATCATTAGAATATCAAAATTTTGAAGTTGATGGGATGTGGTGATATTTTTAAATTTTTTTTTTTGATAAAGTTATTCAGATGGTATGTGATGTGATATTTTCTGTATCAAACTAACTTTTCGATCATCACATAGAATTTTCCTTGTCTACAACTAATATAATATATATGTCAAGTTAACATCTAAAACTCTATGTCACGTCAAAGGCTTTGCAAGTTGCAAGTCAGAAATCTTGTGATCCTTGTTTCGAACAAAGATACACTATCAAAATCAAGCTAAACTCAAAGATACTATATCCCACAAAGGCAAAAAAAAATTAAATAAGTATGATTTTACTGCAAGAAGTAGTTCAAATGACACAAAAAAAGATGAGTAAAGGAGATAACCCACCTTAAGATTGGTACTAACTGCAACCATATGCTTTGCAACTGCCTGAGGTCTAAAAAAGTAAGAATCCCCCAGAAAAGGGACGTTCGAGTCAAACAAAGATTTGTGACAACAAAACCAACACTAAACATCATAAAAAAATAAACACCGATCCAACATCATAAATAAATAAGCACTAGTCGATGCACTTCAATAGGTGCACAAGCGACCAGTATACCAAACAATACTAAGTGATCCTTTCAATATATACTGATTGATGTAAAATTGAACTACCATATTTCATTTGCTAGGCCATTTTTAGCTGGTGATAACAATAGCAGTAATAAATCACGTAGCAGGTGATGGAAGCTTGGTTGGTTCATGTTTTTTTCCAAAGCTCCCTTTCCACGGGTTTAACCTGATTTCTAGGAATTGGACTGGTCAACAAAATATCAAAAGTAGTTTCTTGTCATCTGAATTAGCTGTTTGTATAATTTTATGCATGAATATCTTTCAGGTTTAAAGATATTTCAAGGAAGAAAGCAACCAAAGAATGCATTATTTTGGGAACACATGAGCATAAGTATATCTTGCTTGTATTAGTTTCCACATTCAAGCATGTCAACTATCCCCCTTCCCGAGTTGGTTCCTCTAGTTTCATATCATCAATGAATTCAACAAATTGAGTCTTAGAAGTGGTGCTTCAGTTGCAGGTCCTCTTTTCTTCTCTAATGGGTATCTAACCACATTAAAATCTCCTGTCAATACCCAAAGGTCAATAAACAGACCCTAACAGCTCCCACATCTCCAGTGAGTTTAGAGTTTCTATTTCCTCCACATCGATCAGCATCTGGCTCAATTATTATCATCATATGCATGTCCCTCTCCCCCCACCCCCACCCCCCTGTTTCTGATAATTTTGCATCATCCACCCTCAATGACCATCATAGCATCCTCATAATTATCTTCAAGGTCATCACTTTCTTCACTGTCTTTTGTCTCCTTCTGATCCAGATATTGTAGTTCTTCTGCTTGTCGCAACGCAGTCATCATTCAGAATTATCAGGATTTCTTTACCAAATTAAGATTCGTCCAGCAACGGAAAACTCAACAAAGAATGGACTAAAGATATATGTCACTAAAAGGTTAAATTAATGTGCCTTCTAGAAAAAAGTTAAATTAATGTGTGACACCATAACTGATGAACCTGGGTTTCTCTTTGTGTAGCTTCATATCACCTTACAAATGTTATGGTAAAACTTTGTTTGAAACAATGTGGTAGAAAGCAACATGCCAAAACTGAATTCTCTTAATATCTTTCCAGATGGAAGCGGCAACACCAACATTCTCTTTAACCTACTGTGGGTTTTGTTAGAAACCAGGAAAGTCAAGCAGGCTATTCTAACTTCATCCACAATTGATCCAAGGTAACCACCTCAGGCTAGATAGTCAGTTTCAGACAGAGATACAGACTATGGTCCCATCAGTTGTACGGTCAATACTTCCCATAATAAGGCACAGAATAAAAATTAATAGTTCTAAAGTATAACATTAAATATTAATAAATTTCTCTAGTTGTAGGAAAAAAACATTGTCACACTTACCCTAATGCAGAGGAGATCCACTCCCTCATTGTACGGGCATTTAGCATTGTCTCGGCAGTAGTAAAAGTCTTTGAGACCACCACAACTTCAAGCAAGACAAGAAGATATTATCAAGGATAAGTCTGATATATTTACATGTCTCTATTTGTAGGAAAAGAACATCAATAAATATTAACTTACCTAGAGTTGTTTCAGGATTCAAGCCTGTTATATTTCGGGCTACATCAATTGGATCAACATTCGCGAGACTGCAACCACAAAGAAATGTAAATATAACTATTCTCACAATTCAGAAAGAGAGCGTTTTCTTTGCTCTAAACTAGAAATATTGGACTATTTAAAGAGGGACACAACATGTATGGCAATAGATGCAGGGCGGCAACCAAAATTGGTTCAAATAATTCCTTCACACTTACAATCGCAACTGGCGCCCTCTTGCACACTCACTAGCCTCCGCTTCTGTAATATGCCAGGTTTAAAAGTTTAACATTTGGCAAGTTAAAAACTAGACAACAAAGAAAGCAAAACAAATGAATAGCTTTTGTTTGGATGAGAGGGTCATATACATACCTGTTTGAAGTGCTGTGTGTACGAACAAAGGGCCCAAGAAACTGCCACCTATACCAACAGCTACAACATCTTTCAATGCTTTTCCTGTGGCTCCAACCTATCAAGAATCGCCTCTTGATTAGAAACTTAGCAGTATTGCTTAAATGAATCTCTTTGATGATCGATATTACCCAGGAACCACTGCGAACCCTCTCAGAGAAGTCTCGGATCTTATCAAGTACATGCCAAACCTCAGGAACAACATTCTTTCCGTCACTATTTATGACTGCATCCCTTGGAGCACGCAGTGCAACATGAAGAACGGGTCTGTTTTCTGTGCTGTTTATCTACAAGAAAGATTAAATAATAATGATGGAAAACCACTCACTAGCTGACAGGATAACTACAAAGAATCTAAATACTGTAAGAACTAGTAATTTCTCCATAGCTATATGAGATTCGAGTTGCTAATATCAGATTAACTAAGGATCCTTTGTCAGTGTCCCCTAGTCATTAGAGCACACCGATATTGATGGTCAATATTTGAATTAACAAATTCCTATTATACTGTTTGTAGACAGGAGACAACAAGTACATCCTTTATACAGTTTAGTAACATAGAGGAAATGCAAATTTACAATACTAATACAAAGTGCTTAATGAGTTTTCTGATGAAAGGTTTTGGTTTTTCGTAGGACCAAACATACTGACCAAAAAAACGCCTTTGTGAGTTCTTTATAAAAAAAAAAAACGCTTTTGTGAGTTAGAAGATATCCTAGTTCCTCAATTATATCTAATATGTTGACAAATTATTCTAGTTCCTCAATCAACATTCAAGATGTCGATGATTCCATTTGGCATATAAATAAAATAAGCATACTACATTCACAAAATTCGAGTTTAATCCAGTTTATTGAAGAAAAAAGTTATCTTATCCTACTGAAACTATCAAAAACTATTCTTCAATATAAATAAGATTGCACTAGGCTTACATGCTCTCCATTGAACATCCGAATAATCTTCTCCTTAACATGTGCTGCCTGCATCAAAATGCGAGGTTAACTTTCTAATTAAGCTGAAAGTGACTCATATAAAGAGAAAAAAACAAACCTCAGCTAAATTGAAGAGCTTTTTCAATGTATCAAGGGTGGCTCTTTGTCTCGAGTAATCGATCAGAATCCCATCAAACTCCCTATACATTGATTTGATTAGGTTTAAAATAAAAAATATTTCAAAAAAACATTGAATTAAAGCAAATAAGTATCATACACCATCATTGATTGACATCGATCAGTGTGATTCAACAAATCACGCAAATGAGTTTTGTTAATTTCTTCAACATGAGCCTGCGATTGAAGAGAAATTTCACATTAATAACAAACTAGGAGTAATTCATATTCATAAAATTGTGAAAATTGCTTACTCGCAAATCCTTCCAGGACTGAGTATCGCTAATTAAAGCAGACGAAGCCATTTCTGAATAAAATTTCACTCTTTGGAGACGATTAGGAGAAGAGTATGAATGGGAGCTGAGTTGAAACAGATAAATATAGCGATTTAAGGCCCAAAAAGGAAAAAAGTATTGACCTCAAAATTGTGACTATTTAGTTGGAAAAAAAATTATTAATAATAAATAATTATGTACTAATTTCGTTTCTATTTATATGATCACTAGCTAAATGATTCGTGCTTTGCATGGGATGGTATTTATTAAGTTTATGATCATTCGGTAAAATTTATATTTTCGATACATACATTGATTGTAAGAATATTTTATCTTAAGGCAAAGTGTTCCTCCAAAATCTTCAAGTGCTATATTTTTCTAATTTTCACTTTTATTATACAAAGTTATGAGTCATAGAGAGATTTTAAGTATAAAAATAAAGTCTAAAAAATCTCCATAGAAATAGTTGTTCAGAAATAATTAAATTTTCTAAATTCCAAGAAGTTAAAAAGAACAATATCAAATATTAAAGAAGAGATCAAAAAACCTCAAATCACGCTCCACGTCCATACAAGAACATAATTAACTAATTCAAAAGGAAGACATTCGGCTCCTTACTTTTGAACTTCCATCAATATCTTTTTTATTATAGTATGTCGTATCATGTATGTGTTAAAAATGACCCTAAAATTGTTACTATTATAAAGTTATTTTTTCATTGTCTCATAATAGTCATTATTATTGCTTAGATTTCATATTACCAACTCCAACTTATTTGAAATTGAACCACAGTTATTTTTATGGTCATAATATGTCGTTATACAAAGAATTAATGCAATGATCAATCAAGTAGTAGGTGACAGCAATGATCAATCAAGTAGTAGGTGACATATGAAGGTAACTGTTCACAACTAGATATTATAAATCAAAGAGGAAATACATAATTGCCATTGGAGATTGCAATTTCTCTTTTTTTTCCTTTTTTTTTAAAAAAATTGTGAAAAATCAATTTCCCGTGATTAGGTTTTGAGGGAGAGATGTCAAATGCAAGCTTGAATCGCATTTGTAATGATGAGAACGATCCAATGTTGCATTTAACAATCCAAAGTAAACATGGAGACTTGATGGAATTGCAGACTTTGTGGTCTGAGGACAACCCAACTAGAAGATTTTGGTCCTGTTCACACTTTCGTGTAAGTTCGATATATATTTGTTTACTTTTTTTTGTCCAATGTCTCAATAAATTCAATGTGTATAGCCTACTTTATAAAATTTCATGCAAGTTACTTTAGATTGAGGGATCTGGAGGAGATTAAAATATGATTCAAGTCTGTTACTTCAAGATTGACGAATAGAATTAAGGAATTGAAAGAAGCATTACAATTCTATAAAATTAAAGAGAAGAAGATGAAATTGTTGGAGAAAAAAGGTGATCAAGTATGTCATGATAAGCTAATCAAGAAGAAGAAAATGAAATTTAGCATCTTGAATTGGAAGCTTATCATAGTGTTTGTCGCAGTTTTTTTTAGGCATTAATAAGAATGTGAATGTTGAAAGATGTAGTTGTATGCTATTGAAATTGCCTTAGTTGTTGGTTGTTGTTTTCGTTTATGTTTGGTTGTGTAATACATTGAAAGTTTGTCTAGTTTAAGGAAAACTTATTAGTTTGTGTAATGTTGTTGTCGTTGATGTTTCATTGTGTAATACATTGTTGTTGTTGTTGTTGATGTTTGGTTGTGTAATGCCTCTATCTTGTGTGATATTTGTGACCATTTAACAATATATACAACACTGTAATCTCTTCTGCCAACTTCCTTTCATACTTGATCAAAAGAGACTAATCATAATGACAAAATGAGAACTTCATTTTATTCTTACTGAAAGTTTGAAGTTGATACAACTTGATTATATGTCACAAGAATAAAGTTGCATAAACAAACTTGGCAAAACACAATTGGTACCCAAAAATACACCAAAATATAATTTGGTATCAAGAAAAGTGTACATAACACAATAATAAAAAAAACACACAAAAAAACAACTCCAAAGTCAATTATTTCTTAGCAACAGTTGCAAACTGTATTTGAATTCTTTTTTCGCCCCTCATTTGTTGAAGTCTATTACTTGTAATGGCTGATTTTCCTTTCCATTTTACTCCAAAATGTGATTGATATCCAATATCTTCAGTAACCTCATCAGACCTCCTTGAAACTCTTATACCAATGTCAATAACCCTACTACCTTGCATTCCAGGTTGCATAGATAAACCATAAAGGTTATGAAAAATCATCATCACCAACAAAAAACAGTTCTACTTACAGTAACAGTTGTAAAACCATTATCATCAACCAATACTCCAAATCCTACCTTCCTTCGCCTTTTAAAAGGTCTTGAAGATTGTCCACTACTATTGCCTTTATTCTCATGATTTGTTTGAGGCATACATATTCTTCTGCATATTCCTCTATTTGTGCCTTCATTCACTTGGTTTTGGTGAGGCATCTCACTTCTATTGCTCCCGTTCTTTCCTCTGCCCCTTCCTCTGGCCTTCTTCTAGCCCTTCCTTGAGGCATCGTTTGTGTGTTGTGCTGTCTTCATTGAGGCATTAGTTGTGTTGTCTTCCTTGAGGCATTACATGTGTGTTCTCCTGGCTTCCTTGAGACATCCCTCTTCCCTTGGACATTCCTCTCCCTCTTTCTCTACCATTTTCATTGGCCTAATTATTATAACACAACATATTAGTATATATTCAACTAAATATTAATGAAAATTGATACAATTACCTGTGGTTAAGGAAGTGTTGCAGTTTGAGTTGAAACAGATGGAGGAATAGGACAACCTTTTTTATTGTGGCCCTTTGTATAACAATTGCTACAAAGTCATAACAGTTCCACATTTACTAAGCTTACTAGTTCTATTTGTTTCATTTGCCTCTTTCCTTCTAGCTTTACTTGGCTTTCCAGGCAACTGCTTAACTTCTGGTAGTTGAACTGTTGGATTAACAGATGGTGGCCACATACTCATATTGTTCATTGGCTGAATTACATATTCATATGTGTTTAGGTAGGTTTCTTGTTATAACAGTTGACCACATAATTAATTTGTTCAAATTGGTTGTATTGTAAGGTAGCAACACCATGAGGACAAGATATGCTCTTAAGCTACCAAGCTCTGCAACTATGACTGCGCCTAACAATGTCTACACATTATGTAAAACCTTTGTCTACAACTTCAAAACCCCTTTCTCCATTCCATGATATGTTATACTACATTGACTTACTAATGTTTTATTGTAAAATCTTGAAAGTCATGGATGAAATAGCAGTGACCCATGTGTTTGAGAACTCTCTTAATTGGCCAATTCTTTTTATCATATTTACCCTAATCTCTTTTAAACATTGTAATGATTGTCTTGTATCTTGCAGACAATATCCATAAATTGAAGCTCTCTGGCATATTATTATCAACTAAGTCATATTCACTATGTTCTTTAAAATATTTATTACATCGGTCTACATTGTAGTACATAAGACCATCCAAGCATTCCCTTCCCAATTTTCTCATAGCCTCTATATTATCTCTCAATTCAGCTTCAAATGCAGATTTTGCAATCATTTAGAAAAGATTTCTTCTCTCTATTCCTTCCAATATTTGCACTAATTTGCAAGCACATGTCTAGCACACATCCTGTGTTCAACAAGTGGTAACAAATCCAGCACTGCAATTTCCCGTCTATATTAAAAACAGAAATAAACATATAAAATAGTTAATGTGAATCAAAAAGTAAATAAAATAAAAGCATTAATGTGAACCAAATATTCAATTAACAATCAAGGACATACCTTTTGCATATCAGTAATAAGGTAAGTTTTTGTCCTTCTACAAGATCAAGGTCATCCTTCAGTAGAGTCAAAAATCATGCTCAAGTAAATTTTTTCTCAACCTCAATTACTACCTAGGCAATGGGCAACATCTGATCATTTCCATCTTTACAAACTGCCACCAACAACTCGCCTCTGCACACCCCTTTGAGAAAACATCTATCTAGGCCAATGCACTCCTAGTACCTCCAAAGAAAGCTTTCTTTAAAACATAAATGCACACATAAAATTCTTCAAAAATTATATGCCCAATTTCAGCAGTTTCTCCAACTTTAATAATACAAATGTTATCTGAATTTATTCTTAAAATCTCATCTGTAATAAAAAATTCTTCCATACTCAACAGTGTGATCACCCATAATCTCTTTTAATACGCTATCTCTAGCTCTTCTCACTGTTGTCTTTCCAACTTGAATATCCAAATTTTTTTTCTAATAAGCTCCTGCAACTTAATAATTCTGATGGTTGGCTGCTCACTTATTCTATCCTTGTATCTAGCAACTAGAAACTTTGAATTGCACAAATAGTTATGAGTTGAACACACACAAATATGAATAGGGTTGTACCTTTTAACCACAAAATTTATAGTTTGGTTATCTAAACTTGCAACCAATAACTAAGGACAACCCTTTTTGCAACACCTAACTCTAACTCTTCCAGGCTCATTCACATATTTCTCAATTTGAATTTTTCTTGAACTGCATATTTGGTTACAACTTCCCTGAATTCTCTTACATTTGCAAACACAAGACCTAATTCTCAAACGATCTTCTCAGAAGTTGGATAAAAAACAACTCTGTTGTTTTCTTCTTTCTAACAATTTGTTCAACCTCTTCACCATCTCCCCAGCCTTTTTCTTCTTCTAATTTAAAATTAGGGGCTTCATCACTTGGATAGTAAGGTTTATCACCCCTAACTTACCTAATAAACAATCCTTACTACCAACATTTGTTTCATCATATATTAAGGCCTTTTTCAGTAGTATGAACTCGTTTTGTAGTCGTGCCTCTAGTTCTCCTATTTAACCTGTTAAAATGCCTTCTTGAAGCCCTGAATTCTTTTTACTCTTCATGAACATCACTATCTAATCTCTCTTCACTTCTATACACTTTAGATCTCTCATCTGATTCTCTATCTGATAAGTCATATGATTCATCATCTGAACTTTCTACACTTAGATTGGAAGGTTCAGCAGCAGGATTAGAAGGTTGAGAAGAAGTGTTAGATGGTTCACCAAGAGGATTAGAAAGCTGAGATGAAGTGTTGGAAGGTTCACCCAAGAGGATTTGTGATGAAGGGTTAAAATTTTCAGAAAGAGGACTAGAAGGTTCAAAATTAAGGCTAGGAGACTCAACTTCATTAAAAGATGTAAAAAAATCCGCTTTTGATGTCCCACGATTCTGCTAGTTTTCCCCACCTACACCAGTGTCCCTCACATGGGTGACATAATACAAAGCCAATGGAACAATTTATCGCTCATTTACCTCATGACAAATATAAACATCCATTCTATCCCCCTTTTTAAACATAGAAAAAATGTCAGAATTAACCTTATCACTTTTAACTTTAACCAAAAAGCCACTGATTGGAGATCTAATAAAAACAAAACAATATGTAGTATATCCTAAGTCCTTTATGTAGCCTTTCAGTTTAAAATAAGATATTCGATCAGTGTCTATTTCCAAAATTTCAGTCACAAACCCACCAATATAATTAGATGGGGGACAAAACACTACTTTCACCCATGATACCATCTTAAAGTTATAAGAACAAATGACATTGTATGAAATCCTAAAAACATAGTTACAAACCGATCTCAGAAAAACTGATATTCAACAAAAACAATATTCAACAACACCAACCCAATATTATAAGAAATCCTAAAAACATAGTTACAACAATATTTGACAACAATAATATTCAACAGCACCAACCCAACAACAACAATATTCAACAATACCAACCCAACAACAACAATATTCGACAACAACAATCCAACATCAACAATATTCGATAACCCTAACATCGAAAACAACAACCCAACAACAACAATCTTCGACAACCCTAACATCGAGAACAACAACCCAACAACAACAGTATTCAACAACAATAACATCGAAAACAACAACCCCAACTCTCCAATGATACATATGAGTAATATACACAACAACAACATGACGACAAACAAAAAACACATCAAAAAATGTACGATAAACTAACTACTAATCACTACAATTTCACTTACAATGTAAAATTTTGAAAGATTATGCAATCTATGAGCCTTCAGTTCTTCGTTCCAACACCACTATTCAACAAATTTTCACCAGCAATGTCCCGACTAGCTTCGCCTCAGGAAGATTCTTAGGGTTTTGATCGTTCAAAGAGAGAGAGGATGGTAGGTGAGAGTGAAATGAGTTGAAATTTTCTTAGGGTTTGGGTTAAAACATGAGTATGTTAGGATAAAACACGACCTTTGTATTATGGGTTGGAGGTGTGGCACACACGTTTCGATTGATAGCGGTGATGTTGAAAAAATGATATATTTATCGTGCTTTTGTGGGGTGATAAGACCCCACAAACTTAAGGTGTCTACTTGAAAAAAAGGTATAAGTTTCATGGGGTAATTAATTATTTTCTATAAATCAAAATATTGATACATAACATATCAAAATCTTACAGTATAATTTTGTGAGTACTGAACTCACAAATATCCACAACTAATAATAAAGGCAATCTTACTTTCATAATAATCAAGAAAAAAAGACATGTTGCTTATATTTTTTCAAAAAGAAAGTTTGGCGAGTTGTATCAAAGTTTAAAGTCCACAAATTCAATTGAAAGAAGTAAAAAAGAAATAGTTACCATTACAACAAAAATGAACTTTCACATCAATTAATAGCTTATTTGCCTCTAAATATATATTTTCTGGCAATACTCTCTATAAATGTCCCTAAAGTCTTTAGCTATATTGGATGTAATTACAATTAACTATTGTCAATAAAAGTTCCAGCATACTTTGTTAATGTGCATAGTTATTCAGGATAAAAATTGTTTTTATTATAGTGTATTTTGAGCATATGTTAGTTTCATGAAAGTTTAATCTCTTATTATTTCCAAAAAGAAGAGAGGAAGAAATATGACAAATTACTCAACTTGCGATAAAAGAAGTGGATTAATTGTCTTTATACTAATATTCTTGGAAAAGTGCAATGACACACAAAATGTTTGTTTCTAAGATAAAACAATCAAAATATATATTAATCGTGGCAAGCAAGAGAACAATTTGTTTGGTTCTTTTAACAAATTCACCATTGTTTTCGTGTTAGTTATCGCATATTATTATTGTGTGCTATCAAATATAGCACAAACCACAAATAATTTTTCTAAAAAGTATATGAAAACCTATAGAAAGAGGAAAAGAGAAGAACAATTTTCAATCATCCTAACTGAAATTTTTAACAGAGTTGAAAAAAATCATTAAATGAAAAAATCACTATGACTTACGGTAAAAGATTAAGTTTCACGAAATAGAAGGAAGAAAACTTTGAGGAATGAAACACACTTCATAAGAAGCTTAGTTAATGTATTTGAATTTGACTCAATTATAGTGGGAAAAAACCTATAAATAATAGTGGCAAAAATAGAAGTTTTGTTTACTAAAGAACTAAATATAATGATTTCAATCATTCCAGTAGTGTTTTGAGTTGTAGATTAAGAGGTGCAAGAGTAGTAACGTTGCATTACAATTGAAATCAATTTTCTTTATTTATATAGGGACAAAAGAAAAATCAATTTTCATTCATTCTTACTGGAATTTTTAACAGAGTTGAAAATTTTTTTCACAAAAACAGCAAAATGAAATTGCAATAATTACATGAATTACTATGGCTGACAATAAAGATTAGGCTTTATGAAATAGAAGGAAGAAAATTTTAAGGAATGAAACACACTTCATAAGAAACTTAATTAATGTATTTGAATTAGACTCTCATATAGCAGAAAAACATACAAATAGTAGTAGCAAAAATAAAAGTTTTGCTTACTAAAAATCAAATGTAATGAATTCCACCATTCAACCAGTGTTATGAAATGTTGATTGAGAAGTCCAAGAGTAGTAATGTCGCATTGCAATTGAATTCAATTCTCTATGTTTATTCTTTCTTCATTGGTGCCTTGGAATTATGTTGTTGGGTTCAAAACGTGTAAATGAAAAATGAAAAGTTGTGATTTTTGTGAAAAATTGTGACTTTTATGCAGAGTTGTGACTTTTTTTTGTAAGGTTATAACTTTTAAGAAGGGTTAAATATGAAATCTAACATGTCAGGGCGTCATATAGGTGGATCGACTGTTGTAAATAAGTTCAACATTTATAAAGACTTGGAGAAGCGTTTGTTGAAGGCTGAAGTAGTGTTCCAATTGCAGAGGGGAAGGATATTTTTGAAAATAAATAAATAAATAGAGAATCCTTGCTTCAGGTGGTGTGTGTGTGTGTGTGTCTGTGTAATATATATATATATATATATATATATATATATATATATATATATAATAGATATTTTTTAATATTTGTTATTTTATAAAATCAATGATAAATTACAAAATATTTGTTATTTCATAAAACCAATGCATAAATTACACTATTCTTTCAAGTTTACCCTTGAGAGTTATTAATCTTGAAAATATGAATTCAATCAATATATCAAAGTTAAATGATAAATTCATGTTCATTGATCAATTTAATTAGTCAGAATAAATTAATTTTATGTTCATTTATTGAAAATTTGACTTCAAAAAATCACTAAATAAAGGTAAAATGGTAAACTTACTTAGTTTCTTAAAATATATAAAATTTGAAATTGTGACATATACTCCCCTGTCCAACAATACATGTTCACTATTGACTTTGAACACTTCCTAAAAAACCATAAATATAGGGGGTCGTTTGGTACAAAAATGAATAACGAAATGAATTAGTAATGCAGGGATTAGTAGTGCAGAGATTAGTAATGCAGGGTTTATTTTTAGGGAATTTTTTTAAAATGTCAATATTTTAATATTTATTAGGAATCATTGTCAAAACTTTTAATACTTAGTAAAAATGTCAAAATTTTAGTTTATTATGTATAGTATTTTGATTTTTATTATTTGTTTTAATTTAAAGAATATAATTGTTAACTAACAAAAAGGAGAAATTAAGGGGAGACAATTTTTAAAAAAAGGAAGAGAAAGAAACAATTGCTTAACAGTCTCATCAGTTACAAAAATTCAAAAATAAATACAAATTTAAAAAAAATAAACACAGAGAACTCATCCACTTGTTCATCAAATTTCTAGTATCGATTTTTTAGATTTTCATTGATAATTCTCATTTTTTGTTGAAATGAATTCGATTAAATCGTGTTTCTTAAATTTGTATTTTTTAGAATATTGTATCAACCTCAATAGATTGTAATATTTTCATTATGTACGCTATTCTTTTTCTAGAATCATGTATCTTTCTTTAATCGTATTCATATGTAATGACTAGATTATATTGGAATACAATCCATAGAATTTTTGTAATACAAATAAAAGAAAAATATATTTAGCAGTTGTAACGACCTGTTTAGTCGTTTTGAGCAGCAGATTTTAATTCTGGAAAAACTGGCCAAGACCACGGGCATTGCGACGGACCGTCACAGGCACGACGGCCCGTCGAGGGTGCATCGTTTCAGCATACTTAGAATTCTGAAATTGGATACTGAAAATCGACTCTCTGTAAATTGTGACGGACCTGCAGGACGTGCCGTCACATCCACGACGAACCGTCGTGAGTTCCCGTTGCAAAACACTTCAACTTTTGAGAATTTGGTACAAGAAACGAGTTTCTGACCGTCAGGACGGAGGTGCAGGACGGACCGTCACTGGTGTGACGGGCCGTCACAGTTCACCTGGATTTTGGGAGGCTGCGACGACCACCGTGACGGACCGTCGCAGGCACGACGGCCCGTCACAGGTTGCGCAAATCCCAGGCAGAATAGGATTCCTCTACACGTTTTAAGGGTCGTTTTGGACTATTCTTTCCTTAATTATAAAGATTGAGGGTTAATATTAATAAGTCTAATTACTTGGGGGTTAAAAGAGGTAACCTTAAGTCAATTGGTGGGTTCTATTGTCCTCTTTTAGTCTTAATTATATGATAACTAGGGTAAAGGAAAGAGGGTTTGAATAAAACAAACAGAAAGAACAAAGAGAAAGAGAGGGATCGATCGAGAGGGAGGAGAAAACGCAGCTTGAGGATTAGCTTGTTTGATCAATTCTTCGGTGGAGGTAGGTTATGGTTTTCATGCTACTTGTAGTAAACTCTTAATAGTGAATGTTATGTGTTGATAGTATTGTAAACCCTACTATGTGCTTAATTGTAAGCTTGCATGAATATGAATATGAAATTGTGATGAATTAACAAAGCATGATGAAGCTATTGAATCCCAAATATTGAAAGAACCCTAATTCACTTGTTATTGATGATGCCTTAGTATAAAAGAAGGCTTGATATATTATATAATGAGATTGATGATGCCTTAGTGTAAAAGAAGGCTTGATGAATTAGGGGATCGGGTGCCACGTTCCGGTACCAGGATAGAATGAATATGAGGATCGGAGTGTCACGTTCCGACACCAGGATAGTATATGGATCGGGTGCCACGTTCCGGTACCAGGATAGAATGAATATGAGGATCGGAGTGTCACGTTCCGACACCAGGATAGAATATGGATCGGGTGCCACGTTCCGGTACAAATGAATATGAGGATCGGAGTGTCACGTTCCGACACCAGGATAGTATATGGATCGGGTGCCACGTTCCGGTACCAGGATAGTATATGAGGATCGGAGTGCCACGTTCCGGCACCAGGATAGAAATAGAGGAGCGGAGTGTCACGTACCGACACAAGAGGAAGAAAGATAATGAATCTTGAAAGATAATGAACATACTCAATCTAAATGAACTTAATTCCCAAATGAGTATGGTATTGAGGCTTGAGTCCTCATGTGTGAACTCGGTTGTAATTATTGATGAATTAATATTGTTATTGCTACATGTTGAGTATTGTAGTTGATTTACATTATTATTGATATATACTGTTCCCTATTTTGAGTTGGCCGATGATATCTACTCAGTACTTGTGGTTGTACTGACCCCCTACTTTTATGTTTTCTTCTTTGTTATTTGTGGAATGCAGCAAACGTTCCGTCAACTTCAACTCAGCAGTAAATCAAGCCAGTCTTCGTCACACCGGATCTTCAGGGTGAGCTAATGCTTCTAGCTTGGACTGGGTCTTCTTCTTCAAGTCTTGATGCCTTGAACTTCCGGCATGGACTAGCTTTTTAGTTATTTTTGTTCTTAGACATTCCTAGTTTAGTAATTTGAGATAGATGTTCTTGTGGTGATGACTTCCAGATTTTGGGGATAATAATAATAGTAGTTTTGAATTGTTTCATTAATGAGTTTAAGTCTTCCGCATTATTTTCTGTTGATATATCTTGAAATGTTAAGGTTTAGATGGGTTGGTTCGCTCACATAGGAGGGTAAGTGTGGGTGCCAGTCGCGTCCCCGATTTGGGTCGTGACAAACTTGGTATCAGAGCCTTAGGTTCGTTGGTCTCATCACACAAGAACGAGTCTAGTAGAGTCTTAAGGAATGGTAGGGGGACACCTTTACTTTTCTTTGAGAGGCTATAAGACTTTAGGAAAATTCCATTCTTTCATTCTTTCTTTCGTGCTACTACTTGAGTCCAATTGGTATCTAGGTGATACAAATTGGTATCTGACCATCTTCATTCTATTTCGCAGATGGTTAGAACTAGAGCAACGACCGCACCAGCAGCGACAACGGAAAGACAAGAAACGACTGAGCCAGCCACTGGGGCTGTGGCTCGAGGGAGAACAACGGCAAGAGGCCGTGGAAGAGGTCATGGGAGGACGTCCTCTAGAGGAAGAGGACGAGCCCCTAGCCCATCTGATACTAGGGCGGTGACTCCTCCACCGACCGAGGAGGTGATAAGAGAGGGTGAGGAAGGGGAGAATGAACAAGTGCAAAATGAGGAAATGCCACCCCAACCTACCCCAGAGATGATCAACCAGGTACTTGCTTATCTTAGCGGGTTATCCGATCAGGGTCAGGCACCTCCAGTGGTTTCTGCACCAACACCTCCGGCTTCAGAGATACGACATGCGGCTACTATGGTTCCCCGCATGGATGCATCATTGGGAATAGACACATTTCCACGTCTGACTACTGGGCCTATTATGACAAATGATCAGCATGAACTTTTCAGTAACTTCTTGAAATTGAAACCTCCAGTCTTTAAGGGCGCAGAATCAGAGGATGCCTACGATTTTCTGGTTGATTGTCATGAGCTACTACACAAGATGGGTATAGTAGAACGGTTTGGCGTTGAGTTCGTAAGCTATCAGTTTCAAGGGAACGCCAAAATGTGGTGGCGGTCACATGTTGAGTGTCAACCAACAGAGGCACCACCTATGACTTGGGAATCATTCTCTACCCTGTTTATGGAGAAGTATATCCCAAGGACTTTGAGAGATAGAAAAAGGGATGAGTTCTTGAGTCTCGAGCAAGGAAGGATGACGGTTAACGCATACGAGGCTAAGTTTCGTGCTTTATCAAGGTATGCCACCCAACTTTGTTTCAGTCCACAAGAACGGATCCGCCGTTTTGTGAAGGGGTTGAGGTCAGAATTGCGGATTTCAGCCTTACAGATAGCGGCAACGGCAACATCCTTCCAAGAGGTGGTAGATTTTGTGATAGAGGTGGAAGGAGTGAAACCAGATGACTTCACCACGACATCGACATCAAAGAGGTTTCGAAAGGGAGGTGATTTTAGTGGTTCCTACTCTAGAGGACATAAATCTGGAGGCTACTCAGTTCGACCAATTCAGTCTTCACTACAGACTGTAGTTGGGGGTCCACCTCAGAACGGTCAACACTTCTCTGAGAGACCTATGCATGAACCCAGAGAGTGCTATGGATGTGGGGAGATTGGACATATTAAGAGATATTGTCCAAACCAGAGTTACAGAACCCCACTAGCTAGAGGTAGAGGTGGTCATGGTAGAGGCCGTTATTCTGGAGGGCGTGGTGGCCGAGGTAATGGTGGTCACCAAAACGGCAGAGGTGATGGGCAAACTAGAGCCCCTACATCACAACATGGTAGGGGCAACGGGCAAACCAACGAAAGGGCCCATTGTTATGCTTTCCCTGGGAGATCGGAGGCGGAGACATCTGATGCTGTTATCACAGGTAATCTTCTGGTTTGTGATTGCATGGCTTCCGTATTGTTTGATCCTGGATCTACATTTTCATATGTATCTTCATCATTTGCTAATGGTCTAAATCTATGTTGTGAACTACTTGATATGCCTATTCGTGTTTCTACTCCGGTGGGTGAGTCTGTAGTAGTTGAAAGGGTATATAGGTCTTGTTTGGTGAACTTTGTGGGGAGCAACACTTATGTAGATCTGGTTATCTTAGAAATGGTTGACTTTGATGTAATTCTGGGTATGACTTGGCTTTCTCCGAATTTTGCGATCTTGGATTGTAATGCTAAAACAGTGACGTTAGCCAAGCCTGGGACAGATCCGTTAGTGTGGGAGGGTGACTACACTTCCAATCCGGTGTGTATTATCTCCTTTCTTCGTGCTAAGAAAATGGTTAGTAGAGGGTGTTTAGCTTTCTTGGCACATCTCAAGGACGACACTACTCAAGTACCCTCGATTGAGTCGGTTTTGGTAGTCCGCGAGTTTTTGGATGTGTTCCCTGCAGATCTTCCTGGTATGCCACCAGATAGGGATATTGACTTTTGTATCGATCTTGAACCGGGCACTCGCCCCATTTCTATACCCCCTTATAGAATGGCTCCCGCGGAGTTAAGAGAGTTAAAGGCACAACTTCAAGAGTTGTTGAGCAAAGGTTTCATTAGACCAAGTGCATCTCCTTGGGGTGCTCCGGTTTTGTTTGTAAAGAAGAAGGATGGGAGTTTTCGAATGTGCATAGATTACCGGCAGTTGAACAAGGTAACTATTAAGAACAAATATCCTCTTCCTCGCATTGATGACTTATTCGATCAACTACAAGGTGCTTGTGTCTTCTCGAAGATCGACTTGAGATCCGGTTATCATCAATTGAAAATACGGGCAGCGGATGTGCCAAAGACCGCTTTTCGGACTAGGTATGGGCATTATGAATTTGTAGTGATGTCCTTTGGTCTTACCAATGCCCCCGCTGCTTTCATGAGCTTGATGAATGGGATATTTAAGCCGTATTTGGACCTCTTTGTGATCGTATTTATGGATGATATACTGGTATATTCTAAAAGTAGGGAGGAACATGAGGAGCATTTGAGAATTGTATTGGAAATGTTGAGGGAGAGAAAGCTTTACGCCAAGTTCTCTAAGTGTGAGTTTTGGCTAGATGCAGTGTCCTTTTTGGGGCATGTAGTTTCTAAGGAAGGAGTGATGGTAGATCCTTCTAAGATTGAGACAGTGAAGAATTGGGTAAGACCCACTAATGTGTCAGAAATAAGAAGCTTTGTTGGGTTAGCTAGCTACTACCGCCGCTTTGTCAAGGGATTCTCTTCTATTGCTTCTCAATTGACGAACTTGACTAAGCAGAATGTTCCATTTGTATGGTCAGATGAATGTGAGGAAAGCTTTCAGAAGCTTAAGACTTTGTTGACTACCGCACCAATTCTTACCTTGCCAGTAGAGGGTAAAAACTTCATTGTTTATTGTGATGCATCCTATTCTGGGTTGGGTGCAGTGCTAATGCAAGAGAAGAATGTGATTGCTTATGCTTCGAGGCAATTAAAGGTGCATGAACGTAACTATCCGACCCATGATTTGGAATTGGCCGCAGTAGTGTTTGCATTAAAGCAATGGAGGCACTATTTATATGGGGTTAAGTGTGAAGTCTATACGGATCATCGTAGTCTACAGTATGTCTTTTCTCAGAAAGATTTGAACTTGAGACAAAGGAGATGGATGGAACTACTGAAGGACTACGACATCACTATTTTGTATCATCCGGGGAAGGCGAATGTTGTGGCAGATGCCTTGAGTAGAAAGGCGGGAAGCATGGGAAGTCTAGCTCATTTGCTAGCTTCTAGACGCCCATTGGCTAGAGAAGTGCAGATTTTGGCTAATGACCTCATGAGGTTAGAAGTAAATGAGAAGGGAGGATTGTTAGCTTGTGTGGAGGCAAGATCCTCCTTCCTTGACAAGATTAAGGGGAAGCAGTTTGATGATGAGAAATTAATCCGGATTCGAGATAAGGTGTTGCAAGGAGAGGCTAAAGAAGCAACAATTGATGAGGAAGGTGTTTTGAGGATAAAGGGAAGGGTATGTGTACCCCGCATCGGTGATTTGATCACCACTATTCTGACAGAGGCTCATAGTTCCGGATATTCTATACATCCTGGTGCAACCAAGATGTATCGCGACCTAAAGCAACACTTCTGGTGGAGTAGAATGAAGCGAGATATTGTTGAGTTTGTTGCCAAATGTCCAAACTGTCAACAAGTAAAGTATGAACACCAGAGGCCCGGAGGAACGCTTCAGAGAATGCCCATTCCTGAATGGAAGTGGGAGAGAATTGCAATGGACTTTGTGGTTGGCCTTCCAAAGACAATGGGTAAGTATGACTCCATTTGGGTGATTGTTGATAGGTTAACTAAGTCTGCTCATTTCATTCCGGTCAAGGTGACTTACAATGCAGAGAAGTTAGCAAAAATCTACATCTCAGAAATCGTTCGATTGCATGGGGTTCCACTATCCATCATATCAGATAGAGGTACGCAGTTTACTTCTAAGTTTTGGAAAAAATTGCATGCTGAATTGGGTACTAGGTTGGATCTTAGTACCGCGTTCCATCCCCAGACCGATGGTCAGTCTAAGAGAACGATTCAAGTGTTGGAGGATATGCTTCGTGCATGTGTGATAGAATTTGGTGGTCATTGGGATAGCTTCTTACCTTTGGCAGAGTTTTCATACAATAATAGCTATCACTCTAGTATTGATATGGCTCCATTTGAAGCATTGTATGGGAGGAGGTGTAGATCTCCCATTGGTTGGTTTGATGCATTTGAGGTTAGACCTTGGGGTACTGATCTCTTGAGGGATTCGTTAGATAAGGTGAAGGGCATTCAAGAAAAGCTTCTAGCGGCGCAAAGTAGACAAAAGGAGTATGCAGACCGAAAGGTGAGAGACTTGGAGTTCATGGAGGGTGAACAAGTCTTGTTGAAGGTTTCACCTATGAAAGGGGTGATGCGGTTTGGCAAAAGAGGTAAGTTAAGTCCAAGGTATATTGGACCATTTGAAGTGCTTAAGCGAATAGGGGAGGTGGCTTATGAATTAGCCTTGCCCCCAGGGCTGTCCGGAGTGCATCCGGTATTTCACGTATCCATGTTGAAAAGATACCACGGAGATGGAAACTACATCATCCATTGGGATTCAGTTTTGCTTGATGAGAATTTGACTTATGAGGAGGAACCAGTTGCTATTTTAGATAGAGAGGTTCGCAAGTTGAGGTCGAGAGAAATTGCATCCATCAAGGTCCAATGGAAGAATCAACCGGTTGAAGAGGCTACTTGGGAGAAGGAGGCAGATATGCAAGAAAAATACCCACATCTGTTTACAGATCCAGGTACTCCTCTTCGCCATTGTTTTTCTTCTTTTGATCGTTCGGGAACGAACGATGGGTAAATTGGTATCTATTGTAACGACCTGTTTAGTCGTTTTGAGCAGCAGATTTTAATTTTGGAAAAACTGGCCAAGACCACGGGCACTGCGACGGACCGTCACAGGCACGACGGCCCGTCGAGGGTGCATCGTTTCAGCATACTTAGAATTCTGAAATTGGATACTGAAAATCGACTCTCTGTAAATTGTGACGGACCTGCAGGACGTGCCGTCACATCCACGACGAACCGTCATGAGTTCCCGTTGCAAAACACTTCAACTTTTGAGAATTTGGTACAAGAAACGAGTTTCTGACCGTCAGGACGGAGGTGCAGGACGGACCGTCACTGGTGTGACGGGCCGTCACAGTTCACCTGGATTTTGGGAGGCTGCGACGACCACCGTGACGGACCGTCGCAGGCACGACGGCCCGTCACAGGTTGCGCAAATCCCAGGCAGAATAGGATTCCTCTACACGTTTTAAGGGTCGTTTTGGACTATTCTTTCCTTAATTATAAAGATTGAGGGTTAATATTAATAAGTCTAATTACTTGGGGGTTAAAAGAGGTAACCTTAAGTCAATTGGTGGGTTCTATTGTCCTCTTTTAGTCTTAATTATATGATAACTAGGGTAAAGGAAAGAGGGTTTGAATAAAACAAACAGAAAGAACAAAGAGAAAGAGAGGGATCGATCGAGAGGGAGGAGAAAACGCAGCTTGAGGATTAGCTTGTTTGATCAATTCTTCGGTGGAGGTAGGTTATGGTTTTCATGCTACTTGTAGTAAACTCTTAATAGTGAATGTTATGTGTTGATAGTATTGTAAACCCTACTATGTGCTTAATTGTAAGCTTGCATGAATATGAATATGAAATTGTGATGAATTAACAAAGCATGATGAAGCTATTGAATCCCAAATATTGAAAGAACCCTAATTCACTTGTTATTGATGATGCCTTAGTATAAAAGAAGGCTTGATATATTATATAATGAGATTGATGATGCCTTAGTGTAAAAGAAGGCTTGATGAATTAGGGGATCGGGTGCCACGTTCCGGTACCAGGATAGAATGAATATGAGGATCGGAGTGTCACGTTCCGAAACCAGGATAGTATATGGATCGGGTGCCACGTTCCGGTACCAGGATAGAATGAATATGAGGATCGGAGTGTCACGTTCCGACACCAGGATAGAATATGGATCGGGTGCCACGTTCCGGTACAAATGAATATGAGGATCGGAGTGTCACGTTCCGACACCAGGATAGTATATGGATCGGGTGCCACGTTCCGGTACCAGGATAGTATATGAGGATCGGAGTGCCACGTTCCGGCACCAGGATAGAAATAGAGGAGCGGAGTGTCACGTACCGACACAAGAGGAAGAAAGATAATGAATCTTGAAAGATAATGAACATACTCAATCTAAATGAACTTAATTCCAAATGAGTATGGTATTGAGGCTTGAGTCCTCATGTGTGAACTCGGTTGTAATTATTGATGAATTAATATTGTTATTGCTACATGTTGAGTATTGTAGTTGATTTACATTATTATTGATATATACTGTTCCCTATTTTGAGTTGGCCGATGATATCTACTCAGTACTTGTGGTTGTACTGACCCCCTACTTTTATGTTTTCTTCTTTGTTATTTGTGGAATGCAGCAAACGTTCCGTCAACTTCAACTCAACAGTAAATCAAGCCAGTCTTCGTCACACCGGATCTTCAGGGTGAGCTAATGCTTCTAGCTTGGACTGGGTCTTCTTCTTCAAATCTTGATGCCTTGAACTTCCGGCATGGACTAGCTTTTTAGTTATTTTTGTTCTTAGACATTCCTAGTTTAGTAATTTGAGATAGATGTTCTTGTGGTGATGACTTCCAGATTTTGGGGATAATAATAATAGTAGTTTTGAATTGTTTCATTAATGAGTTTAAGTCTTCCGCATTATTTTCTGTTGATATATCTTGAAATGTTAAGGTTTAGATGGGTTGGTTCGCTCACATAGGAGGGTAAGTGTGGGTGCCAGTCGCGTCCCCGATTTGGGTCGTGACAGCAGTTATGTTATACAATTTTAGTTTCACTATGAAAGGAAAATATCAATTTTAATTTAAATGGTACAGTGAGCACATAAAATACAAAATTTGTTGATATACAATTATGATGAAAATATAATAAAAATAAATACAGACTTGTTGCATTGAGATTAGAAAGAAAATACAAAATGAGCACAATAAATACTATTGGGGTACAAAATTAACTTTGTTGGTATATCATTATGATGAACACAAAAAAATACAAAATATTCTGAATATAATGTGAGAGTTAAATACAAAATTATCACAATAAAATACTTTTCACAATATGATATTCAATTTTAATTTAAATTGTAAAGTGAACACATAAAATATAAAAGTTGTTGGTATACAATTATGATGAAAACATAATAAAGAAGAAATACAAACTTGTTGTCGTTCAAAATAAAGATTGAAATACAAATTGACCACAATAAATATTACTTCAATTAAAATACAAACGTGACTCTGTTGATATACCATTATGATGAATACAAAATAAAAAAATAGAACTTATTTGTATACGGAGTGATATTGAAATACAAAATAAACAAATTAAAATACAAAATTATCGCCATTTGTGTTCTAAGTAGAAAATTATCATATTTGAAAAATAGAACATTGTTGATTAAGTTGAATACCTCTAGTATTTCTCTTAGATTCTGCCATTGGAGAGTGATTTAGAGTTTATCAAGCCCAAGACGTGATTTCAACTACAAAAAATAATTTTGAATGATTTAAAAAAAAAAAATCATAAAAAAGATATTAAAACGGATAAAGACTCATCTTTTAATAAAAGAAATTGTGCGAATATCTTTAAAAATAAATTTTCAATTTCTAGAAAAAAAAGAAAAAGAAGAAGAGAGAGACAGATTTTGAAATGGACAAGAATTGAAAGATAAAAATATGAGGGGGAGAAAATATCTGATTTTAAAAAAAAAAACACATGAGAGAGGATTAATTGAAAAAACTATAATTAAAATGAGATAAAATAAGAAATAAATTAGAATACACAATCCTTTTTAAAATAATGAAATTTTTATTAATATTTATGAAGTATAGATGTTTTTACTAATTAAGTTAGGTTATTTGACTAGTTTGCTAATTTTTCCTTATTTTTATCAAGTGTTTGGTTCATTGTTTTCTATCCCAACTTGTGTTTGAAATCAAATTCTTTAAAAATCTCCTTTGCAATTATATCTTTAATTATAATGTAATTGGGTCAAGGTAGATAATTATCGAAAAATATTTTTTATGACATTCTAACTAGCTATGAGAAGAATAATTTTGTTGTCATGTTTCCAATTTTCTACTTGAATTATTTGAGGATAAATAATTTTTATTTTAATAAATTGATCACTAATAAAATGTCAATTTTAAATTTCAAAAAGATAAACCAACTACTTTTAAAATTATAAAGATGGTCAACTATTGTAAAATTGAATAAATCATGTACATTTACACATAAAAAATTGCAAGTTATAATTTTATATGTATGTAATTTTTTTAAATTGTTCAAAATACGAATAATTAGTGACATAATTGTCTTTTAATTACTAATTATTAAATAACTCACATTTTAAATTTGTATTGATTTAAATTAGATATATTTAGTTACAAATAAGTCTCTCTAAATAATTTGTAAACTAATTTATTTAAATAATTTTACTAGTACAAATATAAAACATAAAATCAAGAAATTAAAATAAAAATAAAAAAGATTTGAGGGACATTTTTGTCTTTATGTGCTTATCCCATGATATTATATCCTGTATTACTAATACCTCCAAATGGAAGGTATTAGTAATACATCCTATAATCCATAGATTAGTTGTACATAGATTCGCATTTCTACCAAACATAGTATTTAATTATATTATATATATATACATGGATTATTTCTTTAATGCAGCCTACCAAACGTCCCTAAGGGTCATTTTACTATATCACCCTTTGAATATAATAAATACAATGTGTCGAAAAATGTAATAATGAATTACTATAATTAATGATAAGGGTAATTAAGAATTAAGTGTAAAATTATTTATTGATTTCATAAAGTGAACAATATTATTAGACATCTCAAAATAATATAATGAAAACTATTGTTAGACTTAGAGAGTAAATAGTAACAGAGTATTTATTGTTAGTACTAATTGAAATTTTCTTAATAGCAGTTGGTTAGCTATCTTCTACGGATTATTTTCATATTTTTGAAATTTTCTTGTTAGCTATAAAATGAAAAATATAATTAATATAAATATAGTTAAGAGTAAATTATATTGCTAATTGAAAATTTCTTAATAGTTTATTACCAATCTCTTATTGATTATTATTTTTGAATTTTCTTGTTAGCTATAAAATGAAAAACATAATTAATATAAATATAGTTAAGAGTAAATTATATTGCTAATTGAAAATTTCTTAATAGTTTATTACCAATCTCTTATTGATTATTATGTGTAGCGGTGTTTATGGTTTAAAAAAAATCGATTCTAATTGAAAAATTAATTAAATAAATTGATTTAATTTGGATTTTTAATTTGGTTTAGTTTTAGATTGATAAAAACCAATAGTATTTGGTTTGCTTATAATTTTATTCAGAAAAAATCGAAGAAATAATCGAACCGAACCAACAAGTTATATCCTTAAATTTTATTATTATATATACATAATATTTATATTCATAAACAATTTTAAAGATTTTATATATGTTTAATCAAAATTTATTTATAATTTAGTTAAAAAAAAATGTCCAAGGTGAAAACATTTTTCTTATTGTTCATATATGTGAGTGTCTATTGAAATTCTTTGTGAGACTGAAAATGTCATTGTCTCTTCCTTCTAATGTCAAAATAGTGAATTTTAAAGTTTTATTCAATAAATTCGACAATCGAAAGTTCTGTAATGGCATTCATTCTAACTATTTTTTCGTTTGAATGGATTGTTGTCACTTTTTTCACGTTTTGAACTAATTGTTTCTTTTATTTTTATGTATGGTTAATAATCGAATCAAACCAAACAAAACCAAAACCGAATATAACCAAACTGATAAATGTACATTATATTTGATTTGATTTGATTTTGATAAATTCAAAACTGATTAAATTGATTTGGTTTTAATTTTGACCAATGATCGATCCAAGCCAACCCATGAAAACCCTTTGTATTTTTGAATCTTTACTATTTGCTGAAAAAATATATGATTAAAGTAATTATAATTAAAAGTAACAGGCAATTAAATTTACAATTGTTTTCTATTTTGTCACGACCCAAAACCGAGCCGCGAGTGGCACCCACACTTATCCTACTATGTGAGCGAACCAACCAATCTAAACCCAAACATATTGAACAAAATACAATGCGGAAGACTTAAACTCATTAATAAAAATCAATTCAATAACTTATAAAAACTCAACATCTATTATTCCCCAAAATCTGGAAGTCATCATCACAAGAACATCTATCCTCAATTTCTAAAACTAAGAGTATATAAGAAAGCAAAAATAAGTAATAGCTAGTCCATGCCGGAGATTCGAGGCATCAAGACATGAAGAAGAAGATCCAGTCCAAGCTAGAAGCATTAGCTCACCCTGAATTCCGGTGAAATAAAGACTGGCTAGAGTTGCGGTTGATTTGAAGACGACGGCACATTTGCTGCACTCCACAAATAACAAAGAAAGAAACATACAAGTAGGGGTCAGTACAAAACACGAGTACTGAGTAGATATCATCGGCCAACTCAAAATAGAAAACAGTATATATCAGTTAATATCATAAATCAACTACAATACTCAACATGTAGCAACAACAAGTACTATAATCATCAATAAGTACTACCAAGTTCATCCATGAGGACTCAAGCCTCAATACCATACTCATTTGGGAATTAGGTTCATTAGATTGAGTATATTAATATCTTTCCAGATTCATTATCTTTATTCCTCTTGTGTCGGTACGTGACACTCCGATCCCCTACTACTATGTGTCGGTACGTGACACTCCGATCCCTTAATTCTATGTGTCGGAACGTGACACTCCGATCCCCTAATTCTACGTGTCGGTTCGTGACACCCGATCCCTTAATTCTATGTGTCGGAACGTGACACTCCGATCCCCTAATTCTACGTGTCGGTTCGTGACACCCGATCCCTTAATTCTATGTGTCGGAACGTGACACTCCGATCCCCTAATTCTACGTGTCGGTTCGTGACACCCGATCCCTTAATTCTATGTGTCGGAACGTGACACTCCGATCCCCTAGTTCTACGTGTCGGTTCGTGACACCCGCCCCACTAGTCTCATTATATTCGTTCATCAAGCCTTCTTTTACACCAAGGCATCATCATTAACAAAGAGATTAGAGTTTTTCAAGATTTGGGATTCAATAGCTTCATCATGCTTATTTTATCACAATTATAAATCACAATCATGCAAGCATACAATTAAGCATATAGCAGGGTTTACAATACTACCAATACATATCATTCGCTATTAAGAGTTTACTACGAATAGTATCAAAACCATAACCTACCTCCACCGAAGAATTTTGATCAAGCAAGCAATTTCCCAAGGCTTTGTTCTTCTTCTCTCCCTGTTCGTTCGTTTTCTCCCTCTCTTGCTCTTTCAAATTTTCTTATTCAAACCCTCTTTCTTTTACCCTAATTAGCATATAATTAAGTATAAAAGATGGCAATAATAACCCACTAATTAACTCAAGGTTACCTCTTTTAACCCCCAAGTAAAGACTTATTAATATTAACCCACGAAATTTATAATTATAGCAGGAATAGTCCAAAACGCCCCTTTAAAACTTAAACAGAAATCCGACCCAGACTGGGATTACGCAACCTGTGATGGCCCGTCGTGCCTGCGACGGTCCGTCCTGCAGGTCCGTCACAGAGTTCAGAGACTCAATTTCCACTAAAGAATCTGTGATGGTCCGTCACGAAGTTCAGAGAGTCGATTTCAGTACCCAAATTTCAGAATTCTAAGTGTTTTGGAACGAGACACCCTCGACGGTCCGTCGTGCCTATGACGGTCCGTCGTGGGGTCCGTCGTCTCAGCCAGTTTTTCCAGAATTAAAAATCTGCTGCTCAAAACGACTAAACAGGTCGTTACAATAGATACCAATTTACCCATCGTTCGTCCTCGAACGATCACAAGAAGGAAAACATGGGCGGAAAGGAGTACCTGAATCCGTAAACAGATGTGGGTATTTTTCTTGCATATCAGCCTCCTTCTCCCAAGTGGCTTCTTCAACTGGTCGATTCTTCCATTGAACTTTGATGGATGCAATCTCCCTTGACCTCAACTTGCGGACTTCTCTAGCTAAAATAGCAACAGGCTCCTCCTCATAAGACAAATTCTCATCAAGCAAAACTGAATCCCAACGGATAATGTAGTTTCCATCCCCATGGTATCTTTTCAACATAGACACATGAAATACCGGATGCACTCCAGACAGCCCTGGAGGCAAGGCTAATTCATAAGCCACCTCCCCTACTCGCTTCAAAACTTCAAAGGGACCAATATACCTTGGGCTTAGCTTACCTCTTTTACCAAACCGCATCACCCCTTTCATGGGTGAAACCTTCAGCAAGACTTGTTCACCCTCCATGAACTCCAAGTCTCTAACCTTTCGATCTGCATATTCTTTTTGCCTACTTTGCGCCGCTAAAAGCTTTTCTTGAATAGATTTCACTTTCTCCAATGAATCTCTCAAAAGGTCAGTACCCCAAGGTCTAAGCTCAAATGCATCAAACCAACCAATGGGAGACCTACATCTCCTCCCATACAATGCTTCAAATGGGGCCATGTCAATACTGGAGTGATAGCTATTATTGTATGAAAACTCTGCCAAAGGTAAGAAGCTATCCCAATGGCCACCAAATTCTATCACACATGCACGAAGCATATCCTCCAACACTTGAATCGTTCGCTCAGACTGACCATCGGTCTGAGGATGGAATGCGGTACTTAGATCCAACCTAGTACCCAATTCCGCATGCAATGTTTTCCAAAACTTAGAAGTAAACTGCGTACCTCTATCTGATATAATGGAGAGTGGGACTCCATGCAACCGAACAACTTCCGAGATGTAAAGTTTGGCTAACTTCTCTGCATTGTAAGTCACCTTGACCGGAATGAAGTGAGCAGACTTAGTTAACCTATCAACAATCACCCAAATGAAGTCATACTTACCCATTATCTTTGGAAGACCAACCACGGAGTCCATTGCAATTCTCTCCCACTTCCATTCAGGAATGGGCATTCTCTGAAGTGTTCCTCCGGGCCTCTGGTGTTCATACTTTACTTGTTGACAATTTGGACATTTGGCAACAAAATCAACAATGTCGTGCTTCATTCTACTCCACCAAAAGTGTTTCTTTAGGTCACGATACATCTTGGTTGCACCCGGATGTATAGAATACCTTGAACTATGAGCCTCTGTAAGAATAGTATGGATCAAATCATCGACGCGGGGTACACATACCCTTCCCTTAATTCTCAAAACACCTCTCTCATCGATTTGTGCTTCCTTAGCCTCTCCTCGCAACACTTTATCTCGGATCCGGATCAATTTCTCATCATTAAACTGCTTTCCCTTAATCTTGTCAAGGAAGGAAGATCTTGACTCCACGCAAGCCAAAAATCCTCCCTTCTCATTTACCTCTAACCTCATAAAGTCATTAGCCAGAATCTGAACTTCTCTAGCCAATGGGCGTCTAGAACCTTGCAAATGAGCTAGATTTCCCATGCTTCCGGCCTTTCTACTTAAAGCATCTGCCACGACATTAGCTTTTCCCGGATGATACAAGATTGTGATATCGTAGTCTTTCAGTAGTTCCATCCATCTCCTCTGTCTCAAGTTCAAATCCTTCTGAGTAAAAACATATTGTAGGCTACGATGATCCGTATAGACTTCACACTTAACCCCATATAAATAGTGCCTCCATTGCTTTAATGCAAACACTACCGCAGCCAATTCCAAATCATGGGTCGGATAGTTGCGTTCATGCACCTTTAATTGCCTTGAAGCATAAGCAATCACATTCTTCTCTTGCATTAGCACTGCACCCAAACCCGAATAGGATGCATCACAATAGACAATGAAATTCTTACCTTCCACTGGCAAGGTGAGAATGGGTGCAGTAGTCAACAAAGTCTTGAGCTTCTGAAAGCTTTCTTCGCACTCATCCGTCCATACAAATGGAACATTCTGCTTAGTCAAGTTCGTTAATTGGGAAGCAATAGAAGAGAATCTCTTGACAAATCGGCGGTAGTAGCTAGCCAAACCAACAAAGCTCCTTATTTCTGACACGTTAGTAGGTCTTACCCAATTCTTCACTATCTCAATCTTAGATGGATCCACCATCACTCCATCCTTAGAAACCACGTGCCCCAAGAAGGACACTGAATCTAGCCAAAACTCATACTTGGAGAATTTGGCATAAAGCTTTTTCTTCCTCAACAACTCCAACACGATTCTCAAATGTTCCTCATGTTCCTTCTTACTCTTGTAGTATATCAGTATATCATCAATAAATACGATCACAAAGAGATCCAGATATGGCTTAAAAATCTCGTTCATCAAGCTCATGAAAGCAGCAGGGGCATTCGTAAGACCAAAAGACATTACCACAAATTCGTAATGCCCATACCTAGTTCGAAAAGCAGTCTTTGGCACATCCGTTGCTCGTATTTTCAATTGATGATAACCGGATCTCAAGTCAATTTTAGAGAAGAAACAAGCACCTTGTAACTGATCGAACAAGTCATCAATGCGAGGAATGGGATACTTGTTCTTAATAGTTACCTTGTTCAACTGCCGGTAGTCTATGCACATCCGAAAACTCCCATCCTTTTTCTTCACAAATAACACCAGAGCACCCCAAGAAGATGCACTTGGTCTAATGAAGCCTTTGCTCAACAACTCTTGAAGTTGGGCCTTTAACTCTCTTAACTCCGCGGGATCCATTCTATAAGGGGGTATAGAAATGGTGCGAGTACCCGGTTCCAGATCAATGCAAAAATCAATATCTCTATCCGGTAGCATACCAGGAAGATCTGCAGGGAACACATCCAGAAACTCACGGACTACCGAAACCGACTCAATTGAAGGTACTTGGGTAGTGTCATCCCTGAGATGTGCCAAGAAAGCTAAACACCCCTTACTAACCATTCTCTTAGCACGAAGAAAGGAGATGATACGAACCGGAGTGGAAGTGTAGTCGCCCTCCCACACTAACTGATTTTTCCCAGGCTTGGCTAACGTCACAATTTTAGCATTACAATCCAAGATTGCAAAATTTTGAGAAAGCCAAGTCATACCCAGAATTACATCAAAATCAACCATTTCTAAGATAACCAAATCTACATAAGTGTTGCTCCCCACAAAAGTCACCAAACAAGACCTATATACTTTTTCAACTATCACAGACTCACCCACCGGAGTAGACACACGAATAGGTATGTCAAGCAATTCACAAGGTAAATTAAGACCAGTAGCAAATGAAGAAGATACATAAGAAAATGTGGATCCAGGATCAAACAATACAGAAGCCATGCAATCACAAACCAAAAGATTACCTGTGATAACCGCATCGGATGTCTCCGCTTCAGATCTCCCAGGGAAAGCGTAACAATGGGCCCTATCGCCTGTCTGCCCGTTGCCCCTACCATGTTGTGCTGTAGTGGCTCCGGTTTGCCCATCACTCCGGCCGTTTTGGTGACCACCATTACCTCGGCCACCACATCCTCCAGAATAACGGCCTCTACCATGACCACCTCTACCTCTAGCTATTGGGAGTCTGTAACTCTGTTTTGGACAATTTCTCCTAATATGTACAGTCTCCCCACATCCATAACACTCTCTAGAGTCAAGCATAGGTCTCTCAGAGAAGTGTTGACCGGTCTGAGGTGGACCCCCAACTACAGTCTGTAGTGAAGACTGAATTGGTCGGACTGAGTAACCTCCTGAACCCTGTCCTCTGGAGTAAGAACCATTAAACTCACATCCCTTTCGAAACCTTTTTGATGTCGATGTCGTGGGGAAGTCATCTGGCTTCACTCCTTCCACCTCTATCACGAAGTCTACCACTTCTTGGAAGGATTTTGCCGTAGCCGCTACCTGTAAGGCTGAAATTCGCAATTCTGACCTCAACCCCTTCACAAAACGGCGAATCCGCTCTTGTTGACTGAAACAAAGTTGGGTGGCATACCTTGATAACGCACGAAACTTAGCCTCATATGCAGTAACCGACATCCTACCTTGCTCTAGGCTCAAAAACTCATCCCTTTTCCTATCCCTCAAAGTCCGGGGGATATACTTCTCCATAAACAAGCTAGAGAATGATGCCCAAGTCATAGGTGGTGCCTCTGTTGGTTGACACTCAACATGTGACCGCCACCACATTTTGGCGTTTCCTTGAAACTGATAACTCACGAACTCAACACCAAACCGTTCTACTATACCCATCTTGTGTAGTAGCTCATGACAGTTAACCAGAAAATCGTAAGCATCCTCAGATTCAGCACCCTTGAAGACTGGAGGTTTCAATTTCAAGAACTTACTGAAAAGTTCATGCTGATCATTTGTCATTATAGGCCCTGTAGTCAGACGAGGAAACGTGCCTATTTCCAATGAGGCATCCATGCGGGGAGCCACAGTAGTTGCATGTTGTACCTCCGGAACCTGAGGTGCTGGTGCAGAAAACACTGGAGGTGTCTGACCCTGATCAGATAACCCGCTAAGATAAGCAAGAACCTGATTGATCATCTCTGGGGTAGGTTGGGGTGGCAATCCCTCATTCTGTACTTGTTCATTCTCCCCTTCCTCACCCTCTCTTACTACTTTCTCAGTTGGTGGAGGAGTCACCGCCCTAGTACCAGATGGGCTAGGTGCTTGTCCTCTTCCTCTAGAGGACGTCCTCCCACGACCTCTTCCATGGCCTCTCGCCACTACTCCTCTCCGAGCTACAGCCCCAGTGGCTGGCTCAGACGCATCCTGTCTTGCCGGTGTTTTTGTTGGTGTAGTCGTTGCTCTAGTTCTAACCATCTGCGAAATAGAATGAAGATGGTCAGATACCAATTTGTATCACCTAGATACCAATTGGATCCAAGTAATAGCACGAAAGAAAGAAAGAAAGAATGGAATTTTCCTAAAGTCTTATAGCCTCTCAAAGAAAAGTAAAGGCGTCCCCCTACCGTTCCTTAAGACTCTACTAGACCCGTTTTTGTGTGATGAGACCAACGAACCTAATGCTCTGATACCAATTTTGTCACGACCCAAAACCGAGCCGCGAGTGGCACCAACACTTATCCTACTATGTGAGCGAACCAACCAATCTAAACCCAAACATATTGAACAAAATACAATGCGGAAGACTTAAACTCATTAATAAAAATCAATTCAATAACTTATAAAAACTCAACATCTATTATTCCCCAAAATCTGGAAGTCATCATCACAAGAACATTTATCCTCAATTTCTAAAACTAAGAGTATCTAAGAAAGCAAAAATAAGTAATAGCTAGTCCATGCCGGAGATTCGAGGCATCAAGACATGAAGAAGAAGATCCAGTCCAAGCTAGAAGCATTAGCTCACCCTGAATTCCGGTGAAATAAAGACTGGCTAGAGTTGCGGTTGATTTGAAGACGACGGCACGTTTGCTACACTCCACAAATAACAAAGAAAGAAACATACAAGTAGGGGTCAGTACAAAACACGAGTACTGAGTAGATATCATCGGCCAACTCAAAATAGAAAACAGTATATATCAGTTAATATCATAAATCAACTACAATACTCAACATGTAGCAACAACAAGTACTATAATCATCAATAAGTACTACCAAGTTCATCCATGAGGACTCAAGCCTCAATACCATACTCATTTGGGAATTAGGTTCATTAGATTGAGTATATTAACATCTTTCCAGATTCATTATCTTTATTCCTCTTGTGTCGGTACGTGACACTCCGATCCCCTACTACTATGTGTCGGTACGTGACACTCCGATCCCCTAATTCTATGTGTCGGAACGTGACACTCCGATCCCCTAATTCTACGTGTCGGTTCGTGACACCCGATCCCTTAATTCTATGTGTCGGAACGTGACACTCCGATCCCCTAATTCTACGTGTCGGTTCGTGACACCCGATCCCTTAATTCTATGTGTCGGAACCTGACACTTCGATCCCCTAATTCTACGTGTCGGTTCGTGACACCCGATCCCTTAATTCTATGTGTCGGAACGTGACACTCCGATCCCCTAATTCTACGTGTCGGTTCGTGACACCCGCCCCACTAATCTCATTATATTCGTTCATCAAGCCTTCTTTTACACCAAGGCATCATCATTAACAAAGAGATTAGAGTTTTTCAAGATTTGGGATTCAATAGCTTCATCATGCTTATTTTATCACAATTATAAATCACAATCATGCAAGCATACAATTAAGCATATAGCAGGGTTTACAATACTACCAATACATATCATTCGCTATTAAGAGTTTACTACGAATAGTATCAAAACCATAACCTACCTCCACCGAAGAATTTTGATCAAGCAAGCAATTTCCCAAGGCTTTGTTCTTCTTCTCTCCCTGTTCGTTCGTTTTCTCCCTCTCTTGCTCTTTCAAATTTTCTTATTCAAACCCTCTTTCTTTTACCCTAATTAGCATATAATTAAGTATAAAAGATGGCAATAATAACCCACTAATTAACTCAAGGTTACCTCTTTTAACCCCCAAGTAATTAGACTTATTAATATTAACCCACGAAATTTATAATTATAGCAGGAATAGTCCAAAACGCCCCTTTAAAACTTAAACAGAAATCCGACCCAGACTGGGATTACGCAACCTGTGACGGCCCGTCGTGCCTGCGACGGTCCGTCCTGCAGGTCCGTCACAGAGTTCAGAGACTCAATTTTCACTAAAGAATCTGTGACGGTCCGTCACGAAGTTCAGAGAGTCGATTTCAGTACCCAAATTTCAGAATTCTAAGTGTTTTGGAACGAGACACCCTCGACGGTCCGTCGTGCCCATGACGGTCCGTCGTGGGATCCGTCGTCTCAGCCAGTTTTTCCAGAATTAAAATCTGCTGCTCAAAACGACTAAACAGGTCGTTACATATTTTTAAAATTTTTCTAACTCACTTCAATTTGAATTAATCGTATTTTATATTGACTTTGTAAAATTATTTTAATTCTTTCAAGTGTCTAAAATGTATGAGTTTGAAATCCACTAATTTATATTTATCTTTAATATATATTAAAAACACAAATTCGTGTCTAGTGTCTTCTATTTGGATTTTAGTTCGTAAAGAAGCAAGTTTATTCTTGATCATTTTTCAAACCTAAATCAAAATTTATGAGAAAAAAGAAGGTGATTTGGGCTCATTATTTTGACGATAATTATATCATGGAGTAAATATTACTTGGAACAAGGTAAATTGAAAGAGCAAAATAATTTTTTTTGAAACCATTACAAGTTTTTTCTGTTTTTAGGTTCAGGATATAGAAAATTTGAGCCATTATTTTATTATCATTATTGGTTAATCTAATTTTGTATATATTTCTTCTATATTTGTAATTATTAATTTTTTTGCTATAAATTTAAAACTTTATCTCTATTTTTATCATTAAAGAATGGAACTCCAACATGATTAGTTGCATGAACAAATCTATGTAACACTTTCTAAAGAACTATCAATTACGAATATATCGCCGAACTAATGAAATTCAAAAATTGTATACATATATCATCTATCGCCGAACTAATGAAATTAGAAAATTGTATATATATATATATATATATATATATATATATATATATATATCTTTCGTTATACTATTGAGACAATATAGTCTTTACTATTCAAAAAGTGATGCACTTGTATCCTTCATAATGACAAATAGACACATACCCTAATCTTGTGCATCTATCCAAAAATATTTTACTTCGGGTAGATGCAAATGAATAAGACACCGTGTCCATCTGTTAGAGTGAAGGATATAAATGATGCACCTTTAAGACGTCAAGAACTGTGATATTTCAATAATATAACAAAGAATATACGTATACCATTTTCAATAGTTCGAAAATATATTGATTTTTTCCCAATAAAATTTTAACAATGATAATGCAATCAAAAGGCCAAAAGAAAACATAAACCAACAAGTCATGTAAATAACATTGACATCAGTTATTATTTTTACTAATTTAAATATATATTTATCGCTAAACCATGACACACATATAAAACACGTACACTAAACTAGTATACATAAAAGTGATTATTGAAGATTGAAGTAACAACTAATTGAAATAGAACTACTGAATATGTTTCAATCAAATAACTATTCTTTTTTCTAATCATCCGTGCACTAGGAAAAGATCTGATCACAAAAGATCAATTCTATAGAAAATTATTTTCACAACTCAAATCAGCGACCTCAAGCAGGTTACATGAAAAATAATTTTTTATCAGTTACGTCATTACTATAAAGTTATATAGTATTTCATTCCAAATATCAGGAACTCCAGCTAAACACCAATGACTACAATCCATTCCACTTAGCCCATAAATTGAAGGATGTCCATCTTTACGCAATAAGCAAAGATTTGTGACATCAAGTAATGTAACTTGCTTCTCAATTGTGTACAATACTTTCTTCAAAACTTTCAATGCTGGGGGTAACCCTCCTGGATATGTTGAACCACTTATTGGTTGCATTTGCCCTAAGCAAGTTTTCACACCTGGCTCATTCCAATTGGTACCGCTGTCGGATTCAACAAGGTAAAAATTACGTGAAATGACAAATATTTATAGTATATTATGCTTCATAGTTATTATAGTTTTAGATATTCATGATTCGTGACAACATTTTCTTAAATTTTTCTATGAATTTAGAATTTGTATGATCGATTTCTGTATGTATAAATCCAGATTTTGTATATGCTTACCCTAGCTATTTGTATATAACTTATTGATACATATATTTTGTATATAAGTAATAGAAAATTCATACTAAATTACTATGTATATTGACAAGCGAAATATGCATATGGAGTTTTGAAAAATTTCCATGACAAGAGAAATATATAAACTATGTATAGATACAGAATTTGTATATATTTACCATGTTTGTATATTGAAAGCTAAATATACAAACGAAAATACTCAATAGCAAATGAAACTATAGACATATGGAACGTGTTATCCAAGTTGTATCTATGGAGCATGATTAAGTTTAATCTCTTTTCTATTTATGAAATTTTCTCTTTTTTATAGTGTATCCTGAAAATATATATAGTCCAATTTTTATTTGAGCGACCTACATAATATCCACGTGACAATACTTAGAAAATAAAAGCCATATATAACACTTACTTGTAATGAGATGGTGAAATTCCTTGAAAGAACACCATAGTTTTTGCAGGATTAATGTTGGTATCGATCCATTTAGCCCATGTAAATAAAGCTCTCTCAAAAGCAACAACACGATCCATGTCTTTATAATATTGACCTCCTATTTCAATGTAATCCCATCTACAAAATATGAAAGGAGACAAAATAAATATATCGATATGGTTTTTTCGATTTACCTCTAAAAAATAGGAAATTTAATATATAGTTAGAAGCTAACGGTTGAGTGGTTCCTCTACGGTTCCACCAATGCCAAGTGTTGAAAATGAGCATGTCAATTCCTTTCCACAATTTGCCACCTTCAATTGAATCTAATTTTAATATTCTTCCTTTTTCTTCCCTCACAACGTCCACTAAATACACACTTCGATCCAACATCACATCGAGTTCAAAATCCTGAATAATACAATATGTTTTTCGTTTTAGCAGCAATTGAGTTAATGTCATTATATCGAGAATCACTAAAGTTTTCAGCAGCATTTGTAGAAATGCCATTATATCGAAAATCACTAAAGTATTCAGCAGCATTTGTATCGAGTGTTAATCATAAATACCTACTCCCTGTGTTCACTATTGTTTGTCATGATTTCTATAAGAACTTTGACTAACATTTTAAAATATATTTTTTCATCATATTGATATGGAAAAAAAACTGCAATTTATAGTACTTTTCATATAGTTTTTGAGTATCTAAATTTTTGGTTTAAAATATCGAATGTAATTTAATTTAACTTTGGGAATTAGTCAAATTGACTTTTAAAAAAGAAATGCTAATGTGTTAATCTCACCTAAGTGAATTGTGATGAAAGGACAATATTCATGCAATTCCTATTGAGCTATGATGATGATAATGTTATACTAGGGTTAGAACCTATGACCTACATTAAGTTATGATGATTAATAAAGACATTAAAGATATTTCAAAAGGGATTTTAGCTTAGCACCGAGTGAACTAGAGTGAGGAGTGTCCCTTCCCACCTCAAGAAGGTAGGATCACTAATGTACTCTTGAGATTGGAGACTACAATGTATGTAGCATAAAGAGGGTCCCAACTATATCTCCTAGTTCTTGAACTATGTTGTCCCCATAGAAATACTAGCTAGTGGATCCACGTAGTTGCTATGTTCATGTTTTGGTACTACCTTGGCAAGTAGTCCGCCTTCTTTCGATGTAGGATTTTATGATATGGAATTCCACATTAGCTCATGTGGTCTATGTCGGTTAGAGAATGATGTTCCCAAAAGGTAAAATGAATTAAAGGAATGAACTCTAACTAAGATAACCTAAGGGGTTACGCAACATGACAAATAAAAGTGGACGAAGAGAGTCTATTATATTATTATTGTTGCAAAGTGCAAAATTTAAGTTTGATGAATTTGACCTAATTCGTAACTGAAATTCTAGCTCCGCCCCGACTGAAAATAGATCAAAAAGGAAAATGATAAAGAAATTACCAAGAAGGTGAATATAGAGACATCCCCAACTCTAGTTGAGTTGTATTTGGTGTTAGGGAGTGATGTGTAAAGAAGGCATACAAGTGATTGCCACTGATTTCGACTTAGAGAATCTCCCACAAACATGATGCTTTTCCCTTTGAATTTTTTCAAGAATGCCCCTCCATCAAATCTGCATAAAATGAACTAAAATTATATCTCGAATTTGAAATTTATGAATTATGAATTTAAATATTGTCTTGATGTTTTGGATCGAATTATTCGACATGATATCAGAAGTAAAATGCAGCGCGTTTTCATACTTTGTAAGTATAGTTAGTCACATAATATAAGGATAATAATTTTGGGATTTTATTTTTATGTACTCTATCCGTTCACTTTTAGTTGTTACGTTACACTTTTTGAAAGTCAATTTGATTAATATTCAAAGTTAAATTAGATTATGTTAATTTTTATTTTAAACAAAAAATTTAGATATTCAAAAACTATATGAGAAGTACTATAAATTGCAATTTTTTACATATCAATATAATGAAAAAATACATGTCAAATTATTAGTCAAAGTTTTTATAGTTTAACTCTAAAAATAAAATCATGACAAACAATAGTGGACGGAAAAAATATTTCTTATTTGGTTTGAGGTATTAGTTGCTCGAGTGATTATCTTATCCCATCATTTGTACGAAAATGATATCACTAATGCAGTATATAATAATCTCATGTGATATCTCAATTCATGAAATATTCTTATCTATTCATAAATTAAGACTCAAAAGCATAAAGAAGAAATGATATCTCAGTATATAATAATCTTATCCCACCAATTGTATTTGGTTAATTAAGACTCAAAAGCATAAAGAAGAAATGATTGTGATGCATGTCTTTAATTAAATCATTATTTTACAAGGTCTAATTAAGTTTATAGTGACAGTTTAGCCACCATGATGAAATTATTATTTTACAACTGTAAATCTGATAAAATAAGTGAGAAGGGACCCTACACCTTGTAAAAGTAAATGTTAAAAAGACATAAAAAACGAATAAAAGTCATTATTCATCGGGAAATTGACTAGTGATTTCGTTATATGGATTGAATTTGAATAATACTGTTAGTTTTTAGGGTTGAGTTAGACTCAAATCTATATTTTTACATGATATTAAAATCAGGTCCATCTCCTTTTGAATTTCAATCCACGCTCCAATTAGGCCTATAGGCGTGAAGGAGAGTGTTAAAATGGAAAAAAAATCTCATATATTGACTTGGAAAGGAATTGATGATCTCGTTATATAAATTTAAACTATATATTCTACGTTCATGAGTTAATTTTAAAATTGAATTACGCCCGAATTTGATATTTTCCTAAAAACACACATCCTAGAAACCCTATTACAGTGTGGCCCCTTTACATAAAAACAATTTGTTTTTTGTAGTATTTTCTTATTAGCACATGGAGAGGGGGGGGACCTATGTTCAGATATGTTGTCATATGTTTTCCACTATGATATTAATTAGATTTAGGGATCTAAAATCTACTTTTAACAGATCATGTCTAGATATTGATCTTCATCAAGTGGTCTCAAGATCTTAATTGGTAATGTTTTTTTTTTCTTTTGATTGAATACATCGACAACTTCAATAACATGTTGCAGTTTAGAATCTGAACACAATAATGTATTTATATTAGATATTCTAACTTGTGTATTTATAAGCGTTTATATATTATATAGATAAGTTAATAATATAAAATATTGAGATAAGAGTAAAAAAATATTTCAACATTGGTTGAATTTGATGTTGTGATATTAAACTTTCATGAGGATCTATTATCTTTTTAGAGTCTAGACTATATAATATCGTAATTTAAATCTATATATTTGCTCACGTGAACATAAAAAATAACGTAAAATTAAAAATAATAATGCATTCACAATGCATATATACATTTAAAATACACTATTAAATAATTCAAAAAAATAATAAACTCTCATGAAAATTTAATATCGCGATAGTAAATTCGATGGAAATTAAAACAATTTAGCCAGAGACGAAATCATTATTAAAGCTGCCACTTTTCTTGGTTTGGTTTGGGTGGGGTGGGGTGGGGGTGCGGGGTCACGGGTCACCATACTATTACAAGCATCATTCAAGCTTATCTTAGGCTTATTCTATTAGTAATATGTGTATGGTTATTTCATTTCGTATAAAATAGTGTATATGTATAAATTGTTAAAATTACAAAGTCATATATTTATATTGATTTTTATATAAATAATTTATTTCGTAATTAACGATTGATATAATAAGCTCTGTTATTTATTTTAAATTTAATATTTTAACTCATTTCCAAATCAACTACGAAACGAAACTCTTTTTTTAAGGCTCAGGGACACTCCTTCATCAATCTACCCTCTAGCCTCCATCACTTTCATAAATTATTGCACATTACTTACTTCAACATAGATTGTATCTAAACATTTTTACAATTAAAAGATTCAAAAACAAGAATCAAATTAAATAAACATTATTTGCAAGTTTTATACTAGTAAAAACACATAAATTAGCAACAAACAAATTCCCTAACACAAACAACAGAATACGTCACTAATTCTCTTTAAGGACAAATTCACAAATATATTATCATAATATTCTGTTAGCTACGAGCAATTCAACAACGTAAAGATATATGGAGTTATAAGAGTTACCTTTCTAAGGAGCATCCATGTGGTTGCCATCTATACTTGAGATAGTCTTGATCAGGACGTCCATTCTTTTGACAATTGAATTCATGTTCAATAAATGGACATTGAATTGAATCGTAAAGAGGATAAGTTTCATCTTCGATCCAACTTCCTTCGAAAAAATTACAACTCCGCTTTACATTAGCATTGGCATTTGCATTTGAGTGATGAAAAAGTAGCACAAAAAAACTTGTAAAAATACAAATGAAGATACTAAAGAAATTCCAACTCATAGCTCTACTAATCAAATCTTTAATAGTATGAATGTGTGTGTCATATATATAGAGTTAGATTGTGTTGAGATCTAGAAATAAGGGAATTTTTTTTTTAGATATCACAACTTTTATTTATGAAAAAAAAAGAAAAAAAGTGATATGATTTATGAATTACTTAAAAAATTGTCAGAAAGAAAAGTTTGTCACGTTTCTACACATATCATTTATTTATACCTCACTAGATGTTAAAGAAAGGTAGGGGTGGACTTGAGACGGTATTAAAAACTTTAATTTTTTGATTTTTAAAAGATATTATTTTCATTATTAAAAGTTAATATTGTAGTTTTGATTTAAAAAAAAATTGGGTGTGGAATTTTTAAGTTTTTTGAAATAAAATTTATATATTTAAGAATCACGTAAAAATATAAAGTTAAGTACAGTAATTGATGATTCTAAATATTTTAAAGATATATGAAATACTTTATATATGTTAAACAAATTATTTTTAAGACAAATACAAAATGACAGTTTAAATATATCCCTAAAAGGTACAATTTAGTAAAAGCTGGCTCAAACATGTAATTGAATTAAAATATTGTTTAAATATCTATAAATAATTAATATAAATCTAATAAATAAAATAATTATGATTCAAAATCCAAAAAAAGATAAAAAAAAATAAAAAATCCAATATAAATATCTGTTTTTTCAGGCATTTAACCAGAATATTAAATATACCAACTATCAACTTGGAGATGTTACAATTTTACACTCCATTAAATTATATAGTTAATGACTTTTTGTTTAGGCCGTTTAAAACGTCTTAAATTTGCATTATATATACTTCTTAACAACTTATTGGATGGTTGTTACATGTATTCTCTTGTTAGTTAAAATATTGTGATTATTTTGATTGTTACTTGTATTGTTAAATTAATTATTATATAATAACGAAAATTTACGTTTTAGGTAACAATTGATTTGATGATCGTCTAGTGTCAGTTAGTTAGATTTTTTCGATTAATTCGATGAGAAAAAGATCATTAAATGAAAAAAAATCACTTAATATTATTGTTTTTGTTGGGATTTAAACATGAAAGACTTCATGATTGTTTACAAAATCTATCAACTATTCTATAAATAAATTTTTATTTTTACTTGTCACTTTTAACATATCAAGAAATGATCGAAAAAAATAATACCCTTAGTATTAATTATTTATTCCTCAAGTTATTTTTTAAAACCTAATATTAAATATCATTTAATAGAGACAATGTAATAAAATATATTAATTAATATTTTCTTAATTGGTGCGTGAAATCTAAGTATGTAAACAAGAGGAGTATAATGTAGTTTATAAGTATTTGGTAAACTTTTTCATAATGTATGTTTCATAACATATTTTATTTCAAATTTAAACTAATAAAATTTGGATGGTTCAATATTAATCCACTCTATTTTTCGATAGACTATAAATAATATGTGGACTACTCTATTGCTCTCTTTATTTTGGTGTCTAAAATGATAGCCAAACACTAAGAGCATAACCCTATAGACCAATCATATACAATTGCAAATTGCAAGCCAAAACTTGTTAATTCCTTCGACTCGATTTATGTGATATTTTTATTTTCAAAATTTAAATACATTTATTTTTATTGAATTTTCTTATATATCTTTTAAATTTTTCATGTCAAATTCAAACTGTTTGAATCTCGAAAAATGAAAAATATTACATAAATTGTGACAAAAGAGTACAACTTACTATCCACTATTTTTTAAATTCATTTATTTAAGTACCACATTGAATCAGCGGAGGAGCCACCATAGCTTTAGGGGTCATTTGAACCCCATTCGACGGAAAATTATATTACTTTTATATGGTTAAAATAATTTTTTAGGTATATATAATAGATGTTGAAACCCCTTCGACTACTTTATATGTCTATTTCTTCAGATTTTGAATCTACTTATCGAAAATTTTGGCTCTGTCTCTGCATTGGATGCACGATGTATCCAGAGTGTATATTGACTAAGGTACAATCAGTGAGTATAGATTTGAGTATACACTGAGGAATGCACTAAGGCCTCGTTTGTTTCCATTAAGATTAAGACGTCTGAATCAGAATACACATCTGAATATTAAGATGTGCATTAAGATCTAGATGTGTAAATCTGAATAAACATCTGATAAATTAAGATGTTGTCTTTAAATCTGAATACTGAATTATTGAGACTGTTTGTTTTCAATATATGAATGTGCATATCAAATTAAACGTTATATCAATAAAATATTATAAAAATCTCATCTTAGTATAAAATATATATATTTTAATATAATATAGTATTTTGAACATTTTTATCGTAAAAATGTAATATGATTTATCTTTTAAGAATTAACATTAATTACATCATTAATATGACTATGACTATTATTTCCACTCAAAAATATTTAGAATTCAATACAATGCAGTGTAAAATAGTTTATATAGAGTAGTAATATAATGTGTATGAAAATATTTTATTTTATAATGGACATTTGTTATTGTAATCGAACAAACAATTAATACTTTCATATTTTCTGAAATCGTGTTAAATATTATATCATAGAGTGCTTATCAATTCAAATATATTGATTAACTTATGAAAGTAAAAGAGATATATTAAGTTAATAAGTATAAAGGAAATTATAATGGTAAGAATGTAATTAACATTAATTAAATAAGAAAATAACTTTTATGAGTTGTTATGATGTAGTTGAATTAAGATAGGAGTCTTAATCTTGAGTCTGAATGTTTCTTAGAGTGTGTTACAGATTTCATTCATATAGATATATTCAAACCATTAAGAGACTTCTAAGAAAATAAAAAAAACAAACTCAATGAACTGAATCTGAATAATTAAGATTCAATCATAAAAAATAAACACACATAATGGGGTGAATCTGAATAATTAAGACTTAGACTCCCATTAAGTGCAAACAAATGAGGCCTAAAATAATCCCCTATAAAAATGTTTATAACTAGTGTATACAATGTATATACAAATATATACATTTGAGTATACGTTATATGCTCAAGTTCCCTTCAAACCAAAGTGTTGGATGTCCAAAACGAAAAACAATAGATCAGTGGTGAAAATGTGTTAGAATCAAACGCTTACTATCATGTCAAAAGCATAATTTTATTTCTTAACTAAATCCACAAACAAGTATAACATTTGATCATGACTCTAAATTGGGTCACGCCAGTCCCTCATGGGCCTTGCCTGCTTGCCATAGGAACCCAATAATCCTCTCCCAACACCTACCAACATGTTTGCTCTTGAGAATCAGACTCATTACCTTGACTCTGATACCATTTATTAGAATTAAGTGTTCATTCTCAAGTTATAAGTTATAACTGATAGCATATACACTATTTTATTTCATAACTAAATCGATCGAGCAAACATCATGATTATAACTCCAATCGAAGCCGCACCAGCCCCTCGTGCGCCTTGCCATAAGATATTGGCATTATCCAACAAAATGTAAGAGAGTAAAACTAAAATAATATCAACTTTCCTTATTCTGAATCTGCATAGTTTAACACATCAATTTCATATTCTAAATAAAATTTATTTACTTTTAAGGTTGAATGAATGACCTTCAATGAAGCAATATTTATTTTATCATTTAAACAAATATTTTTGAATATTAATTATTATTTTCAATAAATTTAAATATTTATCACTTGACATAATACATGCGTACGCTGATCTAGTGAAAATAAAATTATTAATATTAAAGACTAATAAGGTTAATAATTTCAAAAAGAAAAAAGTTCTCAATATTTTCTCTTTTCCTTTATTGGTATTAATTTTCTAGATAACTAGTCGGTTGAAAATTCATAAGTGAAATTTTTCATAAATCTAAGGCGAAAAGAAATATTGACTAAAACTTCAATCGAAATAAATTACTCCCCTCCGTCCATCTTTAATTGTCATGATTTTATTTATACAGTTAAACTATTAGAATTTTGACTAACATTTTAAGATATATTTTTTTTTATGATGATGATATGCAAAAACAATGCAATTTATATAGTACTTTTCATATATAGAATATCTAATTTTTTTGTTTAAAATATCAAATTAATATATTTTAATTTTAACTTTGAAAATTAGTCAAATTAACTTTAATAAAACGCAAGATGACAAATAAAAGTGGACAAAGGAAACAATACTTAATATTTTTTAAAAAAAATACATTAGATCTATAAGTTTTCACACGTGGAGATTTAATTTTCTTATATGGTCACTCAACTATCATCTATTCTCTCAGAAAGTCACTTAACTTTGTATTTTACCTCAAAAGTCACTCAACTATCAATTCTTCTATCAAAAAATCACTCAGCTTTGAATTTTAATTCAAAAATCACTCAACTATTAATTGTTTTCTCAGAAAGTCACTCAACCTATTTAATTGATATTTTAATTTAAATTTTCTAATTTAATTCTTTTTATTTAAAATCCAAAATTTTAAAAAATTAAAAAATATCATTTAAATCATTTAATGACCCGCCCGTTAAAAATATACTATTGACCCATTTTATTTACTTTCTGAGAGAACAATTAATAATTAAGTGACTTTTGAGTTAAAATTCAAAGTTGAGTGACTTTTTGAGAGAAATTGATAGTTGAGTGACTTTTGAGGTAAAATACAAAATTAAGTGACTTTCTGAGAGAATAAATGATAGTTGAATGACCATATAAGATATTAACTCCAAGTTCCAACCAAATGGCTATGAATATTCAAATACAGAAAAAAGTACTTTTAGAATTTTTTTTATTACTGTTTTTTCCTATGTATGTTATGTACTATTGATCTATACATTATTTCGTTATTATTACTTGTTCTTGTATTTCCTTTGTCAAATTGTTGGAAAATTAAACATTATATTTTAAGATGAAGAGACGAGATATGATACATTTTGTATACACTTTGTTCTTTATTTAATTTTAAGTTGTAATTGTAAAATTACATTGAATATGTTATTATTGATGAAAAAAAACTGGAAAAAGTTACCAGAGAAATAAGCACCAAAACACAATAAATTCAAATACTTAATTTCGTCATAGTTCACATTTTTCATACTTCTCTATCGCAATTCTTGTGAGGGAATTTAAGTACAAGATTAAAGCACTTAATTTTCACTTTGAATTTATATACAAATTTTGTAGTATTTGATCGAAATTATTAATTAGATGACTTATGAGTTTCTTTTTAAAGCAACAATTTACAATTATCACTATACATATTACCGATCGTCAAAAATCCTTACAAATGAATAAATTTCCCTGTTTTCACAATCTTGATTAATACAAAAAAAAACAAAACATAGTATGTATTTATACATTATACAAATACATGGTTTATATAAAGACAAATAATGGGTTAATTGATTAATGAACACCTTTTATGTGTAGGTTTTAACCTAATAACTATTTTCTATCGACTTTTAAAAAATTTAAAATAAATTCTATATAAAAAAAATACTATAAGTCAACATAATGAATAATTTAATTATTTTCTTTTTGAAAAAATCATAGTCAAATTAAAGATTTGACAAATATAAGAAAGAAAATATCTTTCTTATTTTTTCTTTATAGAGAGGTTGGGATATTAAATGCATCATTGCTGCAAAATATCTACATAAAATTTATGGATCAAGTCTATGAATATACATATTCTTTGATATGCATATGAGTCAAATTCAAGGTGTCCCCACACGAACTCGGAATTTGAAGATTTCGAATATATTATTATTATCTTAATTCAAATATGAGCTCTACGATAAATTAAAATAAAAACAGTGAAATTATATTGTAGTTGAATTCAAATTCAGGTCTTGCGGATGGTTCATTTAGCTTGTAGTAGCAATACAGTGGACACAAATGTTCATCATTGGTATATTGGTAATTATATTATAACTTATGTCAGTTTCTATATATATATATATATATGATTTTTTTCAAAATTGACGGATATTCCATGCACCACGCCAATTTGGGTGGGTCCGCTTATGAATAGCAAGACTAAAAAATTGGTAAAGGATGCAGAATTTTCTTTTAAACATACATAAAATTTAATAAACGATCATAATAATTTATAAGGAAAATGTACAAATATCCTCTTAGATTATGATCAGAATTTTAGAGACACACTTAACTAAATTAAGTTCTCATTACCCGTTGAACCTTTTTTTTTGTAATTTTATGCACCTTTTAGCTTACGTGAATCCAAATATCTCCGATGCGCCTTAATTGTGTGGAGTCATGAAGTATGTCACATAAGATAAAATATGTATAATTTTTTTAAAAAATAAATTTAGAAAGATAATACGAACTTAGTTTAGTACCTTAATTAACCCTAATTTATATTTAAACTTTATATAGCACTTAGCAGTTTTGACAAAATTTATTGGAAAGCATAAACATATACATGTCAAATGAATGTCTACGAGATTGAACGAAAATATGAAAGAGTTATAGATAATGAAAGTTACATTACTCTGACTATTTATAGCATAATCTTTTTTCTTTTTAGTTGATTATAATTCGCGACCAATATTCAGTGATAATTGTGTAGACTGAGGTTTCGAGTTTCTATAGTCCGCATGTTTGTATAATCAAAATTTGTATAACTTTTGTACAACTGTTTAAAGTTCAGATGTTTGTGTTTCGTATAATTTCGTTATTTCAAGTTTATATAAAAAAAATAGCTCAATTTTACAAATATACTATAAGCTATAATCCACAAGTATGCAAACTATAGCTACACAAAACAATTAAGTTTATTACAGTAACTATATACAAAAATTCATCGGTATTAAATTTTATAGGTGACATCACACAACTAGTTCCTAGGATAATAAGAAAAGGACTAGGGATTGAAGTAGTCTACGCAAAAACTTTTCAACTTTTTTTATATCTTGTTTAGATTTCCTATTTTATAAATAATCAACAACATTGTTGAAAAGGGATAAACAATTTGGAATTTGAATTTATTATCTTATGTTACTCGATTGTCATCTATTTTGATTTAATTATTCGATTATTTTAAAATAAGAAAATGGACAACAATTTATTCAAAAGGAAATAAATTCTCTTAGTATGGTTTTGAATTTTATAATTTCTTATATCTAAACTCAGATATGTTTAACTTCTTGCTTATATTATTGCCTAATTTAATATACTAAACATCATAACTTACTAAATAATGCATAAGTTATCGATCTTGTTGCACAAATAAAATATGCTATTATTATATCTTATATGCATAAAAACAATATATTATGTATATATAACTATAAAAAAAAAGTATGTTTATAATTTATCTGTTTGATTATTTCTTTGATTACATGGAACAAAATTAAAATCAAAATCAAATCAATTATTATTGACTTTTAACAATGTAAAACGAAACCAAATAAACAAATATTTGGTTTGGATCGTTTTTTTACCAAAATCGCGAACAGTTTTATCTGATGCCAATGAAATTTTACTTAGTGAGATATAAGAGAATAGAGTGTGCACTGATTTATCATTATCTCGTAGAGGTAGAGAGAGTAATTTCAAAAGAAATTCAAAACAAATAGAGGGAAAAAAAACCAATGAAAAAAATGTATATAATTTAACTATCGAAAATTAAATATTAATAACAAATTAAAGTGAGAGAGCAATAGTTCTTACATCAATTTTTTTTAATGAATTTAAAAATCAACTTTAGGAGATGTAAACTATTTCAAAATTAATTCAACACAAAAATAATGTTCTTTAAACTATATTTTTATATTAAGAAATTATTTTTCTTATATTTATATTTTTTTCTTAATAGACGGAAAATAAACTACTAAAAATATGCTTATTTTAGAATGAAAAAAATAATATTAATTAATTAGATGACGGTACGAAAAATCAAATTTGTGCATTTGTATATCTGTGGACTGTGGACTGTGGACTGTGTTAGTTGATTTTTCAACATTATTAAATGGATAACAACAAATAGTAATTGTTTACAATAAATTTGGATGGTCAAAATTTATTTTGAATTTTTACTCTTTCAAAAATATTTTTTCGTAGAAAAAACAAATTTAATGTGATGCATTATGTTTAAACTGATATCATTGCCAATGGCCAATATGATGCATTATGTGAAATTAGCTATCGATTTCCTTGCTAATCAATCTTTTAATTATTCGTAAATCGTAACTAACAAAATCTTTTGATAATCCATTGCTAAAGCAAAGGGTTTGCCTTCTGGTCAACTCTTCGGGGGTATCTAGTGGTTTGGACTTAAGATTTTCAAGTTGGAGGATTCAAAGTTCGAAACCCCTTACAAGCGAAAGTAAGGGGTTTGCCTTCTGGATTGAGTTCGTCACACTAGACTTGCCTAGTGCGACTTATCTCTCCTGTAGGATATGCAAGTTCTTCCATAGAAATGGGGGTTTTACCTGAGTGCACCCAAAGGTAGTGTCTGCGGGTATCTCTGGTCATCAAAAACTACATAATTTGCTCTTGGAGTTTAACAAGGAGTATCGATTTCCTTGCCAATCCATCTTTTAATTATTCGTAGCTAACAATAATCTTATGATAATCCATCTCTAAAGTAAGGGGTTCGCCTTATGGTCAACCCTTCGCAGGGGCGGAAACAACATATACTTAGGGGTCATGCGAACCCTTTCAGCGGAAAATATTACAATTTATGCATGGTAAAATTATTTTTTTAGATATGTAAAATAGATGTGGAATCCCCTTCTACTAGTTTGTGTGTTTAACTTCTCAGATTTTGAACCCCTTATTGAAAATTCTGACTCCGCCACTGTCCCTTCACCTAGTGGTTTGAACTTGGAATTTTCATGTTGGAGGTCTGAAAGTTCGAAACCCCTTGTCAGCCAAAGTAAGGGGTTTGCCTTCTGGATCAAATTCGTCACTAGGCTTACCTAGTGCGAGTTACCTCTCCCGTATGATAATGCAAGTTATTCCATAGAAATTAGGTTTAAACTTGGAGTTTAAAATAGTATACTATATGATGCATTATGTTTAAACTTATAGCATTGCCAATGACCAATATGATGCATTATGTGAAATTAGCTATTGATTTTCTTGCTAATCTATCTTTGAATTATACCTAACTAACAATATCTTTTAATAATCCATCGCTAAAGAAAGGTGTTTGCCTTCTGGTCAATCCTTCGCAGGAGCGGAGGCAGCATATAGGGGTTCATCCGAACCCCCTTCCACTAGTTCGTGTATTTACTTCTTAGATTTTGAATCCCTTATTAAAAATTCTGGCTCTGCTCCTGACGTTCAGGGTCCCTAGTGGTTTGAACTTGAGATTTTCAGGATGAAGAGCTCAAAGTTCGAAACCTCTTGCCAGCAAAAACAAAGAATTTGCCTTCTGGGTTGAGTTCCTAGTGCGAGTTACCTCTCTGGTATGGCATGGAAGTTATTCCATAGAAATGGGGGTTTTACCCTGTGTGCTTCGCATAGTGTTTGCGGGTTTCCCTGGTCATCAAAAACTACATAATTTGTTCTTGGTTAACAATAGTATACTATATATATGAATATTGTAACAATTATGATTTAATCTAACTTTGATGTGACAGTAAATGTTCTGCAAACAATATCGTCGAAACTTGAGAACAGATATTGGAATGTGAACCGAGCCTCTTGTACGCAGGAGAGGGATTTTAACATGACAGATCCTAATGATAATGAGGTTTACAGCAATGTAAAATGTAATTGTTCATTCAATAATGGCTCAGTTTGCCATGTTGTAGTAATGTAAGCTCTTGCTTTTGATCTTTGTAACTTCACATTTTACTCTTAAATCAGAAAGTGCATCATGTAATGAGAAATTCGTATGCTTTTTTTGTTGTTGTTGATACAGCCAATTGAAGCGTCTTAGTATGACAGGAATTCTGCCTCCAGAATTTGCAAATCTTACTCATCTGCAAGAATTGTGAGTATCGTTTTGGGCTTGGAACTTCCATGTCGGAGGTCTCAAGTTCAAGCTAAAGCAAGGATTTTGCCTTCTGTCTGTGTGCACAATGGGGTTTTTACCTGTAGCTTAATCAATTTTTTTCTTTTCCAGAGATCTGGCTCGTAATTACTTAAGTGGATCGATTCCCTCAAGCTATGGCCAGCTTCGCCTCACTATTTTGTATGTTCTATTCTGTTTATTCGTTTCAATGAAGATTTTTTGACGTTTTTGTTCAAACTCAGGTCAATTTTGGGTAACTGTATCAGTGGGCTGATTCCGAAGGAGTTAGGTGACATTTTCACACTGGAAGAACTGTAAGTTGAAGATATTGCATACTTCCTTTAAATTTTCTACTTGAAGGACCTCTTCCTCCGAACCTTGGTAGCTTGAACCGCCTCAAAAAAATGTAAGACATAGTAACCATATATTCAACGTCTAATATCTCCAAATTATTTGGCACTTTTCGATTCCCAATTGTCATTTCTTTCACCGTTTTTATTTGAAACAAACTGAGGTTAATGAAGTATATCCTACCCATGATAGAACGATTTCACTCACTAGTGTATTGGTACCTAAATAGTGGTGTCAATGAACCACTCTACATGAGCATAACACTTTTAATATGAGGAAAGAGTTAATCGAGTTTAATTTAGCTTTAAAAGTTGGTCAAATTGTATCAAACATAAGCAAAAAGTGTCGATCAAATTGGGATGAACAGTGTGATTTTTCAGTTATCATGGTTAATTGATGGATCATTTTGCAGGTTGAATAATTTCAATGGAACTATACCGGAGAACTTCAGCAATCTTAAGAACATGACAAGTTTGTAAGCAAGAAAAATGTTACGAGAACATTTGACTTTTGTGCTTCAATCTCTTAACTATTTCGTCTGTTTGCAGTAGGATCGATGGGACTAGCATATCTGGAACCATACCAGATTGTAAGTATGCATCTTGTAGTTGTCTCCAGGAAGATTTCTAAACTTCTAAAAAAGCAAAAAGTTGGTATTATACATGTATTTAATAGCAAATATCATGGAACTTTTTGCAGAGACATTCAAGGAATCCTTCAATATCCCAGTTGAAAAACATGACAGAGTTGTAAGTACACACGTCTCTCGTACTATCTGCTATAACGGGAGTTCTTATGTGCATTGTTGTCTTCAGGACAATATCTGATTTGAGAGGAGAACCAATGCAATTTCCAAATCTTCAAGGCTTTACGAATATGGAAAGCCTGTGAGTAGTTGGAAATTTAGCTATTACATCTCGTTGTTTTGATTTCGTATTCTCATGGTTCTTTGGTTCGACTCAGAACTTCGAAAAATTGCTCAATTTTTGGTCCGATTCCGAGATATGTAGGTGGCATGTCTTTGAAACTTTTGTAAGTTTGTCATCTCCTCTTTCGAAAAAGTTAAATTGGTCTATAATACAAGCCTGGAATTACCCTATATTGTATAAAAGGAAAATCTTCTACATACCAATGCATTCGTCGTATTAGCATGATGGTGCAAAGATTTTCGCTAATTGTTTGGATACCACAGTGGTTTGCTTTGCTGTCTGGTTTGATGCTAATCCTGCCTGCTTCTGATACGAGTTAATTACTTGCAGGGACATGAGTAACAATATGTTGAATGGTACAATCCCAGATACATTTGAGCAGATGGATTTTGATAACATATAGGTACCTTGCAAGTGAAACTTTTACAAGTTGAAGCATAAATCTTGTACATGTTTGTTTTCTTTCCTTTTCTCTCGAAGATTTCATTCGGTTATAACAAGCAAGCGTTTTTATCTGCAATGTAGGTTTCTTGGTAACAATACACTTGTTTAGTTCCTCGAGTAGACTTCTTCAAGATCTTTTTTGATATAAACATAGATTGATTTTGATTTTCACACAAGATCAAATATTTATTTTCTTGTGTTTACTACTTTGTAAATTTAATTTTCATCTCATACTGTACTTGACAATTAAACTTTGTGAAGTTGCATGAAAATCTCTATTTAAAAAGTAAGTAAAGAGTATATACTACTGTTAAGAGAGCTTACAAACTAAACATGTATTCTTTTAATATTTCAGTTTGTTAGTTAGTTAGTTAAGTAGTTAATTAGTTAGTTAAGTACAAGTTAGTTAAAGTAGCTTCTTTAATACAAAAATGTAATTGTATATATAAGGCAGAGGGCTCATATGTACAGAACACACAGAAATATACAAAGTTTCTTCATCATTCTCTCATCTCTTCTCTCGTCTCTTCTTCATTCTCTTAAAGCTCATTGATAGAGCTTTTCTTCTCATGGTATCAGAGCACAGGAGAATTTGAATCTCTCTGTTAAGCTCTTCATAATCTGAAGACAAGAGTTTAAAGAATCTTGAATTGAAGATCAATTGTCTGTCAAAATCGAGAAATTGGGAGCTGTTAAACTCGATCGATCATGCCTTCAACTGGAGATGGAGCTTCAAGTGAAGTTCAACAACAAACTGTTACAAATACAGCCAAAATCGATCACAATCACCCTCTCTTTATACATCCTTCAGATACTCAAGGTTCTGTTCTAATTTCAATTCAATTAGTGGGTTCTGAAAACTATTCTTTGTGGAGCAAATCTTTAAAACTTGTGTTACTTGGAAAAAACAAGTTAGGATTTCTACTTGGAACATGTAAAAAGGAAATGTATTCTGAATGCTTACATGATGTATGGGATAGATGTAATGCAATTGTTCTTGGATGGATTATGAATACAGTGTCTAAAAGTCTGATTAGTACAGTAATCTATGGATCAGATGCTCATTCAGTGTGGGAAGATCTACGTGAAAGATTTGATAAAGTAAATGCATCTAGGGCCTTTTATCTACACAAGGAATTAGTCACTATGTCACAAGGAACTTCTTCTGTGTCAATCTATTTTTCAAGACTAAGAGAGTTGTGGGATGAGGCTGAAACCTTGATTCCTTGCCCTTCATGTGCTTGTCCTGAGTCTAAACAATACATAGAGCATTTGCAATTTCAAAAGCTGTGGCAATTTCTGATGGGACTTAATGAGTCTTATGCTCATGCAAGAAGCCAAGTTCTTATGCAGATTCCAGTTCCAAGTGTAAATCAGGCTTATGCTATGATTGTTAGTGTTGAAAGTCAAAGAATTCAAGGTACAGGAAATACATTCTTGTCTGCAGAAGCTGTGTCTGAAATAGCATTAATGAGTAATAGAATGTCTCTCAGTTCTTCTAGTTCAGGAAATGGTGGATACTATAACAACAATACAACTTCCTCAGGAACAGGAAGAGGTGTTTCTAACTTCCAAAATAATGGATATAGAAATAAGGGATATGGAGATGCTAGAACTAGTTACAATACAGGAAAGTCTCAACTCTACTGTGAATTTTGTCATTTTAAAGGTCATACAAAAGAAACCTGTTATAAGCTTCATGGTTATCCAAAGAAGAAAGGAGGAGTATCTTCTTATGCAAATAATGCTTCTACTGGAAATGAGTCTGGAATGACTGACTCAACTTCAGGTTCTAATGCTAGAACAAATGAGTCATCTAATGATCCTGCTTTAGGACAAGGTGTATCAATGTTTACTCAAGAACAATATTATGAGATCTTGCAGATGCTGAGAAAAGGGAAGAGTAAGGAAGTGGATACAATGGCCAATGTAGCTACTGCAGGTGTATCTGGAACATCAGGTAATTTTACAGCTCTACTTTCTGATATCTCACATACTAACTGGATTATAGATACTGGTGCCTCTAATCAGGTGTCTATTAGTCATATTGGTGAATCTTTGGTTCTTAAAGACAAAGTAGTAAAGGATGTGTTGTTTGTTCCAGAATTCAAGTATAATCTTCTATCAGTATCACAACTAACTAAACAGTTGAAGTGTGCAGTAGTATTTTTTCCTGATTTTTGTATTTTTCAGGATCTCTTCAATGGGAGGGTCCTGGGGATTGGTAAAGAGAATCAAGGATTGTATATCCTCAATACTGCTCTCACAACAAAGCCTTCAAATGATCAAGTATCTGGAGAATGTGCAAAGGAAGCTGCATATAAAAGAATTAGGCCTATTAGTTTTAATTCTACTGCTGATTCTTTAAGTAGTCTATGGCATAAAAGACTTGGACATGCTCCTCTCAAAGTATTAAGTAGAATAAAGGAATTGAACATTGTATCTGTACATGAGCATCATTGTTTTATATGTCCAATTGCCAAGCAATCAAGACTGCCTTTTCCTACTAGTCTTTCTCATTCAGTTTCTGTTTTTGACATTATACATGGTGATGTATGGGGACCTTACAGAGTGCCTAATCATGATGGTAAAAGATATTTTTTAACACTTGTGGATGATATGTCCAGGTATACTTGGATTTTTCTATTACACACTAAGTCAGATACTGTGGTAGTGTTAAAAGACTTTGTAAACCTGGTAAGAAATCAGTTCGGTGTAGGCATTAAGTGTATAAGAACAGACAATGGAACAGAGTTTGTTAATAATCAAATGGATGATTTATTCAAGGCTAATGGCATTGTACATCAGAGTTCATGTGTGTATACTCCTCAACAGAATGGAGTAGTTGAGAGAAAACACAGGTCTATTCTTAACATGGCAAGAGCACTAAGGTTTCAAGCTGGTGTACCTTTACAGTTTTGGGGATTTTGTGTTACTACTGTTGTATACATACTAAATAGATTACCTACTGTGTTGTTACAAGGAAAGAGTGCTTTTGAAAAATTGTTTGGACAAGTTCCTAGTCTTCAGCATCTTAGAGTATTTGGGAGTCTATGCTATGCTACAGATCCTAAGATTCTAGATAAGTTTGCACCTAGAGCTGTTCCAGCTGTGCATATGGGGTACTCAATGAACAAGAAAGGTTATATCTTGTATAATTTAACTTGCAAATCCTTCTTTATAAGCAGAGATATTGTGTTTAAAGAAGACATATTTCCTTTCAAGAATCTTAAATCCTTTCCAGACCATTTGTTTCCTGTTCTGGATCTTCATGATAGTTCATATATTGAGTCAGCTTCTGATAATATCTCTATTCAAGACTCTAATCCTACAACTTCTATACAGCCTCAGACTTCCTCTAATACTACAGCACCATTAGCTCCTCTAAGAAGATCTTCTAGACAATCTAAGCCACCTATTTGGTTGGACTCATATGTGACTCAAAATGCACAAAATGCATGTCTATATCCTATGTCACAGTATGTCACTTATTCCAAACTAGCTCCTACATATAGAGCATCACTTGCTGCATACTCTGCTATCTCTGAACCTCATACATATAAAGAGGCATGTCAAGATCCTCATTGGGTGAATGCTATGAGAGATGAGATTAATGCTCTAGAAGACAATAATACTTGGTCTATTGTTCCTCTACCTCCAACAAAAGTTCCTATTGGGTGTAAGTGGGTGTTTAAAGTTAAGTATAAAGCATCTGGAGAAGTTGAGAGATATAAAGCCAGGTTAGTGGCAAAAGGATACAATCAAAAGGAAGGCTTAGACTATACTGAGACATTTTCACCAGTAGCAAAAATGGTTACAGTAAGATCAGTAGTGGTTTTAGCTGCTTCATATGGCTGGTTTATATTTCAAATGGATGTACACAATGCTTTTCTTCAAGGAGATCTTCCTGAAGAAGTGTATATGCAGATTCCTGAAGGTTTTGCAAACCAGGGGGAGAAAAGTATAGTTTGCAAGCTTCATAAGTCCTTGTATGGACTGAAGCAGGCTCCAAGACAGTGGAACTTAAAGCTAACAGAAGCTTTAGTTGATATGGGATTTTCACAATCACATTATGATTATTCACTCTTTACTAAGAACATAGGTAAAGAACTTCTAGTCATCTTGGTATATGTTGATGATCTCCTGGTTACTGGGAGCAGTTTGCATCATATACAACAAATAAGAAAGGAGTTACAACAAAGGTTTAGAATGAAAGATCTTGGAGAGCTTAAATATTTTCTTGGAATTGAATTCTCCAGGTCTAAAGAAGGTATACTAATGAATCAAAGGAAGTATGCTTTAGGACTTGTGTCTGAGCTAGGATTAGCAGGTTGTAAACCTTTTTCTACACCCTTGGAGTTCAATCACAAGCTAACATCCACTGTGTTTGATGAATGCATTGGAAAAAATGCTAATGCAGAAGACTTACTTCTTGATGACTTTGGAAAATATCAAAGGCTCATAGGAAAGTTATTATACTTAACTATGACTAGGCCTGATATAGCCTTTGTAGTACAAGTACTCAGTCAATATATGCACTCACCAAAATCATCTCATATGGAAGCAGCACTAAGAGTAGTTAGATATATAAAAGGAACTGCAGGTCTTGGATTGTTTATGCCAAGTAACAAAGACAATGAAATGGTAGCCTATTGTGACTCAGACTGGGGGGCTTGTGTAGAAACAAGAAGATCAGTTACAGGCTACATGGTTAAACTAGGAGGAGCACTGGTATCCTGGAAATCAAAGAAACAAAGCACAGTATCTAGGAGTTCTGCAGAAGCAGAATTCAGAAGTATGGCCACTACAGTTGCTGAAATAGTGTGGCTGAAAGGCTTATTCAGTGAGTTAGGAATGGAGATAAAGTTGCCAGTAAAGATATTTTGTGATAACAAAGTTGCAATCCAAATAGCAGCACATCCAATTTTTCATGAAAGAACTAAACATTTTGACATAGATTGTCATTTTGTAAGGGAGAAGATACTTGAAGGGCTTATTCAGACACAACACTTAGGAACAAGAGATCAACAAGCTGATATACTTACCAAAGGGCTGTGTAAACCTCAACATGAAGAACTGGTTAACAAGCTAGGATTGAAAAATGTATTCTTCAATTCTTAGCTTGAGGGGGAGTGTTAAGAGAGCTTACAAACTAAACATGTATTCTTTTAATATTTCAGTTTGTTAGTTAGTTAGTTAAGTAGTTAATTAGTTAGTTAAGTACAAGTTAGTTAAAGTAGCTTCTTTACTACAAAAATGTAATTGTATATATAAGGCAGAGGGCTCATATGTACAGAACACACAGAAATATACAAAGTTTCTTCATCATTATCTCATCTCTTCTCTCGTCTCTTCTTCATTCTCTTAAAGCTCATTGATAGAGCTTTTCTTCTCAACTACACAGATAGCGTCCAATTTTTGTTTGAATTAATATTATCAACTAATCTCATATTCATGTTCTCTAGTATATTTTTGGTATAAGCCACAATTAGCCCTCTAAAGTACGATTGAAGTTTTAGAGACATGCTATAACTAAATTAATGTCTTACTGCCTCGAATTCCTTTCTTTTTTTTGTGGTAATTTTATATATTTTTTGGCTTACATGACATTCAAAGATCTTTCACGTGTCTCAACTATGGTGAGTCAACAGAGTGTGTCACGTAAGCTAAAAGATTTATAAGTTCAAAATAATATGAGTTTATTACAACCTTAGTTTAGTTAATGCGTGTCTCTAAGATTTCGGTCATAGTCTAGGGGTAATTGTGTCTTATCCCTATATTTTTCATAATTAATAATACTCCATCTATTTCTATTTACTTGTTCATTTTTTGGCTTGACACGCCTATTACAAAAAATAAAAATAACACTACACACACATTTAAGATGTTAAATATCAAGTTATAAACAAACTTTTTAATAATAAACTACTTATAGCATATTATTATCAAGTTATAGCATATCAAGAAATAATATATTATTCTCATTAATTTTTTAAAATAATAATTAACTTATTTAAATAATTCAATTACCTTATTTAAACCAATGTAGTTAATAAAATTTATTATTTTAAGTTACCTTTTTTAAACAAACTCTTAATTAATGTAATTAAAATTAAATATTATATAGTTACCTTTTTTAAGATAACTACAAAATAATAGGGATTTTATCTCTAAAACAATTACAGTTTTTTTAAAAAAAACTGTAAAACGTTATAAAAAATAATAATTATATTCCCCAAATTTTTGTTCTTCCCCAACTCTTTTTCAAAAAATCATTACCTCTGCACGCCTATCAAAACTTTTCACCAAATTCGCATGCCTAATTTATTTTCACCAAATTTTCTCTCAAAATCACTTCTCTCTTAACAGTCTTCTTCAAGAATTCTCAAATATTTGCATTCAAATCTTTATTTTTAGCACTCAAATCTTCAACTCTTACGATAAACAAACCGTACAATGTTGAAAAGAGGCAACGAAACCCCGAGAAAAAGTAGAAGATTGAATGAAGAAGCAAGCTCAGACGATTTTCATGCTCCATCTCTCAAAATTTTATCACAAAAACAATCTCAACATTCATCTGTTAAAGTTAAATCTAGATCAGGGAAATCAACAATAGAAAAAGAAAACAAACAAACATCCAAAGGAAAACGAGAAGAAGAGAATAGGGAAAGAAAAGAAAAATGTAGATGAATCTGAGAAAAGGACGAAAGAAATAGGAAAGAAGAGGAAAGGAAAAGAAACCGAGGAGTCATCTGATTCTGAATCTGATTTTGTGGAAGAGTTGATAAAATCAAAATCCAAAAAACCAAGAGCATCTGAAATCGATACTTCACATTTACAAGAAGAAGAAGAAGAAGAAGAAGAAACAATTAAACCCAAAGAAAGTTCAAAGGTTAGTAAAAGTTAATTTTTTAAAGATTTTTTATGTTCTGTTATTTTATTTTTTGTTATTTGGGTATAAAATAGTTAAAATATAAATTTTGTGTAAATAAATAATGTATGAATTGTGTATGATTCACTGTATGAAATTACAGATCTCTTCATATTACAATATCAATTGCTGAAACATGTATTTTTTATGTATGATTTACTGTATGAATTGTGTATGATTAACTGTATGAATTGTGTATGATTCACTGTATGAATTTTGTATGATTCACTGTATGATTCACGGTATATATAAAATTTGTATGAAATGTGTATGAATTGTGTATAAATTTTTTTGTATCAAGTTTTTTGATACTGTTGAATAGTAATATCCATAATTAGTTATACTTTATGTTTTGATTTGTATATTTTGGTGTTGAATATATTGTGTATGAAAGAATGTTGTAAGTTTGTTTGAAATGTGTATGATTATATTGTATTATGTTTTGTATACTATGTGTATGAATTATGTATTTTTCAATATTATGTTGTAAGTTTGTTTGAATTGTGTATGATTTACTGCATTATGTTTTGTATACTATGTGTATGAATTATGTATTTTTCAATATTATGTTGTAAGTTTGTTTGAATTGTGTATGATTCACTGTATTAGTTTTGTATTACATGTGTATGAATATGTGTATGATTAATGTATTTAATTTTTACAATTTTTTAGGAGAAGAAGACACAAACACATTTGTCTTCATGTATTAACATGAATGTGTTTGCGGATTTGTTGACCTTTTTAGGTCAAGATAAGTTTCAACAATTTCTAGATGAAACACCTTTTGGATTTTTTTTATAATTTGCATCACATTAAAATCCAATGTCAATTGTTGAGACACTTATTTATAATGAGGAATGAAAATGTTAGGGATGACTTTGGCATTATGGAAAATCAAAGAATGATGAAGGCGCAATCAGTGAAAGTGAAGTTACAGGAACAGTTGCTAGCAAGAAGGGTGGACCTCGAACTCATAAAGAACAAGTTATGGACACCACCAATTATCCTACTTCAAAATTCCGTATCAGGAAGTAGAAATCTTCATGGCACAATGTACATTTATTTGAATGACTTATTTTTTTTTTAACTTATGAACAATTTATGTATTTTCCCAGTTTTTTTATTATGACTACTCTGATGATTTTATATAAATTACTACTGATTATTACTAAATGTGTCTCACTTTAACATATATGAACACTGTATAAATCATAAATGAAAATCATATGAATTATGAATGTCATATTAAAATTTGATATATAGTACATAGTAATGTTAAATTATTCCATAAATTTGTTTTGCATGAATACTATACACTTTCAAATACAAACAGAAATCATTTGCCACCATGTTTAATTAAAATTGACACAATTTTCTCCATCAAATCAAATCTAAACTTTTTCAACTTTCAATTTTAATTGTTTTTCCAAAAAAAAAAACCCATAAAATATGACTGAATTCGAATATATGAATATAGTTCAATTTCTGGAAAAAAAAATGATACACGTTTATGGAAAGAAAGATAACAGAATACAATTTTTTAAGGATAAAAAATCAAAAATAATTACCATTAAAAACGGATTGAGATAATTAAGGTGCATATCTATAATTAATATATGTTAAAATCCCTTAAAAGGTGTACATTTTGTTATCAGTTAATAACAGTAACTACATTCAAGGAAATTATCCAATTTTAATTATTCATTTTTTAATTTTATTTTCCGTCCTATTTAGAATAAATATTTACAATATTTTAATTCAAAGAAATGCTATAAGTTGATATATTAAATGTTATATAATGAAAATCAAACTCTTATGCCATAACTTGAGAATATGACTACATAATATGCTATATACCTAATTTACACTTAAAAATATTGACATAATGACTTTATCATTTTTCCCTATTAATTAATAGAATTCCAAAATTAATTTACTCATTAAGAGACTCTACGTTTATTTTTTAAGAAAGATTAACTCTCTTAATAAGTTGAGGATATAATAAATAAAGAAAATATTTTTTTTTCTTGATTCATAAAAATGACGAATAAAAAAGGATGGAGGGATTTTATAGGTTTTTACACCTATTAATTGATAAATTCCAAATTAATTTACTCATTAAAGAGATTCTATCTTTATTTTTTTAAAAAGATTAACGCTTTAAATAAATTGAAAATAAAATAATAAAGAAAACATTAATTTTTTTTGTTAAAAAAATGACAAATAAAAAAGAACGATAGCAAATTTATAGATTTTTTTGAATTTGGAAAATTGATGAAAGTATATGAAGCCAATTTGAATAGAAATAAAGACTAAAGTAAGAGTTGAAAATTACGCAAGATTTTTTGTGTTAATTCATTCTTAACGTCAAAGAAAAGTTTGATTTGTATTAGCATATTGTTAATTAAGAATGAATAAAACATTATTGTAAATTATCACATGATAAAGTAGTTTACCATGCAAAAAGAGTCGTTGGCCAAAATTAATGTTGTACGGAAAAAATTTCATGGGGTAAAGTGTACTTTGACCTTTCATTAGACGTTCAATGAATTTTCAATAATATTTTCTTTTCTATGAATATACTATTATAATAATAATAATAATAATAATAATAATAATGAAAAGGAAAATAGAACATTATTTTATCGATTACCTTTTACCTTTCTACTTTAATCATCAATCTTTATATTGTAAGAGAAAAAAGTGAATTTGATGAATTACATCTTTCTTTTATTAAGTATTTCTTTGGGGAAAATGGTATGAAAAATATTTTTATTTTGATCAAAATTATTGTTACGATATCAAATTTTATGGAGGATCTTTTATTCCTTCACTATTTAATATTCCATGCGTTTCATAAAGAATGGTTTAGTTTAACTTGACAAGGAGTTTAAGAAAATAAAGAATATTTTTTATCATGTGATCGTAAATTAAAGTTATGTCAAATATGTGGAAAGTTGTTACCAAAAAAAGAAAAAGGTTATTTTTTTTTAAACAGACTAAAAAAGAAAGGAAATCATTCTTTTTTAAACGGAAGAAATAGTATATTTTGAAGATATATATATGTCTGTGTGGACACATTATTATTTATAATTATGCAATATGTATGATGCATACGTAGACACATATATACCTTTAAAATATATTATTAAATAATGTAAGGAATAAAATGTTACTTTTAAAATTTAATATTATTATAATAATTTCGATCAAAATTTAAATATACGTAAGGCTTTTTTTTTTTCATTTCTTGACCAAATTGGCTCTTTGAAGTTAGATTTGAGCATGAATTGGACAACTAATTAAAAGTTATAAGTAGATATTAGAACTCAAATGATTTTCATAATGTACATTGGAATGACAATGATATGTTGGGACTTTGTCGCATTGGTATTTTTTTCTGTCTTTTTATTAAAAGAGATTTATATAGAAAAAGACAAATCAAAGTTGACATTCTATAGATTGATTTAAATTTGGGAGAAGGGTTAAAAATGCCCTTAACGTATTCCAAATGGTTCAAAAATGCCTTCCTTTCATCTTTTGGTTTAAAAATGCCCTTAACGTTTTTTTAAGGTTTAAAATTGCCCCTTTTTAACATTTTGCTGACATGGCAAATGATGAATCATCAAATTAGACAAATGCCTTCATCTTATTGGTCCACCTAAATTTTCATAATCCAGCCCAACGACCCGACCCATCTATTTTATAAAAACTCAAACCCACCCACTAACCCGTTTACGTTTTAACATAATATATTCTTGAACTCCATTTTAGCACACGATTCTCAGCCTTTCTTTTTGTAGCAGTCGCCGAAGATGGAGGAATAAGGTTGAAAATCACAACACCTTCTAGTTATGTTGTTTTGTTACTTCTAGCACATGAAGGACCCAAAAACGATTGTCGGGTCAATTTTTTAGAAATTGATTTTTAGATCAAATGGGTCATAAATTTCGAAATGTTTAAAAAAAAATCCATGTCACGTTTGCCATGTCAGCAAACTGTTAAAAAGGGGCAATTTTAAACCTTAAAAAAACGTTAAGGGCATTTTTAAACCAAAAGGTGGAAGGAGGGCATTTTTGAACCATTTGGAATACGTTGAGGGCAATTTTAACCCTTCTCCCTTTAAATTTTATCAACTCTCTAGGTTTTAATCTACTTATTTTCTGTTCATTTAAAAATTATATTTTTTTAATATTTTAATTTTTTACTTGCATATTTCATATCACAAGATTAAAGAACATCTAACTATATTATGCATTACTTTTTCAACTCAATATCAAGTTATATACAAAAAACTGCAAAGAGGTGTGACAATTTCAACACCAACAATAAATTCAATATAATTCCATGAGTCGAATGTATGAAAAATATAATATGCAGATCTTACCTTTATTTTTACGAAGATAACTAAATTATAATTGCAGACTCACACCTCAATTTAAAAAAAAAAAAAAAAAAAAAGCAATTCGAAGTAATTTTACTTTAATCGTAATTTTCTAAAATATCCTAAATTATTAATATCTAAGGCATTAACTTTGATAATTCCTTTGCCAACTGTTTTATTGTAGGTGACAGGTTGTGACTTGTTAGGCTGATGGCTTTACTAGCTGCACAATATTCTGCACATTTGTAGGTTGCTTTTGAGCTGATAAAACAATTTCACCCTTAATTATTATTTCAGAATTTGAGCTTTAAACCTGATTTTTGTTTAGAGTCATCTTCGAATTATAAATCTTACAGTGTACGATTTGAAATTAGTCAAAGCTCTAATGTGAAATGCGGCATCAGATAAAAAATAGTAAAAAGAAGTGTTTCTTCATCTTTATAGTTGTATGATAAATTGATAATGTTTGATTAGCATTTTTATTTGTCTACTATTTTTAAAAATTAATTTTATTTCTATTTATTATTTAAGAAAAAATAATTATTTTTTCTTATTTTACTTTTAGCATTAGTTTTTTATTTTCAAAGAAGAAAAAAAGAGGGGTACTGACATGCATGAGTCTTGTTGTTTATCCAATTATTGGTCTTAAAATAATAATAATATTTGTGTAGGCTCCTCCTATAATACTATATGCTTTCTAGCTGAATGTTTTTGACTGAGTCTTTCTTCATCTGCATGCATGTATGGGTGCAATTATTATTATTTTTCTTCCAATTAATTATGTCTAGATATGTAGGCTTTTAATATCTCATTAAATTACAACATACATTAAAAATAAAAAATAAAAAGAAAAGCTAACAGTTTTCACACATGGAGATTGAATTTTCTTCCTTCCCTCCAAAGTCCAAACCAAATATTCACACAGAGAAAAAAAAAGTTTTCTTTGTTATTTATGTTCTTCCCTTTAAATTTGTATGTCATGTACTGTTGATCGATCTCGTATTATTTCGTTATTGTTGTTGTCACTTTTTTATATTTTATTTTTCAAATAATTTGAATATTAAATATTTTATTTTAAGATGAAGAGACAAGATATGATACGATTTGTGTACACTCTACTCTAAAGCCGTCAATATAGGCTAGGTCTGTTGGGTCTGCCTTGGCCTAACTCGAATTTTAATAGGATTAGACTACAATTTTTGGAGCCCATTTGAGAGAAGAGCTTTTTAGCCCGGCTCGAATAAGCTTGCTGATTTGTGGAACTTGGGAAATATCGGTAGGGCCAACCTTTGGGCCAATAAAAATTAATTAAAAATATAATATAATATTAAAATTGAAATTAAAGAGAGTCCAAACTCAAAATAGTTATGTTAATATTTCTCTCTAGATGTTTATATTTTACTTGAAAAAAAACTTAATAAATATTATAAAGATAATTTAATTTATGGATTTGATTAAAAATTAGTAACATTAACATCATGTAATATTTTTGTATCGATATTTATGATAATATTTTTAAATTATAATTTATAATTTAATTTTAATAATTCTAAAAATAATATAATTTTTAAAAATTTGAGCTAGTCCTGCAAGCTAGTAGTCCACGTACTTGTGGGTTGGGCTGGCCGTTTTCTGACCCACACCAAAAATGGGCTAGCTCGATCTGACCTGTAATATGTTGAAGCCTGTATGGATTAGCTCGGATGCGTGAGTTAGCCCATATTGATAACTCTTCTCTACTCTTTTTAAATTATACTTATGAAATTATATTGAATATGCTATTATTATCGAAGGATAAGAAGGAAAAGGTTAAAAGAGAAATAAGAACCATAGACTCATAATTCATACCTCATAATTCTCTATTACAATTCTTGGGGAGGAAATTGAAGTACAAGATTAAAACACTCAATTTTCACTATAGTTTTATGTATAATTTTGTAGTATTAGATCGAAAATATTAATTAAACGATTAATTACAAGCTTTTTGTTGAGAGAAGCGGATGATGCATATTTCAGTATTTATATACATTATTATATATATAATTATACAAGATTTATCTATTTATTTTCAACCGATTGTACTATTTATATATATATGGACCCAACCTTATAACTAGTTTCAACTAACTTATAAAAATTTTAGAAAAAAATATATGTATTTAAAAATTACATGAGAACTAATAATAAGCCAACTAATCATTTTAAAAAATTTCCTCTTCTAGAGAGGTTTGAATATTGGATATCAAGTCTTTGGATATTACATATATTATTTAATATGCATCAAATTGAAGGTGCCCCCTACCCTACCCTACCAACACAATTTCTTTTACTAATATCTTGTTTTTGAGGGAGAAAAAGTTTGTTTCCAAAATGTACAAAAAGTGAAAAGAAAACTAAAATAAAGAGGAAAATATTAAACTATATAAACCAACAACTCCATGCAAACCTTGATCTATTTGGTTGTCTTTAATTGAAAAAAATGTGATGTTTATACTTTTTAAGGGTTGTTTGGTAGGTTGTATTAGAAGAAATAGTTTATGTGTTATGTGTAATTTTTTTAATATTATGTTTGATAGAAATTTGGGGAAGGGAGTCCACGGGGAGAAGCAGAAACATAAGTGTATGTACAACTATTTCATGAATTTATAAGATATATTATTAATACCTTATTTGTAGGTATTAGTAATATATATGATATAATATCATGGGATAAGTTTATGTAAAGATAAAAAATATTCTTTAAGGTCTCATTTATTTTTATTAAGATTAAAGGTCTGAATCTGAATACACATTTGAATATTAAGATTTGCATTAAGATTTAAGTGTTTAGATCTAAATACAAATCTGAATATTAAGATGTGGTCTCTAAATCTGAACACTAAATGATTAATGTTGTTTGTTTTTAATATCTGAATGTGCATGTGAAATTAACATTAAATTAATAAAATATCATAAAAATTTCATTCAACAAAATTTATCACTTTTAATTAAAAAAAAAGTTCTAAAAGTTTTAATAATCATGATTTGGAGTACAATTTTTTTCATTCAAAAATTTTGATAAACACCAATACACCAACAGTGTTATTATAGAAAATTATTAATATAAAAAAATTTGAAAGGATTTATGAAACTTACCACCAGTGCAATAGGGGAAAACGTTGTTTGATTGAGAAAAGAGAGAAAGAAAGTTTTTATTTATGAGATAAAAAGGCATGCTTAAAGCAGAGAAGCGATGGTTTATTATTTAATAACTTATTAAATGAGTCTGAATGTTGTTAATAGTCTCTTATACATCTGATTCATTCAGACCTCTGAATGTTGTTAAGAGTCCTCTACATATATGATTCATTCAGACCTCTTCAGACCCATTAAGAGTTTTTTTTTTTTAAAATAAAACAAATGAACTTAATGGGCTAAATCTGAATAATTCAGGTTCAGACCTAAAAATCAAACATACTCAACAAGCTGAATCTGAATTATTAAAATTCAGACCCCCATTAAGTGCAAACAAATGAGGCCTAAATCACTTTAATTATTTTATTTATTTAATTGATTTTATGTTTTTTTTATTTGTACTAGTAATTCATTTTAAATAAATTAGCTTACAACTTGTTTAGAGAGAATCGTTTGTTGCTAAATAAATTTAATACAAATCAATACAACATTTGAATGGGAAGTGTTTAACATTTACTAATCAAAAAGGTAATTATAATTAGAAAACCATATATATATATATATATACAACCAATTAAGATTACAAACGCCACGTGGTGATATTTGTAGTTTGAATAATTTATAAAATTGTATACATATTAAAATTACAATGCAATTTTTATGTACAAATCTATATTAATTTTATATAAATATCTCTTAATTTTTATATAAATATAAGTATTTTGAGATGAAATTAATATATGCTCGAACGCCCCGACGAACTTCACGTACAGTTTAACATTAGTTAAAAATTAAATATGTTCAACCAGAATGGATAAATATTTGAGGGGCTATAAAATTTTAGAATTTTCTTAGAAAGATATTTTTTTTATTATAAAAATAAAAGGAATTGGAAAGCTTATTATAAAAATATTTAGACTTTTGATTTTATGATTAAAAAGGGGTTACAATACGCTAGCAATAGTTGAACGTGTCCGAAAAAGGACCTTTGTACAGAGACTGAACAAGTTGACGTCAAAAACGTTATTTTATAAAGAAATTGTCAAAATGGTGAAGTTGGGATTTATAAATACATTAATTTTTTCGTAAAATTTATATTTGTATTAAAAAAAGATTTTAATATTAACTTGTGAATTCCTAAATAAATTGATTTAGAATTTTCAAATTTCTGATCTTGGCTTCATCTCTAATGTGAAGTATATCTAACTGTAGATTAATATAGTTTATTAAGAATTAATTGAGTAATTTTATTATTTTAAGTTTATTAAACGTGAAAACTTTTTATTTCCAACAATTTTTAATTGTTAAATTTAGTTGAAAGTATAATTTTTTAAAAAAAACAAAAACAAAAAACACACACCAAAATTCGCAAATATAAAATGGTATTACCAAACATATAAAATAGACAAAAATATCTACTCCATAAGCTACTTTCAAAATGAGTTATCTTTATATATATATGTATATATATATATATATATATATATATATTATGAAGTTATATTAGATATGCAATTTGTTAATTAATTTAATTGGAAATAACAAAATAAAAGAAAAGTTATGTTATGCAAGATAAAGAAAAGTTATTTCCAATATGATCTGATAAATATCAAAATATTCAATTTAAAACTCATGATAATTAAGGAATTATTTTGAAATTACTATAAAAAAATATGGGAAAAATGCATAAGTATTCTTAAATTATGATCAAAATTGCAGAGACATACTCTAATAATATTAAGGTCCTATTAGCTCTGAACTTATTATTTTTATAATTTTATATACTTTTTCCATGACTTCACCGTAATTGAGGAACATGAAAGATATGTGAATATTACGTAAGTCAAAAAGGTACACAAAATTATAAAAAATAAGTTTAAGAAGTAATAAAATCTTAGATTAATGAATATATGTCTTTGAAATTATTAATCTAGAAGATATTTGTATATTTTTCAAAAAATAAGGGGATCATTTTTGTAATAATTTTCTCCCTAAAAACTCATTCCTAACTCTCTTCAATTATTATTATACCGAACGCTTATCTCCTCCCTTTTCTCCATTCCCGCCTTTCATTTCAAGGCTTCAACAACTTGAACACATTCTTCATTAATGGTTAGTAATTTCCACCATCTGATTTTCATTTCATTTTTATGTTTTATAAATTTAATTAACAAAATTGTTCGTTTTTTTTCTTTTATACAGCATTCGAGACTACACAACTTGAAAAAATTGAATTTCTTCGACTGAACAATAATGGATACTACTTGTACCAGATTTTGTGTTATATTTCTCTTTCTATATTTGCTTTCTACATTCAGATCTGTTGACGCTCAACTTTTGCCAGAAGATGAAGGTAGTTATCATTTTCTCTTCTTTTTACAGTTTCTACTAATTAGTAGTGATTTCCCCCCCTCTCTCTTCCTCTTTTTGATTTCCTTTTGGTATTCGATTTCAATTTTCTTCAAATAAATAATAATTTTTGTTAGTTAGTTGAGTGATCGATAAATTAATTTCGTGTTGATCTGTGATTTTGTTTGTGAAATCTGATTTTTTTTGGTTCTTCTTCTTTCTGTTCCTGGGTTTGCATACTGTGTTTACTTTTTTCTAGTTTTGGGATCTGAAAAGTAAAACTTTTCTTCATAATTTCCTGTTGCAGATTGCTTCGTAGTATCCATGTCAGCTTTTTTGTTTCTTAATAATAATTCTGTAATATTTTTTTATTTTTTTGATTTATTCGGCTTTTGGTTTTTTGAAAAAATGCATAAGCAGTAGTTTGACTATGAGTGGTATTCCAAAGACGCAAATTAATTATACTAAAATTTTATTAGTTTTTAACTTTTTTTTTTTTTAATTTTGCGTTTTTTTGGGCTTACATAACATTCAAGTACTTTCCACACATCTCAATTGCTTTGAGTCAGGAAGCAAGCGTAAGCCAAGAGATGTACAAAATTACAAAAAAAAAAAGTTTATGTTATAATAGGATTTTAGTTTAGTCAAAATATATCTCTAGAATTTCAAACTTAGTGTAAGAGGATATTTGTGCATTTTTCATTTTAATATTGTAATTTCGATACTAACTAATGAAGGATAAAATTGAAATGATATTCTGAATATAATTTAAAATATTAAATAATTAAATTAATTAAAATATTTCGACAAATTAATTAATTTGATACAAAGGCAATAGTATCTTGCAGTTACTTTTTTGGTAGAGTTAAAATAAACTTAAAAAATATCTGTTTTAGGATAAATATAATATTAAGACTGTACGAAAAATTGACTTTTGTGTATATATTTGTTTGTGTTCGTTGATTTTTCAACATTACTAAAATGGTTAACATCAAATTAGTACATAAAGTAGTCTTGCGTTATGAAAAGAAATTCCTTTTTTAAACTTTTTTGTTCAATTATTGGTCTTTATATTATTGTATGTTCTGTGTGCTATGAAAATGAATTTTTTTTATTGTTTGATAAAATATATTAATAAAAATAATATAGCTTTGTATATTAATAATATTTTATTTGATACATTTTTTATACTATATATAACTAATACTCGCAATAATTATATTTTCTATTACATATTAAAGAGTTAATTATTAATACCATGGATTTTTCGATATTTTTATCTTAAAACAATTAAAGTGATGGCTGCGTTGGATGTATATTTTGTGAAGCCAAATCACATGTTGTGTTTTTTTAATTAATTTGTTCTGGACTGCTTTGACTATTCATCAATTAAGATGCCAATCACATGCTGCTTTTAGCAAGTTGTTTGTTGATTTTTTTCAATCAGTTAATGCAATTTCATTTTCTCTCTTCCTTCCAACCAACCAACCAACAAAATTTACTGCTATGAGTACATCTATAAGAAAAAAAAGGCTTAGAAATATTTTAAAATATATTTTTTATTATATTGATATGAGAAAAATTGCGTTTGAAAGGTGAATTTAGAATATAAATATAGGGTTATCTATATGTATGTACACAGATGAAAAGCATAATAATAAAAACATGTAAAGTAGTTGAGGCTTACACCTTCAAATCATGGGTTCAACTATGTTTTATAGGCTGAAATTTAATTTTATGCTCTCTCCGTTTAAAAAGAATGACCTCTTTTTTTTTTGTAACAACTTTCCACGTGACATGTTTAAGGTCACAAGATTAAAGGACAATTTTTTACATTTGATGTAACTTTAATTTAGGACCACATGATCAAAAGTCTTATTTATTTTCTTAAAGTCTGTGTCAAATTAAACTAAAACATTCTTTATGAAAACTTACTCATAGTAACAACTACTGATCACCCTATCCTTCACCTTTTATAATCCCAATGAAGTCCCATGTTGTGTCCTTGTATAAGTTGTTTTTGTTAGTACTATTTATCGTGTCTTGTGTATTTTTATTAGATTTTTTTAAAAAAATATTTTTACCTTGAAACGAGGTCTATAGGAAATATCCTCTCTATATGATAAAAGTAAGGTCTAAGTACATTATACTCTCCTCACAAAATAATATTGCCAATGAACACTATGATGCATTATGTGTAAACTGATGATATTACCAATGGCCAATATGATACATTATGTGAAATTACATATCAAAATTTCCTTTGTAAACGATTATGAGTTAATTTAACTTTGATGTGACAGTAAGAGTTCTGCAAACAATATCATCGAAACTTCAAAACAGATATTGGAATGTCAGCCGATCCTCTTGCTCTCAGAGTAGTGGTTTTAACATGACGGATCCTACTTATGATAAAATTATGAGCAACATAACATGTGATTGTTCATTCAATAGAAGCTCAGTTTGCCATGTTGTAACAATGTAAGCTCTGCTTTTGATCTTTAAAGCTTCACAATTTACTTCATGCTTTATAGCTAAACAAATGCTATGATATATTGACGACTATAAACTTCAAAAGTCTTGTAGCTATACCATATATTAGAATGGAGGGAGTAAATTCTTTTGATTTCTTCTTCTTCTTTTTGTTGATACAGCCAACTGAAAGGTCTTAATATGACGGGAATTCTGCCTCCAGAAATTGCAAATCTTACTCATCTGCGAGAATTGTGAGTATCAGTTAATAGAGACACTCATAGGATTTCTCTCCTTTCTGATTACAGAAACTTGTATGAGTTCGAGTGTTATTAAATTTTTACTAAATAAAATCATAACAGTAACAAGTTACTAACTGTTTGTTGCTTATAGGAAACAATGTTTATTGAATTGTGTAAACCATATCCTTAAAAATTGAAAGTTTAATGTGGCTCAATCAATTTTTGCATTTCCAGAGATCTGTCTCGTAATTACTTAAATGGATCGATTCCCTCAAGTTATGGCCAGCTTCGTCTCACTATTTTGTAAGTTCTTTTCTGTTTAATCTTTTAAAAGATTTCCAGTAAAGAGTTTTTTTTTTGTTGTTGATCGTTTGTTCAAACTTATATGTATAGATCACTCTTGGGTAACCGTATCAATGGGCAGATTCCCGAGGAGTTAGGTGACATTTCCACACTGGAACAACTGTAAGTTGAAGATGTTGCATACTTCCTTTAACTTTCTGAATACTTTTGGTGTATCTAATTGGATGTCACATTGATGAATTGGATATTTTCAGAAATTTGGAAAATAATCTACTTGAAGGACCTCTTCCTCCAAAACTTGGTAGTTTGAGCCGCCTGAGAGAACTGTAAGACATAGTAACCATACATTCATCGTCTACTATTTACTTATTGTTACTTCTGTTCCAAATTATTTGGCACTTTTCACTTCGCAATAGTCAAACTAAAATGCATTTTCTCACCATTTTGATTTGGAAAGAACTGTAACGTAACGTATTTTTGCATAGTGGACAAGTTGGTCAAATTGTATCAAACATAAGCAAAAAAGTGCCAATCGAATTAGGAGAAGTTATGTGATTTTTCCGTTATCATGGTTAATTGATGGATCATTTTGCAGGCTTCTGTCTGCCAATAATCTCAATGGAACTATACCGGAGAACTTCAGCAATCTTAAGAACATGACAGACTTGTAAGCAAGAAAATGTTAAGAGTAACATTTGACTTTTGTGCTTCATTCTCTTGACTCTTTCGTCGGTTTGCAGTAGGATAGATGGGAATAGCATTTCTGGAACCATACCAGATTTTATTGGCAATTGGACCAACATGGATAGATTGTAAGTATGCATCTGATAGTTGTAAATATTGATGGAATTTTCTTCTCCCGGAAGGACTCTAAATTTTGAAAAAGCAAAAATATAGTGGCATACACAGTTTATAATTGCAATTATCATGAAACTTTCTGCAGAGACATTCAGGGAACGTCAATGGAGGGACCTATTCCTGCTACAATATCCCAGTTGGTAAATATGACCGAGTTGTAAGTACACACTTCTCTTGTCTTACCTGCTTTTAAAGTCAAATAACTGTTAAGTTCACTTTAAAGCTCCCTTTTTCTCTTATTATAATAGAAAGAATAAATTAAAAGGGAAAATCTCTCGAGAAACGAATATTGAAGGCTATAGCAGAGTTTCTCATGTGCATTTTGTTTTCAGGAGAATATCTGATTTGAGAGGAGAACCAATGCAATTCCCAAATCTTACAGCCTTGACGAAGATGAGAAGGCTGTGAGTAGTATATGCTTGTGGTTGGAAATTCAGATAGTACATCTATTCATCATAATGTCGCATACTCATGGTTCTTTAATTTGATTTTAATGATGCAGGACTTTGAGAAATTGCTCAATTTTCGGTCCTATTCCGATATATTTAGGTGCCATGCCTTTGAAGCTTTTGTAAGTTTGTCATCTTTTTATTGTTTTAATCATTCTTCTTTTATGGGAGATTTTTTTTCCAGCAAGTTCTGTGTTTTGGCTCTTCTATATTTTTGTTCATCAAGAGTAATAGAACGTTGAAGTCTCGGAGAGATGTATTCAGGGAGATGGCATAGCTATTGTATTGGAATATAAATATTCTTGTGCTGACTACCTATTATGTCTAATTGTGAATAAGACTGCCAAGTGTAACATTAGACTTAGAGCTAACGAAAGTTGAGCTAACGGGATGCAGTTTTCTAGTTTGTTATCTCTTCTTTCTGCAACAATATATCGAAATTCTTGAAATTTTAACTCTAAGCCTGGAATCACCCTTCGTTGTATAAAAGGAAATTCTTCTAAATACCATTGAATCCTTGTAGTTGCATTGAAGAAGCAAATATTTTTACTTATTGTTTGGATACCAAAGTGGTTTGCTTTGCTTTCTGCTTTGATGATAATCCTGCCTGCTTCTGATAGGGACTTGAGCAACAACATGCTGAATGGTACAATCCCAGGTGCATTTGAGCAGATGGATTTTGATAACATGTAGGTACCTCGCAGTGAAACCTTTACAAGTTGAAGCATAAATCTTGTACATTCTTTTCTCAAAGTTTTCATTCGGTTATAACAAGCAAAAGTTTTATCCGCGATGTAGGTTTCTTGGTAACAATGCATTAAGCGGAGCAATTCCCAGCTGGATGTTTAGTAAAAGAGAGAACATGTTGGTATTTGCTCAATTTGTTCCGATTTCCTCGTCTTAGTAGTAAACTTTGGTTATTATCACAGTTAGCTCACGAACAAAAATGCCACACTTCAAAGCTAAAGTTTGCCCCCGAAACTTTTGTTTGCTGCAAGGACGCATTTACAAGAATTTGATGCCTTCTATGTGCATGACAACTATAATCTTATTTTATGCAGGGATATGTCATACAACAATTTCACACAAATATCTACTCCAGTATGCGATTCCTCTACCTTGTGAGCATTGTTCCTCTTTGTTTCGAAACTACATTCATATATTATTTCTTTTTTTATAAGTAAAAGTTTTGGTCCTTTAACTACATAACTTACAAACCTTCCTTCTTCAACAGAAACTTAGCTGCCAGCTACTCCGATACAATGAACAACACCACGTAAGTCCTCCGAAATGTTGTCTTATGCATCAACTGCTTGTTTGTTTGATGCATCAACTGTCTATAGTTGTGTGGATTAACTTATCTGAAATTGCAGGGATGCATGGTGTTCTATGAAACCCCTCATTTGTCCCACAGACACGAAATGTAAGAGTTACAGCCTATAAACCTTTTTATTTTATACTCGGAAATTCTTAGCTTGGCCCTTGAGAGGGCCTGAATTAGCAGTTTGTCACTGAAGTACAAAAGCATAGCCTTGGAGTTGATATATAATTTCACAACCCTTCCTTATGTTTATGCTCTTTATGTCAATTGCAGATACTTCACTATTCATAAACTGCGGAGGACCTAGAACTTCATTTGAGGGAAATAATTATGAGGCAGACACGACCAATAGAGGTCCGTCATATTTTTCTTCGCCATCCGACAGATGGGCTTTCAGCAGTTCAGGACTGTACGTGGGTCTTCAAGCTGCCAGTTATATTGCATCAAATACATTTTCACTGGATGTGTCCGGTCCTGACTTCTACAATACAGCACGCCTTGCCCCTAATTCCCTCAAATATTATGGGCTTTGCCTACGAGGAGGTAGCTACAGAGTGCGCCTTCACTTTGCTGAAATAATGTTTTCTAATGACTCAACATATAGCAGCCTTGGAAGGCGGATATTTGATGTAGCAATACAAGTAAGTTTGAGGCTTAACTTCTTTTGTAAATAATATGTAATCTAGAAAGTTGATTTATTTAGTTCTGATATGATCGGCAGCTTTCCAATTTAATATTTAAGGTACCAATTTTAATGTGGTATATTTTGATTTCTTACCAGGGGAGAGTAGTTTTGAGGGATTTCAACATTATGGAGGAAGCTAACGGCGTTGGGGAAGTCATTACCAAGGACTTTCCTGATGTTACTGTTAGTAGCACTCTGGAGATTCACTTGTATTGGACCGGGAAGGGGACTAACGCTATTCCAGACAGAGGTGTATATGGACCACTGATTTCAGCTATCACAGTGACACCAAGTTCGTATATCTCTGCTGATAGACTTTAAACTTATTTTCCCACAAACTTATCTTAATAAATTCCCACTTTGTTGTTACAGACTTTAGAGTTGACACTGGTAGTGGCTTACCTGTTGGAGCTGTTATCGGCATTGTACTCGCTTCAATTGTAGTGGTTCTGCTAGTTTTATTTGCTCTGTGGAAGAAAGGCATTTTTGGAGGGAAAAATAATCAAGAAGAATTAGGTAATACATATCTCAAAGACTTTATTCACTCTCTATATTTGATAATATGGCGATAGTTCTGTTGTGATAATCAGAATCATTTACGAGATTTCTAGCCGTGACATACAAATAATTATCTCCCTGTAATTGACCGGCATTGAGATGATTGTTCTGTTGGTGGATCGACATCATGGCGTATCATAGATACTTAGCACACGATTAAATGCTCATGACGTCTTAAACTGTCTTCGTCATACAGATTTTCATTCTTTTAAAAGTTGTTTTTCATCATACAGATGTTTTAGAAGATCTATATATACTGACGTTTGCAATGTTCTTCTTGTTTACAGAACTCAGAGCCCTTGATTTACAAACAGGTCATTTTAGACTTAGACAAATTAAAGCTGCTACTAATAACTTTGATCCTGCCAACAAAATTGGTGAAGGAGGGTTTGGACCAGTTTACAAGGTATCAATTCTCTATCCATACTGATTTTGCATAAGGACAGCTTGCGGTTTTTTGGTGATATTTCCTACTGGTTATCCTCGATGTCATGTTTATAGGAAAAATAGAGTAGTAATAATTGAAGTAACTCATATCCTTCTTCTGTCTGTAATATGATTGTTGTGAATATTGCTATCTGTAGGGTGTACTCGCTGATGGTGCCATCATAGCTGTTAAGCAGCTGTCTTCCAAGTCGAAGCAAGGAAATCGTGAATTTGTCAATGAGATAGGCATGATTTCAGCTCTACAACACCCAAACCTTGTCAAGCTTTACGGTTGTTGCATAGAAGGGAACCAGTTATTAGTGATATACGAATACATGGAAAATAACTGTCTTGCTCGAGCTCTCTTTGGTAATGCTTCGCAACAACATTTTAAGAATCGTTAATTATGCAGTGATAGTTCATGCTTCACATTCCTCCAATTCTCATTTCTCAGGCCGTGACGATCAGAGATTAAACATAGACTGGGCAACCAGAAAAAGGATATGCTCAGGAATAGCAAAAGGGTTAGCTTACCTTCATGAAGAATCAAGGTTGAAAATCGTCCATAGAGATATAAAGTGTACGAATGTGCTTCTTGATAAGGATCTGAACGCGAAGATTTCAGATTTTGGATTGGCTAAATTAGATGAAGAAGAGAACACTCATATTAGCACCCGAATTGCTGGAACAGTGTAAGCCTTCTTATCATAACTGTCTCTGTACTATCATGTGATGAGAGAGTTACAGTTCTGTGTGTTTAAATTTGTTCACTACTATGGTTACTTTGAAGTATCTTACGTTTCGTTTTCTTTTCTTGAAGAGGTTATATGGCTCCGGAGTATGCAATGAGAGGCTACTTGACAGATAAAGCTGATGTTTATAGCTTTGGAGTTGTTTTATTAGAGATTGTCAGTGGGAAAAGCAACACAAACTACAGACCAAAAGAGGAATTTGTTTACCTTCTTGACTGGGTAAACTATCTTCTCTACTTTCTTAAACTCTGTATACGTTACAAACAAATTGAAACGAAGGGAGCATTTGCTTTGTTATGCAGGCTTACGTCCTACAAGAACAGGGAAATCTGTTAGAACTAGTTGATCCACGTCTCGGTACCAATTACTCCAAAAAAGAGGCAATGCGGATGATAAACGTGTCTCTTTTGTGCACGAATCCCTCTCCTACTCTCCGACCATCCATGTCTTCTGTAGTGAGTATGCTCGAAGGAAAACTCCCCGTGCAAGCACCAATAATCAAACGTACTACATCAGACGATGAAATGAGATTTAAATCGTTCGAGAAGCTTTCACATGACAGTCAAACAACACAAGTATCAACATACTCTCAGGACAGTCAAGGACAAAATATGAATGCACCTTGGAGTGATTCTTCAGTCTCAGTATCTGTACCTGGTAAAGATGAAAATGCTACTTCCACAAGTAGGCTTCTTCCAGATCTTTATAATGTAAACTTGGATTGATTCATTCATAAATAGATTTTTGATTTCCATCATGTAATTATCTAACTCTATCTTCACACAAGTCCCACATAATTTCTTTTTGTGTGTATAATCCAATTTGTTCATGATGTTTTTGTAAGATGTATGTTAATTGAAATATAATTTACTTAATAATTATGTATCAATTATTTTTGTAATATCAGGTATAAATCTATATTGAGAAAAAAAATTGATTTCTCTTCTGTTGTCGGATACATATATTGGAGTCTGACTAATCCAGATTTGTGCCTTATAAGGCTTCATTAGGAGAGAATAGCTTCCTATTAAGGATTTTTTTTTTCATACGTATAACTCAAATGAGACCTTTGATTGGTTTGATCTTTATTTATTGGACACTATATTTTTAAAAATTATTATGTATCTTGAATACCAAATTATAGATAGAATTTTGTCATATTTCTTTTAGACATATATTTGTCCAATATTAATGTTTTTGTTGAATATTAACTATGTAATTTTATTTGTACAACTAAATTATACACCAAATCTAGTTATATTCAAATAGACTTTTAATCCTCTCATGGATATCTTCTTTCATGTTGTTAAAATTGTTTGTGGTGAAAATCACTCACCTTCCAATTCTATGCTTTTAGATATGAATAAAGTTAAAGACGAAATGGTCTGATGAATCCTTGTAATTGTATGAAGTTGTATTATGAATATTTTATTTGATTTATTGTCAACTGAATCCTTAAACTTAGTTAAAATGAGGTTTTTAAACATTTCTAATTATGTGTGTAACTCATTCTTTCTAACATAAATGACATGTCATATCCATATCAAATATAATAGTGTCATGTCATAATTATTTCATAAATATTTTTAAATTATTAACCAAAAATATTATTCCATAAAAGATAAAAATAATAATTTTTTATTTGTAAAAATAAAATAAAATAAAATATTTATATCTCTCACCTCTCTTCCACCTCCCTCAAACCACAATCACCACAATCACCATTAACCTTTTCTTTTTCTTCTTCAAGGCCATTGTCTGTAGTTGTAACCTGACTCTTCAAGTTCTTAAAAATTATAATTCAATTTTTTCTTGAAGTTTCTAATGTTCGTAACTCTAATAGCATTTTTTATCAACGTGTACATCATCCATTTGAACCACCATAAATTTCTTTTCTCTGTTAATGCCAATAATTCACGATTAAAATATCACAACAGATCACAATATTCGTACGTAATTTTACATAAAACATTTCATCTAATTTCATAAATACATTCAACAATCACTTTTCATCCTTAATGACTGTTAAATCTTTGTCACCTTATGGATTGTAAATAACCCAGAAAGAAAGAAAAGAAAAACAAATCTACCATACATAACAACACATTTTCATTTCTCTAGAAAGAAATAAAATATAACAAAAGGAAAGAAAAACAAATCTACCATAACAACACATTTGAGGAAAAAAATTGATTTCTCTTATGTTGTCAGAGATATCTGTATTGGAGTCTGACTAATTCAGATTTATGCCTCGTAGAGGCTCCACTAGGAGAGAATAGCTTCCTACTGAGGATTTTTTCATACCTATAACTCAAAACGAAACCTTTGATTGGTTTGATCTTTATTTTATTGGATACTATATTTTTAAAAATTATTATATATCTTGAATATCAAATTACAAATAAAATTCGGTCATATTTCTTTTAGACATATATTTGTCAAATATTAATGTTATGTCTTTGTTGAATATTAACTTTGTAATTTTATTTGTGCAACTAGATTATACATTTGTAATTACATTATCAAATCTAGGGGTTAATAATAAGAGTAAATTGTAACATATATTTTCTAACACATAGCAATGGACAGTCATCAAATGTTAGGTAGTATTTGGTTTTAATTAGTACGTCTTTTTGCATAAGACTTTTTGGACTTTACGAAATTGGCAAGAAACTACTATATAGTTTTATTCAAAATTATACAATGTTTAATTAATATTGTTAATACTATATTTAATTAGTAAAATCCACTAGGAAATTTTGTATCATATATTATTATAAGTGGGAAGAATGTTAGGCAAAAGTTGAATTACTATTTTGCCCCTGTACTAAATTATAATCAAAGTAATTAAATATTAGTAAATAAATTGCTAATTATTTTATAGTCTTAACTTAATTACTCTTAATTTTTAAATTTGAAAAGTCTTACCCCTATCCTTACATTGAAATTGTAAAAATCATCTAACTGGTTATTAGTAAAATATTAGTACATAAAGTATATAATAAAGTTTAATTATCTTAAAGATACGTTTTTATGTTATTTTTTTTAAAAAAAATAGTTTAAATTTTTTGAAGTTTATCTCTTAGCCTATTTATAAATTAATTAATTGTCAATTTGTTTACATGTGTTGATTTATGTTTCCTTAATTCTTATTTGATGCTCTAATAGGTGAGAAAATTATTTTAATGAGAAATTAATTTTTGTGTAATTTGTTGAATTTCTTGGAGTTACTTTTTAATATTAAATATAAAACTTTTAATTTATAGTATCTTAATTACAATGTATAATTATTAGTTTCAGCCTTCAGTAATTCTATCATATAATAATGAAGACATATTTAAATGATGCAACTGAAAAGGCATAACAGACAAGGGAAACAAAGAGTCTCATTTACTATAATATATTGTGTGTATTCTATGTTAATCATTCAAAAATCTAATCTACCATCTTCCTAATTTCATATGTTCAACAGAGATACTCCAGTAAGTATGTATTATTTCTTTTCTTTTTGTTTCATCTTTGCATATTTTAATTTAGTAGGTACAAAGAAAAATTCATAAATGAACATTCTGAAAATTCTTATGATTTCTTTGATATGCTTTTCTTTTTCGATAGCAGAATGATGGTATCAGAATCTTCGATTATAAGAGTGCCCTGCTAGACTTAAAAGATAAGTTATTAGTGTAATTTTGTAAATGGCCAGATTATAGAAATCATTCTCTTAATACTTATTTAGTTTAGTTCAATATTTTTATAATTTTCTTAAATTCTCTTTTGAGTTTGGAGAATAGAGTATAAATTGGTACTAATGCGACGTGTTGAAAAAGATTATAGATGTCTTCGATTATATTCACATTCAGTAGTCTACAACCTATATATATTAAGCTATCCCAAGAAAATATTTATGACATATTTGTACTTAGTCTGGTAGATGATTTTTTTTTATGATGATATAACATAAACTCGTATTATTATAAGTGGGAAGCTCTTAACTTAAAAGTTGAATTACCATTTTTCCCTTATTTTTATTCCTAAACTAAATATAATATTAATATATAATTAATTTAATATTAAATAATCATATTTAAATACATGCATCTAGACACAATTTGTGTACTTACTAATATGGGGCATAATGAGAGATTATTAAGAATAAGTCATATAGTATATTCATATTATTAGATGCTACAATAATATAATTATTTTTTCATATTTCTTGCTTGATGGTCAATGTACTATTCGATTATTATGAATTTTATTTAATAAATAAAATATAGATTGGTAATATTAATATTTCTAATTTCAACACTATATAATAATTTAACTTTATAATAATTGTATGAGGCAAACGTGCAACGCACGTTTTGGAAACTAGTATTTAATATAAGATACAAAGAACTTGTGATTTTGTTATTGTTATGTCAAAGGGTGTATTGACCCTTTGTTTTTTAGTTTAGAGAAGGATCAAAACGGTTAGTTATTACTATTACGTTTTTTTATAGTAATACTGCTATTAAAGAAGCAAATATTGAAATCCGTTTGAATTCACTATAAATATGAGAGTACAAAATACAGAGAGAAACAACTTCAACCAATTCACTCGGAATACATGGGAGATTCACACAAGTGATAACGTATCAAACTTGTGACCCACAAATTCTCCCTCTAACCAAAACTCTCAAAGCCTTTAAGACTACATTGTGAATGTTGATTAAGTTAGAAGGAACATTTCCTCTATTTATACAGTCCTAAATCTTTTTCCTACAAGAAAATGATTAGTCAATCCAAAACTTTTTTCTAAAAGGAAAACATATTTATGATAAGAAATTTAGGACAATGAAACCCAACAGTTCGCGCTTTTGCTAATGTATTGCATATTCAAAGAATAAATCGAAGGCCAAAATCTCAGAGAAACGAATCAAAAAGTAAAGATTTACATACAAAATGAAGGAGATTTACTAGCCAAGGTATTCGCGAGCATTTCAGCTATAAAAGCTCTGTTACAATATGCTCAATCGCCATATGATCATGATTTCATTCTATCTGCTGATGAATTCATAGTGTACGAGCTCAAAACTTTGTCTGAATTGAAACAAAGCTACTTAAACAACGATCAATTCGATGATCGTTTCTCAGAAATTGCAAAAGTTAAGGAACAAAAGAGCATTTTAACCATGTACAAAATCATGGCAAATAAGTTGGATTCTCAGCTTAAACTCAAAGACTCTGAAATCACATTTCTCAGAGAGAAATTGAATGAAGCTTACAATGAGAACATGTTACTCGAAAATAAGTCAAGTCTAATCGACAACTTTCATTCAAGTGTCAACGATTTTACTCTGTTCTTTCGAAAAACAATCAAATCGATTTGGAGTTTTGTTGGATTGTTCTGTAAAGAAATGGAATATGCAGGATGGGATTTACATGCTGCAGCTTCGTCGATTCGACCTGATGCAATTTTCTCAAAATCAAATGACATATATTACGCATTTGAATCATTTGTTTGTCAGGAAATATTTGATGTTTTCAACGTGTTAGATTGTTGAGCCTGATTAATATTTGATGTACTGTCATATATTACTGTTTACGCGGTTTAACCTCCGCGGTGAGGATGCCAGGGGGTTATGGAGGCTCCCGCCCCCATCCGAAGGAGGGGTTCGGAGCAGCGCCCCGACCTAAATTTTAGGCTGTACTATTTATTCTCCATTTATTCTCGGTAACCAAAAATACTCTGATTTATTAATATATATACCCCATCGCCGTGAAAGTTTACTCACGGATTGTTACCACGAAATATTGGTTTCCCTCTTTCTCTCTCTAGATCTCTCATCTCTTTCTCTTGAAATTTCTTGTGTTCTTCATTCATCAAGCAAGTGTGCGTGAATTCGATCCTAACACAACGATCCATACTCCTCTGTTCATCAGTCAAAACGATCAGATATATTTTTCAACAGATTCATCGAATTGAAATCTGTTATACCAACAGATTACTTAACCAGGAAGCCAAAATCAAAATTCGCGAGATTTTGTGTTACAAAGTACTTGAAACTCATCAATCCCAAATTGGAAAAATCCCTTTTTGGGAATTTGGATCAGAGGAATTTACTGAATTCTAATGAGTATCCAAATACACATTTCTTTTACACATTTTGTGAAATGGCAAAGCATATTTGGTTGCTTCATTGTCTTGCCTTTTCTTTAAGCCTACAAGCTTCGATTTTTCAAGTGAAGAAAGGTTGTAGATATTCAGACGTTTACATGGAAAGTGTGAACGGAGAAAAAGCATTCTTAATGTCCAACGGATCATCAGAAACTGAACTTTGTGTGGGATTCACAGTGATTCCAGGGTTTACGGTTGGTAAAAGTGTAGTTCAGTGTCAAGTATATCTCTGTTGATGGATTTTTTACTTTAGATATACAAAACATATACATTTACGGCCAAATATATAAACAGATCCCTAATCTTGTTGAGTTTTTCCTCTCAGGTATTTCAACTATGCTATTTTCCTATTGAACCATCCATAATTTTTTCCTTTTAAATATCGTTTGCTGATGTGAAAACAGATTTTGCGAGCGATATTGATAGAATATACATATGTTGTTCCAGAACTCATTAGTCCAATTAATAGTGAAAATGTTCAAGAATAATTGTGGTTTTACTTCAAGTCATTTGAACACAGTAGAAAACAAATGAGACTAACACTCAGTTTGTCTTCATTCCTTCAATCAGAATTATTACAATATGAACACAATTGAAGGCATTTACACTAGAAAAGCCGATCAAAATCATCCAACAATGTTTATAAGGAACACATTATGAGTGATTCAATGATTCAATAGGAAAACGGCGTAGTTGAGATACTTGAAAGAAAAAACCCAACAAACTTAGGAATCTGCTTATGAGTTCGGCCTACACTTATTATCTATGTAAAGATTTTCTTGCACATTTGTAAATACCTTGAAAATGGTTATATAATTAACTTGACCCCCTGAACACCAATAAGCCTCTAGAGGCACTCATTGATCAACTAGTTCCATTTTCTTTACGGTCTTTAAAATCTTGAATCCGTCTCTGTCATCGGTTAATTGCCAATACCAGGGCTAGGAACCGACTCCATATTGTGATCACCATTAAAATGCTTGAAGTTAACAAGCTTCGCGTGGCCTTTATCACTAGGAGAAGAAGGCGGAACACCGCCTTTTTGAAGGGAATTCATGAGTACACTAACATCATGAGAAGGAACAATGTTCTTCTCCTCCATATTCTTTAACAACTTTGTTCTTGCTTCAAAGGTAGGAGCATAAGAAATTATTATTAGTAGAATAAGGGAAATAATTATTATGTTGCAATGAGACATTACTTGGGAGGAAAGTTAGTGTACTATTGAAGGTTAATGGAAAGGAATTTTTTCTATATTAATTATATTGTTTTACTTATGTTTGTACTTGTAATTTGTGTCTATATATGGAAATGCCTTGTGTAATTAGTTGGGTAGGTATGAATGTACTAAGCAGCCGGCTTTTGTTCTTTTTGGCACTACATTCACTTAACTTTGACTCGTGATTAGGGGCGGAGTTAGAAGTTCAGGTACGAATTTAGATGTAACTTTTTTTATTTTAAGTATATTTATATTAAAAAGATTATTATATGTGTATATATATTAAGTTTACAATCCAATTAATGATATTTGAAATCGTTATTATAAAATTCAGGATCTATAAAATTATAATTATAATTTCGCCTTTGATAATAGATAGTAGAGAGAGGGTCCAGGAAATATACATCTGCAGTGACAGCTTCTAGTGTGCACGCAAGGTCCAGGTGCAGTTTAGGCCTATTTGGTGGATGTAACTTTACTGAATTTCCTTCCACTAATACACGATAACAACATATCTAACGTAATTTGATAAAGTCGAGTATAAAAAAGGTAGAGTGTATATAGACTTTACATCATGTATCAATATTATTCCGATATATAGATTATCAGTTCAAGAAAAATCAGTTTAGAAAAAAAGAATTAACATAAGTGGAAGTAGTGGCGGAGTTAGGATTTCTAATAAGAGGTTCAAAATCTAAAAAGTAAACACGAACTAGTAGAATGATATTCGACATCTATTATACATACTAAAAAATAAATTCAACCATGTATAAATAGTACAGTTTTATTTTCCATCGAACCTCCTAAGTATATGTTGCCTCCGCTTCTGACTAGAAGAAATAAAAAATAGTAACAAAAACAGAAAATAGTAGCAGAACAATAACTACAACAACAATAGTTTTGAATCAAATCTCTTTAGAATAATACGATAATTAAAATATAAAAAACATGATATAATAACAAAAATTTAAGGACAAGAAGCTAAAAAAAGAAGAAGAAGTTATGACTAGTCAATTATATGATGAAAGTGCTGGTTGACATTCTTTTAAAGGAAATGGACAAATGTCAATACTGTTGATTCTGACTAAATATTCAACTTAATTTCTAACATCTGGATCAGTTAGGTACTAATTTAACTGAACACTCAACTCAGATATAATGACTTTTTATTTTTCTTAATATCATCGGATAAATACTCTGACAATCCTTTAGATCCTTATGTAGATATAAATATTTATTTTTTTTGCGTTAAAAATATATTTAAACTCATTTTTGCTCCATTAAAATATAAGTAATCTAGCTCATAAATATATAATAGTTGAGCTGATTTATAAATATGAACTGAAATTGTTAAGAAGTCTTACATTCAGTAGAGGAATGAAAATTTGATTTTTTTATATGGACTTGGACAAATCTCTCCTCATGAGTTAGCTTTTGGGGATTAGTTAGGCTCACGTGTCATATCTTGACTTGGTATCATAGCGCCCATCCCATTTAATTGTTCACGCTTCAATTGAAGTAAATAGAACAATTGAATGATCAGAGTTGGTTTAAACTTAGAAAAATTGACAGAAATTCTAGTTCTCTTATTACCATTATTTCATATTATAGTTTTGTGAATCTCCAAAATCTTGCACATCAGATTAGTGTATCATATGTATATAGATTAGTGTATCATGTATAAAGTGTAATTTATCTTATTTAACAATTAATGTATCTCACGCATCAGATTAATGTATCAGCGTTTATATTATTTTATCAGTTTGAAAATTTTATGTAATTATAAACTTAGAAGGGACAAATAGTAATTTTACGTTAAACAATGTCATTATATATAACTTTAACTTAAATCTTTTGATGAAACCCCCAAAATATGGCAAGTTAGACTAAAAACCTTATGTAATCTTTCTATACATTGATAAACTATATTACATTATTTCAATGAACCTATATTTAAGAATAAGGATATGATTTCAAAAATGTTGGATATGTATATAATATGCTAATTGCCAATCCCAGGGCTTGGAACTGATTGATCAACATTGACACCACCAAACTCATGTTGTTGCCCTGCATGAACAACCTTGTCATGACCTTTTTTACTTGGGGAAGAAGACGGGACGACACTTCTTTTATTCAACAACCTTCTTGCTTCAAAACTCGGTGGATAATAGACCAGAAGGATAATTAAAGTAACGAAAATTATCGTATCGCGACGAGCCATTTAGTAATACAATGAGAGGAATTGGGAGGAAAATGGACACTTTGTTGAATGAATGAAAGTATGAGGAATTTATAGAATGGGAAGAAAATAGTATTAGTCATGTCAAAGTTAGTTGACATGATAAAATGAATTTTTATTGTTTTTCATATGCCTAAGTTTGAAATAATGCCTCGTGGAACTTGGGTAGGTATGGATGAACTAAGCTGCCGGCTTTTGAACTTCTTAGACTTTTTTAAACGTTCGCATTTTCAAGTTCAAACAAAGTCTGAAATGGTAAAAATATAAAAAAATTCATTTTTTATGTGTTATAGTCTATAGATTTTGGGTGACACATGCATCCGACCGTTTTTTGGTCGAGAGCTTTTGTGGGTATGTGTGAGTGACCAAAGGCGAAGTCAGGATAAAGAGTTTGGGGTTCTAAATTTTCTTTAATGAATTTTGCGAGGGGTTCACAAATTAATATACATATATTAAATTAAGTTTATAGTACAAATATAGGGTCGACGGAAAAGTTATTGGGTTTGTCCGTATCTATAAACCCTCACCAAGCTTCGCCTCTGTCTGTGACAACCTATTTAATAACGTGTGTTGGTTCGCAGGGGCAAATGTCGACATTTTCAAGTTCATGCCTGAAACGAGAAATAAATATTTTTCCATTTTTGATGTGTTATTCATGAATTTGCATGTTTACCGTAGCAATTGCAACAAGCTGACTAGCTCGCTTACTTTACTTTGGACTAAGGAAAGTTTTCCGCGAGGATTAGCGATGTGATTATTGCAGATCCACTACAAAGAAACATGTAACGATTCAATTAATACTATAGTAGAAAATTACAAATGTCACATATTATCTAGAGTGACTTGTTGTGTGCACGCAAACATCGTGCTTCATTTTTGGCTTTTTAGTGATTATAAACTTTATCTTTTCCACAATTAGAGGCTAAAAGAATTTGAGTTTAATTTGACAGTGATTGACTCTGACTGATTACAAACACAGTTTATTCATCAAGAGGAAGTAGAAATTTACCTAATTTAGATCTTCAACTTACACATCAATACTTAAAAATACTGTTTTCATTTCAAATCTACTTATTCTATCTTGTTTAGTCAAGACTCTACACTGCTTCTCTTATTAACTGTACTTCTTTTAGTGTCTTTAGAAAATAGTCTTTCTATCTCCACGAGGTACTTATAAGGTTTACGTACGTTCTATCCTACTGAATATGTTGTTGTTGAGGTTCTTGGTCAAACTTTTAGAGAAAAAACTAAGTTGTTTTGAGCAGTACAATGTGGAAGGGAAGACAAATGAAAAGGGACAGAAGTAGGCAAAGGTCCAGTTATAATAACCAAACAAAGTCAATGACATACTTGTATATGCACAGTGTAAATTTGGCATTAATAAGTGGGATATGGGTAGAGTGAATGATACTCATACTTTATTCCTATATTGTATGACGTAAAGAGGTTGTTTCCTACAAACCCTCGGCTAAAGAAAAACGTGTAAAAAACTAAAGAGTGTAATCAATTGAAATCACTCTGTTCCCATCTCATTGCATCTTTGCTTCACAAGAATCAGAGTTATAGCTTTCACAACATTTGGCATTATTGATTTATACTCTTGAGTAGTTCGCCTACAAATTGAATCAAAACGTAAAGAGTTACAAGAACCTTAATCTAGAACGTCTGGATCAAGTTTTATTGTCCTTCCTGTGCAACAACAGCACAAAGGGGACAGTAATGTATACCACAGTTGGTAACAGATCACAAATAATGAACTTTAGATTGCATAGGGCAACATGGTTAAGGCAGATAGAGACCAGAAAAGCTTATTTAACAGAGATTATTATAGCCTTCTCTATCGAGATATGGGCTAAAAATATAGAAACAAGTTCCGCAGCCGGTGAGAGTACATTCTAAAAAACCTTACAGACATGATACAAAATTTATCGAGAGAAGGAAGGCAGACAACATGTTTATGAGCGAAAAAAGTAAGCTTAAGCATTTTTACAAGTCAAAGATGTTTGGACCCTGAGTACCTTAGGGGTGTCGCTCATAGATCAACAAATCCGCACATTTGAAGTCTTGTCAAGGATTTTTTCTGCAAGAAATCCGTGATTTGAACCAGACTGACCAATGAGCTACGGAGTTACGTATGTGAGCACATCTAGAAGGTGTGTTTAACCATTACAAGGAGAATTTGTTTACTCCATCGTTCGTTAGCATTCCTACTAGAGCAGATGCACTAGACAAGTTATCTTGTTGGCACATCATGGAAATGACCATTTCCCACACTTCTTTACTAATACAATTTACAGAGGCCATATTATCCAGAGCTCTCAGTAATGATTCTCTATCTCCTTCTTGAATTAGCCCGTCGAGTAACTTACACAAACTTGTATCACGAGGAATATATCCTTTGAAAACCATCTCATGTAATATAACTGCAGCTTCCTTAAACTGCTTCGCTTTACAGAGTCCGTCAAGATATATCCTATAACTTACCACATCGGGTTTGCACCTTCGTCTTGGCATATCATCCAAGAGTTCACTAGCTTCTCTTAATTTCCCGTCATCACAAAGGCCCCGAATTATCACATTGCAACTAATCACATCAGGTTTACACCCCTTCCCTTCCATCTCATCCAAAACCTTAAATGCAGAATCAAAGTCTTTCTCCTGACAATAACCATGCATTAATGCATTGAAAGTAACCGTATCACATTCGCATCCATTCATTTCCATCTCCGTCAACAAACCATTAACTTCATCCCTTCGACCAACCCTAAAATACGCACTAATCAAAGTAGAATACACAGCTGAATCCAATTCCACTTTCTTTCTCAACATCTCCTCCTTCATCTTAACTGCCGCATCCAAATCATCAACCTTACAAAGTCCTTTAATCAACGCAACATACACGAAAGCATTAGGCTTCAACTTAAAATCTCTCTCCATAATCTTTTTCATCCTAAACGCCTCGTTAATTTCTCGATTCACACAAAGCCCATTAATCAACGTCCCAAAAGTCACCACATTTGGCTGAATTCCTCTCTCACACATTTCATCAAACACCTCCCGTGCACCACCCAAATCACCACACAAACAACACGCATTCATCAATATATTAAACGTACAAACATCTGGGGTTGCGTAATTTTCAAAGTTGTTTAACATTTCACCAATCTTGCTGTATTCTTTACAAGCTAAAAGTGCATTCAACAAGCTATTAACAGATTTTATACTTCTATAGCAGCGAAAAGAGGGTATTTCATTAAACATATGAAGAGCCTTATCAGGTAAATGTGCTTTTCCATAGAAAGAAATAACATTGCAGAAAACAACTTCGTTGAGAGAAACTCGAGTGTCCTGTCTCAATTTATCGATGATTTTTTCCATTTCTTGAAAGAGTTTAGCTCTGCCGAGCTTGCAGATGATGAGATCATAACAGAGTGGAGAATAACGAAAGGGTTTAGTAGTTTTGTTGCTTCCATGGCTGGGATTAGGATTAAGGAAGAGTTGAAGGGCGATTTTAGCATCTTTTTGCTGGCGAAGTAGAGAAGAGAGACTGAAAGATGATACCTTTTTCACTTTCTCCATTTTCGTATTCCTAAATTATTCAAATGAACCAATCACAATCTTCTATTATGAGCAATTGAGCACCCAAGGGTTATAGTTTGGGTACCGAGTCGACTTTGTTGGTGAATATTGAATATTTTATTTCGTTATTGTGAAACTTGTCCATACGAAATCAGATTTCGTTGAGCTTTATATTGAGTATATATTGTTTTGATACTCATGCTACATGTTGTATCTATTTCGTGATGCAGATCCAGTATCAATTATCATTAATTTCAACATTCTTTTGCAGTTGTGATTCAAAGGCGAGGGTGACTACTTGGCATTTCGGGTTAATTTTGTCTCCTAATTCTTTTGTTTTAGCTAGTCTTATTGTCGTTGAGACACGCTAGGCGGAGCCAGATTTTTTAATAAGGGGTTTAAAATCTGTAGAAATAGACATATGAAGTAGTCGAAGAGGGTTCAAATCTACTATATATACATATAAAATTATTTTAATCATGTATAAAATAATATAATTTTTCGGGATACGAATGAATCCCTTCGTACAAGGTGGCTCTGCCCCTGGACACGCTTTATTATGGTTCACTGTTGAGATTTGTACTCTTTATTAAATAGCTCTGTATTAGTAACTTTTAGGTTTTGAAAGGAATTTTTGTATATGTTTTATTTTGATTGTTCTGCATTGTTGTCCTTGTTTAGATTATTATTTTCGCTAATTTCTGTCTGTACTCTCATTACTAGATGTTCTGTGTTACAGATTAACTTATCTACTTGTCGAGTATAGTAGGTATCTTGAGAAATCAAATTGTGACAAGATATAAACATGAATAATCTCTTTGCATATGCGTAAATTCTAATTTCGTCATTAAATTTCCGTTAGTACAACTTCTTTACATAACAAAAGAACTGCATAAGTATATGAATTTGCTTCTAACTATAGTTTATTGATAGCGGATTAAACAACTACACATCAAATATTAAATTTATAACGAACTAACGGATATTTCATTTATTTGGTTAGCTAATCAATATATAACAATAGATACTAATATTAGTTTGCTTCATCTATACCTTAGATTAACTAATAAAATAGTGACTAATAAAACATTAAACTTATATCAAACAAACGAATATCAATATATTTATGGAACAACTAGGTTGATACAATTTTGCCTTTAGTTTTTCAAAAACCCGTCAAAAACCCGCCTCCATTTTTTCACAAACAATAACCTCCCGCTCTTCTCTTCTCCCCCAAATTCTTCCCCAAAACTCTCAATTTTGAATTCAAAGTTGAACAATCGAAGAGAATTGTGTATACAAACAATGAGGGAAGAAGAAATTGAGAGGCTAAGAGGTGTTGTGAGGGATTGTGTGAGTAAACATTTGTATTCATCAGCTATCTTCTTTGCTGATAAAGTAGCTGCAATTACTTCTGACCCAGCTGATATATACATGCAAGCACAAGCTTTGTATCTTGGTCGACACTATCGCCGTGCTTTTCACCTTCTTAATGCTTCTCAAATCGTCCTTCGTGACCTCCGCTTCCGATACCTCGCCGCCAAGTGCCTTGTATGCCCTTTTTACTATACAAATAATTGAATAGTTGATTGTTTATTTGTTCCAAGCTAATCCGGGTCATTTTGAGGTCTAATTGCTTCCATTTTGTTACAAGATTGTGTCTTTTTGCACTTTTATGAATAAGGTTATATGGGATCTTCATGTTTATGTGTCAATTGAGTAAAAAGGCTACTTATGCATTGTAATTTTATGTTAAGTGGTGATTAACAAAAGTAGGTTTAGGCTCTAGTACCAAAATGGGGAATAACTACCCAAAGAACTGTTTTTGGTACTTGTTTATTTTTTTTTATTGGGGATTCAACATGTTTAGTGGTGCTCCTTAGCTGTTAAATTGAGTTATACAGGCTAGTTGTTGTGCTTTAACATTAGAAGTGGTGATTCAGCAAAGTAGGTTCAGCCTCTAGTACGGTTTTGCTTTACTTATCACTAGTAAATGGGACACAAATACTACACAAAGCAGTGTATCTTAAGCTGTTATCGAGCAGTGTGTTGGACCTTATTATGTAAAACTTCATATGTTTCTAGATACTTGGAACTTGATTCAGGTGTTAAATTTCAGGGGTTGACATCATTTGCCAGATGCTTGTTAATATATTTAAGACGGTTTGATCATATATCAGTGAGGTTGCTCAAAAATGTGAAGGCTTGATAAAACCCTGTCTTTTTGTAGTGTAAACTACTTTTTCCCATCCCAAGTAATGTTTTGGACTTCCATCCCCTATCTATACTATAACCTCAAACCTCTTTCTACTTTCTGTGCACCAAATGTTGATTAGGAGATGAAAGAAGCACACCGTGGAATCAAACCAGTCTTTTTCCTTTTATGGTGAAAGTTGAGAGTGAAGATCTACACTTGAATAAAAAATCTACACTAGAAAGCATACACTTGTTAGAGGTGATCCCCACCTCCCCTTTTCACCTAATCCATTAGTTCACAGCTTCGCCACTTTATCTAGGATTGAGCTACCACACTCTTGAAACTCGGTTCAATGAGAATATAAAGAAAAGTAGCAATTCTTATAAAAAAGATAAACTGAACAAGTGGATCAGATTCTGGTTCTATTCTTCTTTGTTTGTCTTCCCTAACTTGAAGTGTTACAGTTGCAACACTGCAGAACACAAAAGATTTAACTCAACACATAGTACGTGATAGTATTTCCAGCCTGACAAGTCCCACTAATCTTCTACTGTCATTGAATGCCTGCTTGACGCATTCATAAGCCATGAAACTACTTGCAAACAGGTTTAGTGCTTCACCTTGCTTGGGCAGTGCTTCAGTGCAAACACAAAGGTGTTAGGCGTGTGTCTCAGAGTCCAACTGTCTTAAAGAGAGGGCTAAACAATAAATATTTCACCTAATTGTAATTTTGAAAATAAGTTATATAATTGTTATTTGTGTTTATAGTTATAATTCTTGAACTACTACATATTCTGAATTTTTTTGTTAATTAGAATCCCGTGCTTTGTGTGTAGTGCTTAAAGTTAGACATTTGTGCTTCTTTTCACTTTTTGTCATTGATTACATGGCTGCCTACTTGGGCAAGGTGCTACCATTTGAATGTAGGTTGCCGTCTTTCCACTTTCAGTTATCAACATGTCACATCCCTAAGTATGATTATGGTTAGGTTTTAATCTGCAGTATCTGTCCCTTGATTGAAGCCTCAATCCCTAAATAATTGGGATTAACTATAAGTGCTAGTTGGATCCATATTTTCTTCTTCTTCTATATATGTGATCTCAAGAACAGGTCATCATAATCTTGCACTTACCCCTACACTAACATACAATTAATTAACCAGACTAAACATTAGGCTTAACAAATTGGATACTATTATGTTCTAAAATAGTTTGCTTAAATTTCCTTGTATAATTTCTGTATTTTTAGGAAGAACTGAAGGAGTGGGATCAATGCCTTCTAATGCTGGGTGATGCTAAAGTGGATGAACATGGTAATATTACTGATACAAGAGAGTTCAACAGCATGTACTTGGACAAGGATGGTGAAGATCGTGAAATAAATGTAAGTTTCTCCATAATCCCTTACCTAGTGGGGATTTCCGGGAGAATCTGTTATGAGTCATGACTTTCCCACAGATTCAAAATGCTCTATGTAAATCTTTGACAGATTTTATCAGCAATCTGCTTTTTGAGGGGCAAGGCATATGAAGCGTTGGAGAATCGTGCACAGGCTCGACTATGGTTAGTGATAGTTTGGATATAAGACACTGATGTTCATAGACATAATTTTGGATTACAGATTTGGTCTTAACAACCTCCGTACCTCCACGAGGTAGGGGTAAGGTCTGCATACACTCTACCCTCCTAGATCCCACTTTTGTGATTTCACAAGGTATGTTGTTGTAGATTTGGTCTGATTTTCTTGTGGGACACGGGAGAGATTGCTCGGTGCTATAGTTTTCTGTTTGGCTGGTAATCATGTTTTCACACTAGTTATGAGGGAGAAGAAATGATAGAAAGTATAGGAAGTGAGGCAAAATGACTTTCCACATTTAATTCGAACATAGTACGCCTTAGCAAAATCGAATAAGCAAAGAATGAAGAAGTTTAACAGTGTTATTTGGGTTCCTTGAGATAAAAGTGGTAAATACTCTAAACCACTTCTATCTCATCTTTTCTCTTCTAAAAAAAAGATAAAAGTGAGTTAGAGTATTTAAATTCCTTACATCTGATTTCTGGTAGTTTCTTAAACTGAAAAGAATAATTGGTGTTGAAGTAATTAACTTTTGACTATAGCCTATCATACGGATGAACCTTTTGTTTACAGACCCCATCCTTTCCCTCGCGTTGGCTCCTTCATTTGTTGTTTGTTAATACAATGAAGAAATTATTGGTTCCCCTTAATATAACTGTAGGAACAAATTATCCTCTTCTTTTTTCTTGTGTTCAGCATCTGTGATCATCGGTGATCTCATCTCCTTACCTCTCATTCCTTGCTTTCTTGTGCATAGAATTAGGTTAGAAAATGAATCTTGAAGATCCTATCTGATAAAGAGATGTATTCAGTCTCAAGTTAACTGTATTGCAAGAGATATCATTGAATCTGATGTTAAGGAATTACAGTTCCATCATGTGCTGAGCTGTCTTTCCCTACTTCTTAATATTGATCTAGCAGTTAAATATTATCATCGTAAGGAGCTGACTTGTTATAACTCCGTGACACTTTCTTAGGTATAAAGCTGCTATCAAGGCTGATCCTTTGTGTTATGAGGTATGTAAGTTTTGGTATTCTAGTCATTCTTCTTTAATTGATGGAAGTCTTTATCTAGGGGTTGGTTAGTATGTCTCTTGGTTTTTTCTCCTCCTTTGTTATGGCTAAGGAATTATTCTTGTCAATTACTGTATTAGAGGCCAGATTTATATGGTAAAACTCTGGAAGATACTTAGTTATCTTATATTCATTTACCTTATCGTAGAAGCATCATAGGTCCTTCATGCTTTCAATTCCATGACAATCTTATGAAATTTATCTATGCTCATTTTCAGGCATTGGAATGTCTGATAGAGAATCACATGCTCACTTGTGATGAAGGTGAGAACCTTTGCTGTTTAAAGTGGATCTTCTTGGAACTATGAAATAGTACAAGCTAATTTGTAGAATCAAACTGTCTTAAAACAATGCAAGTACTTTTGGAGACCGTGTTTATTGTACTCTAAAAGTCCTTGGTGTGTGTTTTTATAAGTAATGAACATTCTCTTTCTTTTAACCAAACATTCTATAGCTGTTCAGTGCTGTAAAGGCCCGTAATGTGCTCAAACTCTGAAGCTGTGCAGGGGCAGTTGGCTGCTTGTGTTGCTTAGGCAGTATCTATGTAGGCCCCAAGACTAAGGGATCCTCTTCACCACCTATAAGCTCGGTCTTGTAGGGAATAGAACTAAACAACATATATAACTGGAGAATACTCGTAAACCTCCTTGGCAAAGTGGTACATTAATTGATAAAGAAATGTTATATAAATATGTGAGTCATTAGAAATATAAAGTTGGAATTTTAGTAGGGAAGTAGCCACTGAGCCAATATTAGAAAACCAAACCCCCTCTTAGCATTAGAATCAGAAATTTTAAATAGTTTTCGGAACAATCGAAATGTTAAATATGCACTTAACTGTAGCTTCTCAAATTCCTTTGTCCTATAAGTATTACTCGTGCTATAGTTAATTTTTTCAGATCACATTTATAATTTTCATTTGTTTCTTTTGCATCTTTATTTACCAAGGCCTGCTCTTTAATTGTGTTTTGCACTTAAAATCTTGTTGAATTTTTGCATTTTTTCTGCTTTTACCTTTTTAATGCTATTTATTGTTGATACTATCATTGAAAACTGCCAATTTTTTAGATGATAGTATTATTGTGTTAATGTTATCTTTGTTAAAGGAATTATTATGAGAAATTGACCAATCCAGTTGCTAGTGAATTTCAGAGAGAACCCTGCTCTCATGTTTGCAGTTTGGTCCTGAAGATGGGTGGCTCTCTTCATTCTATTCTTGTTTGATAAAGAAGGTAATCACTTCTTATAAGACTACATTTTATTCCATTTGATCTTCTTTATGGATCATAAACACTTAACTTTTAAGTTTCACCCAGTTGAAAAATAGAATATTGAATTTGGTACTTTATATTGATAACTAGACAGAAGCTGTACTTGAATTTTTACAGAAATGTTGAAGTGTTCTATTATTTGCGTAGAAAAAGTTTAGTTTTATGTTTTGCGCATCCATTTACTCCTCAATGGAATAATTTTTTCCTTTTCCTGTGCTTCTCAGTATGATAAAGAAAATGTGGTGGAAGCTAAATTTAGAGAGCTGGAACAGAGTGGACCTAATACAAAGCTTTCGGACAAATCTGTTTTGTGTACGCTTAAATCCAACACTGATCTTTTAGCTTGCAAAGCTGAGTATTATCATCAATGCGGTGAATATCAGAAATGCTTTGAACTAACATCTGAGTAAGTTGGTAACCCACCAGAAAGGAAATTATGTCTTTTTATTCTTTTGCTAGATCTTATTGTATACTGATCACATGTATTTTGGTACCTACTTTACATCACTACATGAAATTTGGCAACTGTTTTCTTTTCCTCTTATACTTGGGTACATGATAAAATACAGATTGCTTGAAAAGGATCCGTTCCACCTCAAGTGTACCCTGGTGCACTTAGCAGCAGCAATGGAGTTGGGACATTCCAATGAGCTGTATCTTATGGCTTGCAATTTAGTGAAGGATTATCCTCAAAAGTGAGTGGGCTGGGCTTGATTTTTGAAAAATATATTGCTGCATATTCGTTCACAAGGCATAACTATTGCATGAAGATTTTCTTTTCTGAATGAACCTAAAGTATGAAAAATTCTTATTAATCAAGAAAAATGTGATTCTACTCATAGCCTTTTGCTGGGAGTTGAGTTCTTTTCAAGGTCAATAGAGTTAAGAGTGATTATTCATGCAATCTCTTTTCTTGCTGACATTTAACCTATATGTTACCTTGATCATTCATTTCGATAGACATGGCAACAAACAAGACTACAAGAGAGAGGGTGGGGGATCGAGTTGGGATTTCAAACAAATTTTGCTATTCTGATAGTTTAGGAATAGAAAAAGGAAAACCAAATAATGACAGCATGATATACCCTGGTTCAAAAACTTGCCTATTCGAGTACTCACACCCAACTTTATTATCTATTCCAGTAGATGTGGAAACAGCAAACCCAGCATTTTCATAGGGAGCACTCTTTCTTTATTACGACTTTGCCTAGAAAAATACACCAATTAAGTGCTAATACTTCACCCAAATGATTTACATTTTGAAAAGTATCTTCAGCTTAAGCATTGATGAGAATAGGTTTACTTCCCATTAAAGAGTGGATTTTACAATAATTTGGTGCTAACTTTGCCAGAGATAGGCGATAGTTGTATAAGGACTAATGCAAATCTTTAAAATGATAATAACTGCATATATTGTGTCATTTACAGCAAAAGGTATACCAAATTGAGATCATCTATTTTCCAGTATGCCATTATTAACAAGTCAGTTTGTGGAATCAAAAGAAAATCTAGGAAAAATAATTTGAAAGATTAGCAAACTATTCAAAATTAAGCATGCTGTGAATTGAAAAATGGAGTCAAGTTTTGATGATGTGTTTTATTCCTTTTCTATGTCCATTATCTGTGGTGAAAACTACTATTGTATGATTGCCTCACTAGACCATGTTGTTTATTCAGGGCTCTGTCATGGTTTGCAGTTGGTTGCTACTACTATTGTATCAATAAATATGACCAAGCACGTCGCTATTTTAGGTAAAATTATCTATGTCATCATGTCATGAAGAAGAGGGTTTGTAGTTCTACCCATCTTTCTCTCGCGTGGAACAACTTTGTTTCACAACAATACTTCTGGCCAAACATTCTCTTCAAGGTTCGGAATATGGAATTTGTTTTTCTGCCCTCTGTCTTATGCAACACTATAGGTACATGTGACTATAGTTCTAGTCTTTTGTATCCTGTACCATCTTGGTAGTTTTCCATTTTCTTTAGTAGCATATTTTTTGAGGATAAAAAAAGAGGTCTATCTATGTAAGAATCTGAGTGGTGGATAGTGATATTAAAAGTGAATTTCTATCAAAAGTGTGGCTGGATCATATGAAATTCTTCTACGATTTTTGTGATCTCTGATTTCCCATGTCAGATAGAATGTATCCTTTGGGTAGTGTTTTTCTACTTTACTGCTCCGTCACGGAAGTTAAGACTGGTCCTTCCATTGAAGATATTAAATGATATGATTACCTGAATGAATTATTCTTATCAATTTACTTTTACATGATAAAATGGATAATTTTAGCAATCGTGTAAGTGCTTAAGCTTTGAGAGCTAAGTGCTATCTCATATTTCTGGTTCTTTGGATATTCTAATGTAGCTTACGAATAATTCATCCACATTCAGTTGTTGAGGGTCTTATTTTGTATTCTGATTTTTTATATTTGGCAGTAAGGCAACAAGCTTAGATGGAACGTTTGCTTCAGCTTGGATAGGATATGGAAATGCTTATGCAGCTCAAGAAGAAGGTGACCAGGCAATGTCAGCTTACCGCACTGCTGCTAGATTATTTCCTGGGTAAATCCTATTTTTGCTTGATAATTTTGTCTTCTAGCTGTGACAGACCTAGTATTTTCAATTTTTCTGATAGAATTGAACTTTTATTTGTGCTAATTCTTTCATCCATACTAAGTTGAACGAAAAACGGCCAAAAATTCCTCTTAACCTATTGAATTTGGCTAAAACATACCCTCCTCCTACCTACTGGACCAACAATGCCCTCAACATTATTTTTGGCCTAAAAATGCCCCTAAAACTACTGGTTGACTAGTCCTCTATATAAGAATTATTTCAAGCCACATGTCAGTGTAGGATGTCAGACAAACTATGGTGGGCTCACTTCAGGAAAATCTAGAACACTGTCTCAAATGAAGATCCGTGATGTCCCTTGGTAGAACTAGTAGAGGAATTTGCTCAGAGCTGTAAGTGATTTGGTGAGCTACAGCCCACAAGGGCCAAATAATATCGTCGATCTGCTCCTTCGTCTTACCCCGTGGAATAAATCTTCAAAATTAGTATTCATGTTGCAAACAAGGTATTACACATTATATCATAACCATAGCAGGTATGAAATATCAAGCCGCCAAGCACGAAATGAAGCACATCTGCACTGAACCCTCTTGAATAGGATCACTAGAACGAATAGTGGGACCTATGCAGATAGGACTAATAGAACAATATATGGGGTCTTCACAACCCTCAGTTGCTACACTGAACCATCCTATGCAATAAGACTTCTAGGCCAAAAAAAAGACCTTTGTTGTGCCGGCTAAATCCATGTGACCGCAAGGAGTAGCTGACTAAAGTCAACTCTCCTATTAAGCCTTCTTGATTGCGGAGTTATGTCGCAATTGCGGAGGGTCGACATTTGTTACATCCGGATTCCACAGTTATGCGATCATAGAGAATAAATGTCCCCTTGACTGGTCAAATCTTCAAGGTGATCACTGTACCCCTTCGCAATCATGGCTCGCACCAGATTTCAGTCACTGGCAAGCTGCAAAATTTGTCTGATACCACCCGGATCCCTGCGGGTCTCAACCTGAATTATATCAACAGGTCCCAAAACATAATACCAACCAATTACAAAGTCTCAAAATATGAAATGGGACGGAAATAGTCAACAACAAGGATTGAGTTCTTAAATGAATTGAACTCAACTCAACTAAAAGAAGGAACGAACACAAAAGAAAGGCGGACTTTTTGTTATGGAGATAAGTTTTGTACTTTGGCCCACTAGAGTAACTTCCTATCTTGCAGTCTCTCTTATAACTTATAAGGGTGTATATTTTCCTTGACAGGTTGAATCCATAATTTTGTTTTTTCCAGGTACCATTTGCCTACTTTGTACATTGGAATGGAATATATGCGTACTCACAGCTTTAAACTGGCTGAGCAGGTGATTATACATTGTCTGTGGTTTCCTATGTTCAACACTTGGTTATGTTAGGTTCTGAGAAAAAATATTCTCTTCTCTGAGTCTGCACAAGTATGCGTGTTCATGCTGGTTGTTCACCCTGAAGTCTATTGATATTGTCTGGAGTTCCCCGAATAATAGCGCTGATAATGTTCCCCTTTAGTTTTTTATGCAGGCAAAGTCAATATGCCCCTCAGATCCACTTGTATATAATGAACTTGGAGTTGTTGCTTATCATATGAAGGAGTAAGGGTCTCTACTCTTGTGAATTTGTGACATTTATGATTTAGTTGCGTAACATTTCTCTCATTTATCCTTTAGAAGTGATAAAACATGTATTTTCTGTGTTAATCTCAACCATGTAGCAGTTTGAAAATTATGGGTATATTGTTCTGAAGTGTTGTTCAACCTACCATACTCGAGTATCTTGCCCCTTAGTACGAAAAATTCTGTTGATCTTTCTCTTGTTATATTCTTATCCGTTTTACCAAAACTTTATTTAATTTTCTCTCTTTCAGGTATAAGAAAGCAGTGCGGTGGTTTGAGAAAACATTGTCTCACATTCCATCTTCCTTAAGTGAGATGTGGGAATCAACAGTAATCAATCTTGCTCATGCCCTCAGAAAATTAAAGTAAGTGACTTATGCTAATATCAGTTTTGTAACGTACAAGTTGTAGTTTGGTGGCCATTTGTTTTCTTTCTCATTAGATCCAAAAAAATAACATAGATAACAAGGTTACATGTCCTCAGGTTTTGCAATCATAATATTCTTCGATGAGGTTCGTATTTCAAAAAGTTCTTTAAATGTTAAGAAGATTCATCACATATTTATCGGTTAATGTGCTAATGAGTTTACCAGCCGGAGAAAGCTGAACAGCTTTACCAGCTGTGTGATTAGTTCTTTCTTTTCTTAGAAAAATTACATGAAAATGGAGTTAATATACGGAAGATGCTTTGAATCTCTTGAGAGAACTTTTTAGTCCTTAGGTTACTGATTATATGGCCAATGGTCATTCTTTAGGGAATTAATATTAGGGACATCAAATTTTCCCTGAGGCACCACATAACTTCAAAAGTAGATTGAGTTAAGTGCTAAACCAACAATTTAAATCTCGGATTCACCTTTGAAGGTAAGTTTGTAAACATTAACATTAAGCAAAACTTTCTTTCAGGAGGTACAACGAGGCAATCGCATATTATGAGAGAGCCCTTGCATTGTCTACAAGAAGTCTAAGTACTTACGCTGGTCTTGCATACACTTATCATCTCCAGGTAATAATCTCTGATTATATATGATGTCCGAAGTTACAAACTTGGCTTTGATATGTTGTTGCAATTATGCAGAATAATTACACATCAGCTATTACATACTATCACAAGGTGTGTTTCCATTTCAAAATGTGTAAATATCGCTATTTGGTCTGGATTAAATCGATATTGAGTCTGTTGTTCCATTTCCTAAACAGGCGTTGTGGTTCAAACCAGATGATCAATTCTGCACAGAAATGTTAACTTTAGCTCTTGTTGATGAAAGTCGCCATGGAATTGACCCAATAGTTGAATCTCGTTCTGGTGGTCTGTTTATGTAATGCAGAAAATTCTCTGGTAATGTTATTTATCTGTTGTTTTTTTTTAATGATGATTTCTCCAAAAGCTTTGGAAAACAATAAACATATCTTGTTGTATCATAGGCTAGTAGGAGCAGGTGTCGATAAATTTGTATCTACATATCTATAATTTATTTTAGATCATATTAAATCGAGACAGGAAAAAATAACCTTTTCTGCTGATGCTGAGTTGATAGAGATTGAAAGTTTTTTTTCTATTATCATAATTCATATGAATGCATTTATTGAAATCATATAGGCCGTTTTTTTTTATTATTATGTATGTTAGGTAAGTATTATTTTGTTTTTATGTAATTCATATGAATGCATTTATTTGTATTCATTTAAGGTTTTCTTAAATGCTGCAATAAAAGTTTGATGACTAGTGAAACGTGCTCATTAAATACTACTCCTTCAATTTAAAAAAAAATCGTTTTTAGTTTCTTTAAAAAAGAATGATCTTTTTTTTTTTATAACATTTTAATTTTAATTTTTCTAAGTGACATGTTTAAGCCCACAAGATCATATGATAATTTGTATATTTGACATAATTTTAATTTAGGATTATAAGATTCAAAAGTCTGTTTTAAATTTTTAAATTTTTGTGTCAAATAAAATTAGAGTTGATGGCAGAGAAAGACTCGGCATTCAGGCGAGCCACCCGGTGGTGTGGTACGTAGTGGATTTAGTACGCCCCGCTCAAACAAACGGCTCCGAAACAAATAAAAAGGTGCGTGCCGCACTCACGAAGGACTGCCAGTGATATACTGGAGGAAGGTGGGGATGACGTCAAGTTCGCATGGCCCTTATTTTTCTTTATAAAACGAAGGGAGTATTAAATTTTCATTTAATCCTACTCCATATATTAAAGGTATCACCAAATTTTCTCTTTTTGTATCTCTTTTGTAGAAAGATTTTTATTTTCTACCACAAAAATAATGATATTTAATCGTTGAAAAAATATTTTTAAAGATAAGATTTTTATTTATTAATTTATAAAATCAAAAAATATGTAATTAAAATTTTCCATTTTGCCCATAATTTTAAATGTTTTTGTAAGTATAAAATTTCAAAGTTTGTCAATTATTTAATTTGATATTGAAACATAAGACACCGAAGTATAATGTATTAAAAAGAGTAATGATTGGAGATGCATTTCACTTTTTTATTTTATTTTTTTAAAAGTTCTATGAAGAAATGAAATTTCTCTTAAAAAATTGAAGGAAACTTGAGAATCTTTTTAAGATTAGATTTTTAAATTTTGTGATCACACATATTTAATAATTTAAAGATAAATTATTCAAGTTTCTTTGAAAATTTATAGTCAAAGCTTAAGAACTTCTCATTCAATTATTTGTCATATTCTTCCTCCCCCTATTTATTTAGTACAAATACTTTATCCGATCATCTTATTTGTTTAAATTTGATTTGATATATTATAAATAATAAGTAAAAATAATAATTTTATTATTTCACATCTATTAATTATTCCGTAAGTCACCCAAATATTTTCAACGTTTTAAACATGTACCCAAAACTTCATTAATGAGGAAAAGGGTCTGAATATATCCAAATTTTGATCGAAATTGTTATAACAATTTATACTTTGCGCATGACCTTTTACCTCACTGCATTATTTAATAGTATATACGTTAAAGATATATATGTGTCCACGTGAATATCATAAATTTTATATCATTATAAATAGTAACTTGTCCACGTGAGCTTTTATAACGCTTTCATATACATTAATTAGTCAAGATAATCATCCATCTACAATTTCATCTATAAAAAGGCATAGCCACACAAAGTGGAATTCACAAAAAAGAAAAAAACTTTTAGAGAGAAAAAAATATCAAAAACTTAGAAATATGGCTAGTGAGAAGGAAACAATTAAAATTACAAGTGATAAGTATAGGCTATTCTTGCATGAAGATCAAGCTGCTGCTGAAGGAACCATCCAATGGAGACATGGTGATGCTCCAAGTTATGGAAGTGTTAATAAACTCTTTGAAGAAGGAAGGACTAAGGTTTGTGCATATGTATTCCTTTCGTACTAATTTACGTGATATTTTTTAGATTTCGGAAGTTTAAATAAATATTTACTTAGTTACTATAATCTTTTATATGCCGTCTTATTAATTTGAATTGTTAATTATTGTAATTTATAGTCCATCCAAACTATTTTACATCTTGTGTCAAATAATCCTTATTTATTCAATTCATCTCCTTATTTTTTCAATTAAGGATAGAAATGAAATCTCATCAATCTTGGATTAAGAAGTAGGAGAAATAAGATTAATTGGAGGGGGTAATTCTTTTTTTTATGTAGTTTTTTAAATACATAAATTTTAGTATAAGTTATATAAATTTTATAGTATTAAAAGCTAATTATTATATTTTATCTCTGTTCTTTCTCAAATTATAAGATCTCAAATACATTAGGAAACATGTGGATACATAACTCACGGAATGTATCTGAGAGGGGAGGGACATATTCGAGAGGAGATTTTTGTAATTTTTTTAAATGATAAGAAATTTTAGAGATTACGAAAAAAAAAGTGTATTTATGTAATTAAAGTAAGTAATATTTATCATCTATCAAGTAAATACAATTTGTTTTGTTTGGTTTTATGATTTTGCAATCAGGTTTGGCCAGAAGGATCTCTTGAAGAAACAGTACAAAATGCTATAAAATCATGGGAAATGGAACTTTCACATAAGACTAGAGTAAAAGACTTTAGGACAATTAATCCTGAAAAATTCAAGCTCTTCGTAAATGGTAAGACTTGCAAAATACTATTCTATTAAGCAACAGAATAAATAATTTAGGGGAGAAATTTATCTGTTTACGTCAATTTAATGTAATTTTTATTATTATGAGATTTAATGAAGTAAAATAAATTATAAATTTAAAAACATGTCATGTATGTATTGGCTTGGTTTAAACATTCGAGATGTGTTTGGTATGAAGAAAAATATTTTCCAGGAAAACAAGTTGATATTTAACTTATTTTCTCTTATTTGATTGGTGAGTAGAAAATATTTTTTGAAAAATATTTTAGTGTTTGGTTCTTGAATGAAAAATGTTTTTGAGAAATATCTTTTATTTTTTACTAGAGTAGAAAATAATTTTTGAAGTTGTAATTAGTTTTTAAAAACAAACTTAAAATTCTTTTTCGTGGTGGGTGGGAGGCTAGTAAGGGTAGTCATGGGGTGGGGTAAATCAAGAGTAGGGATGGAAAAATAAAATTTTGAAGTTTAAAATATTTTTTAATAACAAATTCAATTTTTTTTGGGTGGTAGGGGGGACTGGGTGGTAGGGGTGAGTGGGGGGGGGGGGTCGGAGAGTAGGGGGTAGTTTAAAAATGATTTGAAAGTTGAAAATACTTTTAAAAAACTAACTTGAATTAATTTTTATGGGATGGGGGTGGTAGGGGGATCAAGGATGGGGTGGAAAAAAATGAATTTTTGAAGTTGAAAATATTTTAAAAAAAATAAACTTAAGTTTTTAGGGGTAGGGGGGCTGGTAGGGGTGGGTGGGTGGGAGGGTAGGTAGGGGGTGGTTTGGGGGTCTGGTAGGATGGGGTTGGGGTTGGAAGAGAGTTTTGAACAATGTTTTTCTTGAATTTTGAATGAAAGTTATTTTCCTTAAATTTGAGGAAAATGAGTTAATTTGAAAAACTTTTTCCAAAATATTTGACCAAATCAAATATGAAAAAATTGAAAAACATTTTCCAAAAAATATTTTCTTTCATACCAAACACACCTTTGGTGCGAATAAATTTTACCCATAATTTAGCTATATTGTCCTTTTATTTAATATTTCTTTTAGCAAACGTAAAAGAAAAATATAACAAATAAAATGAATTCGAAGAATTCGCAAGTAAAACTTACCTCGAAAAGAAAATTCTCTGCTCAAACTAACTTCTTATTGGTCATATCAATCAATACTTTTTTATATAAATTTATCTAAATTTATATATGGGGATAATATTAAAATTATTCAATCATATTGAATTTAATAGTATAATCATTTCTTCATTAAATTAAAGAGTGTATTGATAACATTTTTTTTTCTTAATGAAAATGCCTTCATATCACCACATATATCTTTAATCATATATGTAGTAGGTAATGATACATATAGGCCCATTATAACCCCACTATGATCATCATTTCTATAGTAGCTATATGTGTATAATTATTCTTAAAATAATATAGTATTTTGTTTACATATTAAACACACAAATGAATTAGAATATTTACTTTTTTACAAAAATATCTTTCTTTCTTAATTTATATATCGATTTTACTTTATATTTTGCGATGAGATGGGACAGGAAGAGAGGGATTGTCCGCGGAAGAGACATTGAAAATGGGAAGCTACAATGCGCTATTGAAGAGTTCAATGCCAAATGAATTCAAATATTACAAATCAGATGAAGAGACATTTGAATCATCTCACAATGCTTTTCGATCAGCTTTTCCAAGAGGATTTGCTTGGGAAGTGATCAATGTGTATACAGGGCCACCAATTATTACATACAAATTCAGACATTGGGGTTTCTTTGAAGGTCCATTTAAAGGACATGCCCCTACTGGCAACATGGCCCAATTCTATGGCCTTGGTATATTAAAGGTCTCTCTCTCTTCCTCTTACATACTTTACACTATCGTAAAATGATATGCAGAAATATTTTCCATCATATTTTTGGGATATTGGTACTTTTGTTGTTCAAGAACTAGAGTATATACGTCATTCACTTTAACGACAGACTAAATAGAGACACGTGATACAATCTTATTCGTCGATCTGATATTTAATAAATGTCAGGTCGTTGGATAAAGATTATGACATGTGTATATTTGTTAGTATAAAAGGTATATATGTTCTAGTTTTTGGGCAGATGGGATATTCATGTTTCAAAAGTATGATGGAGGGTATCTGCATAACATTGACCGTTTTTCCCTTTTATTTTTGAGGATTTATAAGGTAAGAATAAGACTGCATACATATCACTCTTTTCATTATTTTATGAATTACACTAAATACATTGCTACTATTAATTTTATTTCATTTATTACTTTACAAAATAAAAACTATCACCAAATGTGTTTTGCTAGGAAATACGCTTTGAAAATGATACTATTTGATTTTATTAATAAAAAGAACGCAAAAACAATCAAATCTAATCGAGAAATTACATATGTATAAAATTATTCACAATAAAATATAAATATACTGTTAAATATTAATTAACTTAAATTTTTAATTTATCATTTTTTCTAAGTGCAATACTTAAATTTTAGGGTATAATAACTTTAGTATTGATTAACTAAATCACTTTCCTATAATAATAATTTTAGTATAGCTTAATTAAATTCATAAAAACTTTCTTGTGGATTTTCCGTGTACTTAAATGCCTGTGTCTATCGAGATGTGTATGTCATCTACAAACTTTTACTTTCAAATAAAAAAAATCTAAAAGTTCAAATCAAACCAAACCGACGATTTTATTTTTTTTATTTGAAAAATTCAAAACCAACAATATTGATTTCGAAAATGATTGATCTTGAACATTTGACTTTTATTTTTCTCTCTCTTTATATATATAATTATGAATTTAAATTAGTTATTTTCTAAATGTTGACAGGTTGATGAATCACTAAGAGCAGAGGATGTAGAGGTATATTATGATCCAACAGAACTTTTTGGTGAACTACTCAAAGGACCAAAAATTTCTGAATCTAATGTTGAGCACCACTAGTCATGTTTTAATGATTTTATGAAGTTTTTTTTATGTTTTTTTCATAAAATAAACTTTCTCTGTTTGGATTGCACAATATTACAATACAATGTTAATAAGCGTGAGAGTTTGTTTGGATTGATTTATTTGAAGTGTTTAAAATTAAAATAACTTTGAATATTTGAATAAATTAAAAGGTGTTTAAACAGAGAGTTCGATTTTAAAGATCTTGTGCTTATGTTTAACTCTAGGCTTCAATTTTTCCGCGTAAACTCCGAATGGCCCAAGATAGTACTTGGTGAGCCTTCCTTATTTAAGGAATCCATTAATTTCGGTCACTAGACTTTCCTTCATGTTGTTTTTGGTTTTGAGGTAGTTAGGGGTCATGTCTCGGCGCACTAATGTTTACAATTGAACTAGTAAAGGCTTATTTTAGACCGTAGAAATATAGTCTCATGAATTTTTCTTAACTTTTTTATTCAGCTATGTATTTCAATTTTCGCCTAGTTTCTTTATGTTATGCTTTGATATGTATGTCAAGGATAAGCTTAGAATCACTCGTGGTTTTCAACTACTATATCTCGACTAAAATACTTTGTCCATATATATCACAACTAATTATGTCTAGTTCAATTCATATCTTCATGTTACTCAAGATTATTGTACTAACAAATAATGGTCCTATTTTAATTATAAATATAGGAAAAATGAAGAAATCTCACATTTAAGTTCTCTTATCACCATTATCCCCTATTAGTTTTACAAATCCCCAGTAAATCTCTCATTTTCACGAATCAGATTAATGTATCAGCACATCATATTAATGTATCTCATGCATCAGATTAATGTATCTCGCGCATCATATTAGTGTATCATGTTTAAATGTAATGTATCTTAGTTAACAATTAATGTATCTCGCATCAGATTAATGTATTAGCACTTATATTATTGTACCAATTTAAAGGATTTCTGGAATTATTAACTTGTAAGAGACGAATAGTTATTTTATTTTAAAAGTATGTTATTTTTGTCATTTATTCATAAATGTATGCAACCCTTTATGTTTTTGTTATGAATCTAGCTCCTAAGTTGGGCTTAGAATCAGCTCAAAAAGAGTTTGGGAAGAAGTAGGAGAACTAAACAACCCAATATATGCCCCTTTACTTCTACTTTCACACTTCCTTTGTATTTTCAATTCTTTTTTATTTTATTTATATTTTCATAAATATATAATACAAATAATAATAAAATTTGTTTATAGTTTAAGCTTTTAAAGAGGTTATTTTATGAGAAATAAGTTATTTCAAAATAAATTATTTCTAAATTAGTTATTTCACCAAAATATTAAGTAAGATATTAATATTGAGATAAATAATTTTGTAATGGTTTGATGTCTTTTAATCAAATATAAGACAATTTTATATTGTATTATATATATTATACTTTGTTTGTAACAAATTTTAAATATATGAAAAATAAATTAATCACACAAATAAAATTTGTAGAAACATGAATATTTTAGTGATAAATATTGCAGGTACAATTTTATTGATCTCTTGGTTCTACTCTCTTAATATTTATCCATGATTCAATGATTGTTAGTGGCGTATTTCCCGAATTAAAATGATTTGATTTTGATTTTTTTATATGAATGTTTTATGAATTTACGAGATATTAGAGATCTTCTAAATCTCTTTATAAAATTTTTGAAATATCTTTTCAAAAGAATATAATACCTTTTGTATATGAATATTGAGCTAGAATTTAGAATTAAATAACTTTCAAGAATTAAAATTACAATTGAACACCTCATGAAATTTCAATATTAAAATTAAATATATTTAATAGAGTCTTACGAAATTTCAATATCTACGTTACACTAAAAATACGATGAAAAATCATATAGTATATATATGGTCAGAACATGAGGATGTGATTTCAATTTAAATATAATTCCTGTTGTGGCCTTTAGTAGCCCACGATTTTTTCACTTATATTCTTCACATGTTTTGCCATAACAAAATCACATATAGCTTATTGAAATTTAGAATTTTTGATAAATAAATTTTTAAAAAGTAAAAATATATTGCATAAAATTTAACTTGAAATTATAAGGTGAATTAAAATATGTAAAACACTAAATTAGGTGCATATGGAGCAAGAGACGTTAATTGCTACTTCCTTCGTCCACTTTTATTTGTTATGATTTCTTTTTTTAGTATAGAATTATTTAAAAAAATTGATTAACATTTTAAGATATTTTTTTTCATCATGTTGATATGCAAAATACAGTAGTTTATACTACATTTTCATGTAGTTTTTGAATATATAAATTTTTTGTTTAAAATATTAAAATTAATGTATTAAACTTAAAAATTTAATTAAAATAATTTTTAAAAAGCATAACATAACAAATAAAAGTGAATAGATGAAATATTTTTTTACATTGAAAGTCGTAAAAGCTATCAATTATCATTATGTGGAATAATTATAGGGTTACTTCTGTTTTAAAATATAGTTACGAATCTTGAATTATAATTTCAAATATAAAAACAAAATTTATTCTTTCAAATATTAATATAAATATTGAATACTGAATGAAAAATCGGATAACAATTAAATTAAAAAAAAAAAGAAGCCGTAAAAGCCAAAAAGAAAATATTGCAACAGTGCTCCTTCGTAAATAGCGGCTTCCAATGAAGAAAAATAAATACTGTCATAGAATTTGTCAGATAATAAATTGGGTATTTGTTATATTTTAGTAAATAAATGAGAACATTGAATTGTGTGTTATAAATCTATTGTGTTATATGGATGATCCACTAGAGTTATCCAATAATTAATTGGATTCATGTATTAGTGTTTCCAATGTGATAAGATTCCAAGGTGATATGAATCTTGATAATAACAATATATAATTCCAAGGTGACCTTTGACTATGATATCTCAACATTATAAATAGAGATATCATTCACCATTGTATACACTTGAATAAGAAGAAAATTCCTCTTTTTCTATCTACTTCTCTTGTCTTCTTCTCTTTATGATTATATTCTTATGAGCTTGATTTTATAACACGTTATCAGCACGAGTCTCTAGCTAATTAAGATTGAGTTTTAGTTTTTCTTTAACTCATGTTTTGGTTGATCTCGTTATGAGAATCAAGGTATTATATGCATAAAATCAGGTATGTATTTTCTAGAATATTTTATGATTTATGATAAAAATAATATTCAATCACTAACAATTATCAAGAACAGAAGACATATACTACTATTGGTTGAATATAACATGCTATACAAAACTTCTTAAATAGAAGAAGGTATAAAATTTTAATAGCATGAGTTTGAATGTTATTTTGATTGTTTTGAAAGACTCAAAGGGTGAGTCATGTTGTACTTCGGTCTATTATACCGTTGGTTAAGGTAAGACGATGGATTCAAGTTTCATCGCACCAAAAGGGTAAGACATCTGATTAAAGTCCGGATGCACCATAATGAAAAATATTTGAGGATAAGACGATAGATTCAAGTTCTATCGCACCAAAAGGGTAAAACATCAATTTGAATTTTGATGCACCGTGATTGGGTTCAAGTCCCATAGAATTATGGCGTAAATCGCCTTATATGGATAAGACATTGAGTTTGAGTCAATGCACCATAGTGATGATATAATGATGACTAAGGCTTTGATGAAAAGTCTTGAAATTCGTCCTATTGAATTTGCTTCATTCCTTGAAAAGAATGTGGTAGCAACATATGATAATTTTGAAATCGCATGTTCACTTGCTCTATTCTATCGTATGAATGTGGTAGCAGTAAATAGTTAGTCTGAAAGATGACAAATATTTATCGATATTAAAAGGGGCATGAAATGACGGAATTATAATAGTCATCATTGTGATAATTATAAAAGGAAGAACACTACGGGGTCTCCAAATAGTCCTTCAACATGTGAAGGCAATTTTTATTATAAAATGGTATGAAAGGTCATTGGACTTGTGAATATTGTCGACCCAAATCGACAACTTTATAAATCCTCCATCAAAAGACAAGAAGATGAAGTGATGATACACTTGATCTTTCAAAGTGATGTTCAGGTGTGTCATGGAAATATGATGAATTTTAAAAACCATGACAATGTACTTATAATGCAAATTTATGAAGTATATATAAATGCTTAGTCCATTCCTTGAAGAGAATGTGACTTGTAATGAGTATCGTGAATGCTCGACCATTCTATAAGAGAATGAGTCAAGATCTGAAAAAATCATTATGGGTTGAATATATGCCACAACTCGCCTCTATGGGAGGTTTGAGAGGAAATAAATTTTATTTGTCAGAAATAGTTAATGGTATTGTATGTTTATACGTCACTATGGTATGTTTATTGTGAACTACCGAAAGGGCAAAAGAAAGAAATAGTTCTTGCCTATAAGGGTTGTAGTCATTATTGTGTGGCAATACAAATTTGTCATTGGTTGTGTACCTATGGTACAACAAAAGTAAAGCAAGAAACATGTCTTGCTCGTAATGATTTTGACCATGACAATGATAATATAATTTCCTCCTTGAAGGAGATGCTCACCATAGGAATGGTGTTATGGAATATGTGATAGTACACAAAATTAAATTTCAAGCTCTAACGAGTTGTGCTATTATCAATGGAATAATATTGTGGGTTGTAGTAAGTCTCAAAAGAAACTTTTTTAAGTTTCGGATGAATTGAAAATAAATATTGAGACTATAAATTATGACAAGATTTAATATCTTTAAATTACTACAATTGAAGAGGGTTATAAATATTACCCATTTTTTCCTCGTGTTTGTTTCACACAAACATGTGCATGCTGATGGAATCACAAGCAAAAGTAAACTATAAGTGTACTGAAATAAAAATCAGTTGGCATGATCAGTTGACCATTCTGATTTAAATGTGATGCAAACGTAATTGAGAATTTATGTGGCTTATATGATGAAGAAATAAAAGATTCTTCAAGAATTCTCTTGTATTGCTTGTTTTCATTGTACCAGCTAAAGTTGGGATTGTAATCCCCTGAAGTTTTTGAAACATATAAAAAGGTGAATATGGGCCCATTCACCTTTCATGTGGATCATCTGCAACTATATGATAGATGCATCTATGCGATGATCACATGTGTTTTATTGTCAACTTACAAATGGTGTATGTAAGGTTGTTTGCTCGAATTGTAAAAATTAAGAGCACAGTTCCAAACTATGAAATTATATTGATAATGCTGGTTGATTTAGCAGAAATTGTATGCCTCAAATTATAGCTAAATCATGGTTATGAGAACAAAACTCCAAAATAAGATTTGGTATGAGATAATTTTATTTAACATGTAGCAACACATGTATGCTTCAAACCAACAAGGTTTCCCCTTTAAAATTGGTTCAGGGTCAGGAACCATATAATTTTCATCTAAAATGTTGAATGTGCGGTTATGATTTTAATTGCTCCACCACGCACAAAGATGAACTTCCAAATAAGGTTGGAATGAATGTTAGATTTTCTAACATTAGGGGGAGAGATGATTGACAGCTGAAAATTATGTGTGAGGTTAATTATGAATTATCTAGATCCTCGTTAAATAAATATGTGAACTTAAAGTTCAAGGGATAATTCAGTTGCATAATGTTGCAAATCAGTTGCCAGATGAATGCACTGACCCTATGATATAATTCAGCTGCAAATGCTCTAATGTGAAGTCCTTGAAGGACAGAGTATATGATACACCGGAAACGTTATAGACCATTTGATTCCAAATATAAAATTCCTTGAAGAAGGAAGGAGCGAATGATCAATATGGTCATGATAATGAGACAAGTGCTATAAAGGAGCACATTGACATAACACTTCATAAATTCTTGAAAAAGGTTCAGGTACCTGAAATAATGAAATATGAAGAGATCTCGATAAGTTATGTCTTGTTGGAATCGATATCAAATAACCTTCGACGGTATCTTTGATATGAGGTAGCGCTCAATGATATAAATTGTGACGAGGATCTTGAAATCAAATCTGTCATATAGTGTGGACAGATAAATAGTTAGCCAAGTAAAATGCACAATTCAAGTATATTTTTTTTCACTTGGAAAAGTGACATTCTGGACTGGTAGTCCATAAATCAAGGTATAATGTCAGTGGGGTACAAACAAATTATTATGCGATAGTATAACCATAAGATATCAAATACGATTTATGCCTTGGGGCATAAAGGTTTATCGAAAAAATCCTGACATTATTGGAGATGTTTTCTCCTTTGGTGGATGCAATGATGTTTGTTTTGATCTGGCAACATATGAAAAACTTGAATGCATATAATGAATAATTGTAATGTCTAGCTAGACAATGAAGGTTATATGAAAATTCTTGAAACAATCGAGGTGTCTGAAGCATATAAGAGTTTGAAAGAAACTTTTTCAATAAAGCTTCAAGAATCCTTATATGGATTGAAATAGTCAAGGAAGAAAAAGGGTACAAAAGAATGACCCTAATTGTCCTTGTATCTTTATGAAAAGGTCTTGGTAAGATAAAATTTTATCTTGACCTACAGATTGATAATTTGACAAGTGAAATATTTGTCTAACAGTGCACATACACTGAAAAGTTTTGATGCAATTTTATATGGATAAATCGCATTCATTGAGTACCCCAATGATTATGAGATCACTTGACATAAATTATGATTCAGTTTGATCTCAAAAGAAGGATGAAGAGTTTATTGGTAATGAAACTCTATCTTGGTGCAATCAGGGCACTAGTGCATCTTAAACAATATTTGACCAGATATTTGTTTTGCAGTAAATTTAATGGCAAGATTCAGTTTCTCCCCAATAAAAGGACATTGAAATGGTGTTCAGCACATTATTGAATATCCTTGAAGGGCCATAGTTATAGGTTTATTCTATTCCCAGGAATGCAAGACAAAATTAATTGTTTATGCAGATGCAAAATATTTATCTGATCCGCATAAAACACGATCTCAAACACGCTATTTGCTTTCATGTGGAGGCACAATAATATCCTGGCGATCAATAAAGCAAATGTTGCTACACAAAAATAAAAGCCCTCCATGAAACAAGTCAAAAGTGCGTCTGGTTGAGATAAATGACACACCATATTCAGGAAATGTGTGATTTTTCTTTAAAAAAGAAAATACCAACCACAATGTACAAAGATTTTGGAGACATCATAAAGAGAAATTAAGTGATGTTTTAATCAGGGGGAGTATAATACGCGTTGCACTCTTTTTCCCTTGACCGGGGTTTTTTTTCCCACTGGGTTTTCCTGGCAAGGTTTTTAATGAGGCAACAAATAGTGCGTATTAAAAGATATGTGTACTCTTTTTTCTTCACTAGAATTTTTTCCCACAGGGTTTTTCCTAGTAAGGTTTTAACGAGGCACATTATCTATGGACATCCAAGGGGGAGTGTTATAAATCTATTGTGTTATATGGATGATCCATTAGAGTTATCCAACAATTAATTGGATTCATGTATTAGTGTTTCCAATTTGATAAGATTCCAAGGTGATATGAACCTTGATGATAACAATATATAATTCCAAGGTGACCTTTGACTATGATATCTCAACACTATAAATAGAGATATCATTCACCATTGTATACACTTGAATAAGAAGAAAATTCATCTTCTTCTATCTACTTCTCTTGTCTTCTTCTCTTTATGATTATATTCTTATGAGCTTGATTTTATAACATTGTGTACTTTATAACACAATAATAATTGTATTTTTAATGGTAAAAGAATAAGTTGAAATCAAAATTAATTTTCAAAATATCAGTCATTGCTTGTTGATTTCAAATGTAAATTTGGATATTAATTTAAATTAATGAAGTTATATAACATGAAAATTTTATAATTTGTAAAATTAAGTGTAGGTTTGTTTTTGGTTATTTAAAGTGTGAAATGATGATTACTCAAAATTAATATCTACCTTTTTTCATTTTCAATTGAAAGCCATGTTAATGAGATCGTATTAATCACTAGGTCATTAATTCATTTCTTGGAGTCTCATATTTTTTTAGCGTATCAATTAAAAAAATACCCATACATATTACTCAACCCTATATGTATTTTTTATTTTTTTAAAAAAAACAAGGAAGAAGTATAAGAAAAAAAAACAAATAACCTTTAGTTTTCCACACTTTTCTAAGGGAATGAAAATTTTTTGGAAATAATTTTTTTGTAGTGGGAAATTATGTTTCATTATTTATCTCCTAAAAATATGATCTTATATTATTATTTTTATTATACTCGTCTTTTTTATCCTCTATTTTATTATTTTTATTTTCAATATTGAAACTCTTTTCTAAGAAAAAGATTTATTGTAATTTACAAGTTGAAAAAATAAAATTTGCTTTTTGAGTGTTTTCTTCAAAATTTTAAAAAGTGTAACAAATAATCATCATATTGAAAGAACGCGATATTGTTTCAATATTGTTACATCAACTTATCAAATTCGTGAGACACATTTTATTATTTTTACTTTATTTTATAAATTTTCTTAAACTTTGGTTATTGTTAATATTCTTAGTTAGTAAGTATATATTTTTGTTTTAGTTATTATTAAGAGAAATAGTACAAGTAGAAGATATTGATTTAATGGAAATACTCAATCAAATAAAATTGACTTGATTATTTTCCTAATGCATATATTGCTTATAGCATAATGTTAACGATTCATGTAACTATAGCCTTGACTGAAAGAGGTTTTTCGAAATTAAAATTGATGAAATTTTATTTAAGATTAACAAGGTGAGATTGAATGAATTAACCATATTATCAACTGAAAAGCAATTACTAAAACAAATCGATTAGAAAACAGTAATTAATGACTTTACATCTAAAAAGATATAAATAGATTTTAAATAAATATATACATTCTTTTTAATAATATATTAAAGCTCCTCTTTAAGATTTGACTTTAGGCTCCATGTAGAGGTGTCAAAATGGGTTAACTCAAGCCAACCTTAACGGTCTAGAGGCTGACCATTTTAATTGAAGGTCAATAAAATAGCGGTCCAGCCCAACCCTAAGCGGGCCACGGGTTGGGAAGGGTTGACCCTTCAACCAAAAAATGAACAATATAACTCTCTTAAAAAGAGTATCGAATGTTGACGCCTATGAACACGACATCAATTCATAAAGAATTAATTTATAAATCACACACTTCGGTGAGTATTTACAAAAATATATTTATGAATCGCACACTTTGGTGAATACTTACAAAACACATAATGGCCAACGTAAGATTTAGCGGATAAATTTTGTTTATTCCATCATTTTCCCACAAAAAACTAGCTTGTTTAAAACATTTCCAGCAACACAAGGCAGCCTAAATACTTAACAAATCTAAATTTCTAAATATTACATGACTCATTAATTAATGTTTTATAACTCCGCTTCTACTTCCACCATCGATTACATTTGAGTCAACATGTGATATTATTTCCTTAAGAAGTTCATCTTCATCTACAGTTTACCATGCAAGATGATATTGCAAAATACTTAATTTTTTATTTTTCAAAATATTTATTCATAAAATCTTTAAAAATAAAACACTATTAAAAATATATATAAAAATATTTTAAAATATTAATAACCCATGGGCTGGCTTCTTAGGCTTGCAAGTTGGGCCTAAAAGGCCAACGGTCAAACGGGGCAGGCTAAAAAGCCTCGTTTGTAAATAGGCCAAAAATATTAAATCCAATCCACTTATTTCAAGATTAAGTTGAATTAATCTCGCGAACCAAATCTATTTTAACAACTCTAGCTTCATGTCTTATTAAATCAATCTTGTATATCAGTATCATATTTTATATTTATTATATTTTCTATTTGTACTATTGTAACGACCTGTTTAGTCGTTTTAAGCAGCAGATTTTATTTCTGGAAAAACTGGCTAAGACTACGGACACCACGACGGACCGTCATAGGCACGACGGCCCGTCGAGGGTGTCTCATCCCAAAACACTTAGAATTCTGAAATTTGGGTATTAAAATCGACTCTCTGTAATCTGTGACGGACCTGCAGGACGGGCCGTCACAGCCACGACGAACCGTCGTGAGGCCCCGTTTCAAAACACTTTAACTCTTGAGAATTTGGGACTGGGAACGATTCTCTGAACGTCGTGACGGAAGTGCAGGACAGACCGTCACAGGTGTGACGGACCGTCACAGACTCCTTAGTGAAAAATGGAGTTCTGGATGTTGTGACGACCTGCATGACGGACCGTCGCAGGCACGACGGGCCGTCACAGGTTGCGTAATCCCAGTCGGAGTCGGATTTCTTTACACGTTTTAAGGGACGTTTTGGACTATTCTTTCCTTAATTATAAAGTTAGAGCGTTAATATTAATAAGTCTAATTACTTGGGGGTTAAAAGAGGAAACCTTAAGTTAATTAGTGGGTTATTATTGTCATCCTTTACACTTAATTATATGTTAATTAGGGTAAAAGAAAGAGGGTTTGAATAAAGAAAACAGAAAGAACAAAGAGAAAGAGAGAGGAGAAACGAAGAGGAATATCAAAGCTTGAGGAATTTGCTTGTTTGAATTCAATTCTTCGGTGGAGGTAGGTTATGGTTTTTTACGATATTCGTAGTGAACTCTTAATAGTGAATGATATGTATTGGTAGTATTGTAAACCTGGCTATATGCTTAATTGTATGCTTGCATGAATATGATTATTTGATTTTGATAAAACAAGCATGATGAAAACTATTGAATCCCAAATCTTGAAAGAAACTTTAATATACATTATTAATGATGATGCCTTGGTATAGAAGAAGGCTTGATGAATTAAAGTAATGGGATTGATGATGCCTTGGTATAGAGAAGGCTGGATGAATTGACAGAATGAGATTAGTGGATCGGAGTGTCACGTTCCGACACATAGTATTAGTGGATCGGAGTGTCACGTTCCGACACATAGTATTAGTGGGACGGGTGTCACGAACCGACACGTAGAATTAGGAGATCGGAGTGTCACATACCGACACATATAGGGGATCGGGTGTCACGAACCGACACGTAGAATTAGGGGATCGGAGTGTCACGTACCGACACATATAGGGGATCGGGTGTCACGAACCGACACGTAGAAATAGGGGATCGGAGTGTCACGTACCGACACATAGTAGTAGGGGATCGAAGTGTCACGTACCGACACAAGAGGAAGAAAGATAATGAATCTTGAAAGATGATAATATACTCAACATAATGAACTTAATTCCCAAAAATGAGTATGGTATTGAGGCTTGAGCCCTCATGGATGAACTTGATGGTACTTATTGATGATTATAGTACTTGTTGTGGTTACATGTTGAGTTTATAGTTGATTTATGATATTAACTGATATATACTGTTTTCTATTTTGAGTTGGCCGATGATATCTACTCAGTACTTGTGGTTGTACTGACCCCCTACTTTTATGTTTTCTTCTTTGTTATTTGTGGAATGCAGCAAACGTGCCGTCGTCTTCGACTCAACAATAAATCTAGCCAGTCTTCGTCACACCGGATCTTCAGGGTGAGCTAATGCTTCTAGCTTGGACTGGGTCTTCTTCTTCAAGTCTTGATGCCTTGAACTTCCGGCATGGACTAGCTTCTATTTGTTTTGCTTTCTTAGATACTCTTAGTTTAGTAATTTGAGGATAGATGTTCTTGTGATGATGACTTCCAGATTTTGGGGATAATAATAATAGTTTTGAATTGTTTTTATTAATGAGTTTAAGTCTTCCGCAATATTTTCTGTTGATATACATTGAAATGTTAAGGTTTAGATTTGTTGGTTCGCTCACATAGGAGGGTAAATGTGGGTGCCAGTCGCGGCCCCGATTTGGGTCGTGACAACTATCTATTATGAACTCTTGTACATATCTACACTAAGTATATTTAAAGCTGAGAAAGATTTTATACAAATAAATAAGTTTTCTTTTATCAAATTTAACTCAATAATTTCTTTGAAATTTTCTTTTAATTTGAGAATGAACGATAAGGACTCACCTATATTGTAAGATAGTTACAAATTTTCACATGATCTTGTAAATTAACTCGTAACATATATTTTCTTTGTCCATTTTTAATTGTAAATATTTTTATTTTTAGAGTCAAATTATAAAATTTTTGATTAATATCTTAAAATATATTTTTCATCATATTAATATGCAAAAAAATACAATTTATAGTTTTTAATATTTTTATTTAATATATTAAATTAATTCAATCTAATTTAATTTTAAAAATTAATTAAATTAATTTTTGAAAAACATAATATTACAATTACAAATGAACCAAAAAAAATAGAATCTTACTAAATATAGATTTTAATAATTTTAGTTTCAATTGGATAATGGATATTTTTGTGGCTTTGTTATTTGTTACTTCCTCAGTAGGGAAAACCTATATATTAGAGTCCACTTGTCAAGTATGAAGTCCACTTGTCAAACACAAGAAATTTGTCATCTTTTTCGTTTTGCCGAAATAAAAAAGCTTACGATTATAATGGAACGATAAGTATTTATTTGTTTTTTATTAAAATTAAAAGGGTTTTAATTTGAATTTTTTTGTATGAAATGTTTTTATTAAAAAATATTTTATTTTCTAGTGGGAGACTTCTTATTATAATTTTACTTAATCAAATAATCAAATTTGATATAAATATCGAATATCGAGTAAAATTTTTAAAAAAGTACTTTCTTTTCTTGGAAATTTGTGATTCTTTCGGCTCTGTTAGTGAAACCGCAGAGTTAATCCACTAATATTATTTGATTGATATTCACATTTAAAATTTTAGTTTAATGAATTTAATTTTCACGTGTCTCGAAGGAACAGTTTGGTACTTAATTTTTGGGAAATAAGTTTGAAATATATTTAAATTTTGATAAAAAATATTGTTATGATATCAAATTATGAAAATAATATTTTATTTTTTTGTATTATTTAATAGTTATTTTTATAGTATATATGTATTCACATGAACATAAAAGTATTGCATAATTATAAATAGAAATTGTCTATATAGATATGTATACTGTTAAAATATATTATTAAATAATTTAAGAATAAAAAATCCTCTATAAAATTTGATATTGTAATAACAATTGTTGATTAAAATTGAAGTTTCTTTCAGATTATTTTTCCTTTAATTTTAAAATAAGCTATGCATGTATATGTAAGTATCAAGTAATGTTATGTTTAGTAGTTGAAATAAGATTTATTTTATATATTCATATATAAAAATTTAGATGAAATAACTAATTTGGAAAATTAATTTACTTTGTCTTATTGTCTGTTATTTGTTATTATATTATTGGGTTATATTATAAATTTAAAATATTATAGTTAAAAATAAAATGATAAAAATGTATAAATAAATTTTTAGACTGAGACATGGACACTTTACTCTCTTTAAGGAGATTCAAGCTATTTGCGTCAAATTTACTTCGATTTTTAGCAGTATAATTCTTGACTTGTTCCCTCTAGGATACAACAACATAGAGGTGTCAAAAATTAACTCAAACTTAAGTAAACCGCCAGAATTTTAAGGGTTGACCTCAAGATAATTTGAATTAGGTTCAATCTCAATCTATTTAAGCTTAACCAATATGAAAAGAATTCTCAATTGAGCCCAATTCATTCTCTAATTTCGATCCGTGTTAAAACCTTTTATTATATATGTTCTTATATTGAATGTATGAATAATTATCTATTTAACATCTTTTAGGATTTATCTATCAACTTGTTATTTTTTAATAAAAAAATTTTGATCGAAAATTTAAATTGTATTATTTTAGTTAAATATCAATATGTTAAATTATTGAGATTAATTGGATCAAATTAGGCGGGTCAAGACCCAACCCATTCTTTAGCCCATTTGAGCTCAACCCATTTGAGCCCAAAGTAAACTTGAGCGGGTCAAGACCCAACCTGATTTCTATTCTACCCGTTATTAATATTTTCAATTTCAACCAAACCACTCAGTGACACATCTATAACAACCAAACAATGTCGTACAACCTAAACAACCCTGAATTAGTTGAAGTGTTCAATTTTTGTATTCAACATATACATTTATTCTCTTTTTTCTATATTAAATATAATAGAAGACTTAAGATATTACTCTTTGTCTCAATTTTCTCTTTCACTACTACATTGAACTCCATATTAATGCAATACAATACTACTTATTCTTTTAATTTTAATTCATAAATTTATGAAAAACATAATATATTAAATCTCTCCTGTCACTAACTAAGAATATAATATTCCATATAAAAATACAAATTATGATTAAGAAAACCATAAAATGGATCTTGATTATTACTAAACCCTTACGTTTTCTCATGGTGTATTTTTTTTCGTAAAAGTTTAGTTAAGTCACTTTTTCATGTAAAGACATTATATCATACGTTATAAATGATAATAAATCTTTCAAGTTCCAAACAATATCTTAAAGGTGCCACTTTTCAAGAATCATGCACTAGCTTTAAATAGCCCCTTATCCTTTTTTAGTCTAATTATAAAGTTAATTTTTATTTTTATTTTCAAATAAAATACTAACTAGTTTTCCTTTTATATTATATAGTTTTGATTTCACCCTTATTTTCCTTTTCTGAAATTTGAGAAATTTATTGCATCATAACTTATGTGTAGAGTCATATTAATTTATTTTGGTCAAATCTATTGGTGTCCTTCTAAATTAGGTATTAATTTTCGGTTAGACACTTTAATTAGGCGATATTTATTTTAGACACTTCAGGTAGAATTTTGTTGTGTCATTTTGACACTTTTTTGAAACACTTGTTGATCACGTGACAAATAATCAATTAAATAATTACATTTGATATTTTTTAATTAAAAATAATTATAGTAAATAAATTAACAATATTATTCTAAGAAAATCTCTTATTTCATTACACTCAAAAAAAAAATTTGTGCTTTTTCAAAAAAATATTCTTTTCTTTTATTATTTTTCATATTTATTCATCTTTTTTTTTTAGTATTGTTTTTCGAAACAATAGAGGGAGAGGAAGAAAGAAGCAGAGAATAAATATGAAAATATGGATGTCGGTATTCATTTTTCCGACAAAAAATGAAGGAAGGTAATGGTAGATTTAGATAAGTAATACAACGAAGAAGAAGAAGAAAATGACTTAAAAACAAATTTGAATAAAAAAATTGATCTCCATTGAAGAAATTTAAACTTGAGAAAAAAGAAGGGATTAGTGGTTTAACAAATGGAGAAGAAGATGAGAAAATAAAATTAAAAAATGGCTAAATTTAGCTTTTCAATATATCACAGTTACTTTGACATGTCAGCAAAAAGTGTCAAAATGACACAACAGAACCCTACATGAGGTGTTTATCATAAACATTGCCTGATTAAAGTATTTTAGTAAAAAATAATGACAAATTTAGAGGACCATCAATAAATTTGACCATTTATTGATAAGTTCATTATATTTAGAGTGTATAAAAAAGACAACTTATATACTAAATTATGAACTATTAACGTCCATTGAAAAAATATAAAGGTGACTACATTTTCTTTCAAAAATAAAGATTATTTTCTACGATAGCGGCCAAAATTCGAAGGCCTATAAATCAACTCAATCCAATCAAACCAGGTACAAAATCAAAATATAACAAAACCAACTTGTTTATTAATTTACTCTTCCTTTTTTTCTTAAAAAAGAAATAATACATCTTAATCCACCGCATCAAAATTGATCTTGAGCGGTAGTTAAGTATATATATTTTAACGACGATTAGTACTCTCTTTATATATACCTAAAGTGTTTAACGTCATTGGATACAATGACACTTAACTGATATCAATAATGACTTTAAGAGCCTGTTTGAATTGGTTTAAAAGTTAGTCACTTTTTGACTGTTGAAAGTGTTTGACAAATATAAAAAAATAACTTAAAGTAAGTTACGAAGCATTTAGCAAGATAAAAAGTAACTTAAAATACGTCAGAAATCAAAAGTAAGTCTTCTCCTACTTTTTATTTTTCGACTTAAAAATTTCAAATTAACCTTTTATTTTTAAATTAAAAATTACTCCTTTATATTTGCCTTTTCAAACGAGCTCTAAAACTCTTTATTAATATAATTATCGCTAAAAATTATTTTTATTTTTATTTTCATAGTCATACTCATATTTCCTTCCAAGCCTCATCATTTTTTGTAAAATTATTTTTTTGTATGAATATAGCCCGGGTATATATGAGCTTTAAAAAAAAGAGCATAAATCCTACTAATTTAATTATGAGCTAATTATTTAAATATATTTTAATTTATTTTAAATTTTATTAAATTATAGTGTGTTCAAATAAATTCAAATATATATATTTTGAGATGTACGTAGTTAAAATTAAATATAACTTATTTTAAATATATTATATCCAAATAAATTTGACTTGTATATAAAAATTATAAACAAATTTACTCACCACATTAGTGTATCTAATACGTCAAATACACATAAATTATATCAAATAAAAATATTACTAGTCCCCATAAAAATGCATGTACACCCGTTAACATAAAAAAAAAAAATCATAGATATCTAGGTTTGAATCTTATTTGCTACCTTTTTTGTGTTCTTTTTTAATTTTATCCATGAAGCTTAAAAATATAAAATTAAATTAGGGGCGAAATGAAATTCAAAATGAACACTCCACAAATAAAATTTATCTAGTAAAATTATTTAATATATTTATATATTATAATTTATACATTAATTTTTATATTTTGGCTTAACAAAATTATCAAATCAACATGCTTTAACTAATGCTTCTATAATCGTTGATGATGCACCAATTATCTCCATCTCTTGAGTTCACCTCTGATATTAAATATGCATGTATTTAATATTTTCTCTGTTCAAAATTATTTGTCATATTGCGTATATCAAAAATGAATTCTAATTTTTAAAGGTAATTAAATTACATTAATTTGATATTTTAAATAAAAAATTAAATATTCTAAAATTACATGAAAAGTATTATAAATTAAAATATTTGTATATTAATATGATAAAAAATACATCTTAAAATATTAGTTAAATTTTTTATAATTTAACTATAAAAATAAAAACCATGACAACAATTCCGAACGAAGAAAGTATTTATTTAACTTATCTTCAAACTAAGTTCACTGATATCAAATACACATGTATTTAATACTTATCATAACTTATCTTCAAACTAAATTAAACTAGAGTAACATTATGACTTCACTCTTCAGTACTCTCTTTGTTCAATATTATTTATTATAATTTTTATTTTTAAAAATAAATTATAAAATTACTATAAATATTTTAAGATGTATGTTTCATCATATTAATATGCAAAAAAGTAACAATTTATAATACATTTCATATAATTTTAAAATATTTAATTTTTTTATTTAAAATATCTAATAAATATAATCTAATATAATTTTAAAACTTAATCACATTTATTTTTAAAAAAACGTAACATCATGAACGATACCAAACGAATAAGGTAATTCATTATTGGTTTGACAAGTATTGCCAAGCATGCATACAACACTCATCTTAAAACGCCACATGTCATATAAAAGCTTTTGAATAAAGGCATTCAACTTAAACCGACTCACCAAATATTTCCCTCTAATTTTAATTTTAATAATTATATGGTAGAAACTAAAAACAATACTACTAAGACCACAGTTATCAAAAGTTTAAAATAAAAAATTTAAATTAATCAGAACTTCAATACAGATACGTCAGATCCCTTGACTCGTTGATTATCATAATTAATTCCCCAGCTACGGATCCCAAAAAGCAATTGTGTTGCTGCAATCAAAAACTCAATGAGTTGTTGTGGTGTTAAGAGGTGCACCAAGTTGTGAAGTGTGTTGAGCCTCACTTCATCTGCTCTTTCCAATATTCCTAAAAGTGTTTCCATCTTCTTGTCTATGTTTTCAATTATATCATTAACACTATCCTACAAGTTCCAAAAAAAATAAATAAATTACATTCGATATTTAGATTAGCAAATCAGATATAATAAATAATTTGAGTACTCTATGTAACTTATTGAGAATCCTTAAGAAATTTACCACCTCAAATATCCGAGATGGTAGATTATTTCCTTTCAGGATAAAACGAATTAACTATTATAAAACTAACAGTACCTTAAACTTTAATAATATCAACAAACTCAAAATGACAGATTAATTCCTTTCAAGATAAAACGAATCAACCATTAAATAAATAGTAATACCTCAAACTTCAATAATATCAATAAATTCAAAATCACACACAAAATCACCATAATCGATTTTGTTTGAAATGTAAAAAAAAAAAAAATTAATGAAGAAAAATGAGTCTTTCTAATTTTTAGTAGACAAAAGGTAAAATCACTTGATTTGAGAAAAAGATAACTATAACCTTTTGAAAAAGATACAAATCTTTTGAACAGTCACGATCAATTATTTCTTTTTTATATTTTCAAAACCAAATATTATCGTTATTTACTTATCATTTATCACTCAATCTAATAAAGTATCAAGTTAAAATCGAACAAATTGAAGTGCTTACCTGCCAATCGGAGAGTTGTTCGGTAATATTATTTTCTTGTTGAATAGTTTAACATTGAAAAGATACAAACCTTTTGAACAGTCACAATTAATTATTTTTCATTTATACTTTCAAAATCAAATACTATCGTTATTAACTGTGTAAAAGAAATTTATCATTTATCGCTCAACTTAATAAAGTGTCAAGTTGAAAACGATTAAATTGAAGCGTTTACCTGCCAATCAGAGAGTTGTTCGGCGATAGTATTTTCTTGTTGAATAGTTTCACATTGAAGTTCACTAAATCGAGTTAACTGATCTGGATATAAATCCGCAAGATCGCCATTATGAAATCCATTGAGAATATTAGTTATGTGAGATTCTAAATGAATTCCGCATTCGGAATATATAATATGAAAAGCAGTAGTAGGTCTCCAACCAGCAATCCAATACAAAGACCTCTCAAGAGAATTAGACCATGGTGCACTAAAAATATAAAGTATATCATTTTTGGCTGCTAATGACTTTACTCTATAGTATTCATTAATATGTGAAATCACTTTTTGGATTAATAATTTTGTGTTTTGTTCATCTTGATTTGTAGTACAAGATTTTGGTAATTTGCTCATTTGTTGTACTAATTCACGAAGATGTTCATGCCATTCTTCATGGAATTTTTGAAATTTTGTCATTTTTAAATTTTTTGTTTGGATTTGGAAAATTATTGAGCTAGGTTTAATTTTTGAGTGGGTTGATTTATAGGATTTTGAGAAATGGAGATTGTATACATTTTTTTTCTTTTTTTGGAACTTGGAAAATTTATTACGTCTGATAAAAATTTAATGTATTTTTCATGACGAAAGAAGTGACCTAAGGTATACATGAAAAATATCTTGTGAATTTACATTTTCTCTTTTGTTATCTTCCTCTCTAAAAAAATAATTAATAAGAATATAGATATCTAATAAAATTATCTCCTATTGAATTATAGTAATACATAGATTCTTCGCATAACATCAGTTGATAATTATGAATTTTAATTTTAAATATGCACAATGGATACTTAAATTTATATTAAATGAGTAAATGAATACATTCATCGTATACGAACTTCTATATGATAATTTCAAATTTTGTATGACGTTCTACATTTATCGTGTCATGTGAAAATTTATGTCTACTTATTAAATTTTATATAAGTTAAGTGCTTACTTTTACACGATCAAAATTAATAGTCAAAGTAATTCGTTAAAATCAAGTTAAGATCATGTTTGCATAATTTACCTAAATTATATTTTAAAAAATAATTTAAAAATAACTATTTAATGATGAGGATAAATTAAAGATATGAAATAAAATTAAAATTTAATTTAAAATAAATAACAAGTAAAAATAAACTGAAAATATTTATTAAATAGTATTTCAGTATCTCTTTTCTAAAGTCTTTACCTCTTTTTTCTTCTTAAAACCGCCGCTTGAACAAGAGGAGTTACTAGTTATTATTACGTACTCCATTTTAAGTTTTAAAATTATGGTTCAATTTTAAATTTTAACTTCGTCTCTCCTTAAAAATGATTGGTAATGAGTTTTTGAGCTTTTTATTAGGATCCAAATAATTAGACATACTTAAATTTTATTAAAATTTAGCATTATTTTTTATTTTTCACTTTTTATTCGTAATTATAAGTTAGAATAATTCACGATATTTTCATAAAGACTTCTCAATGTGACTTAGACCTTATTCGTTTGCACTTAATAGACATCTGAATCTTAATCATTCAAATTCAGATTAAGTACGCTGTTTACGTCTGAATCTGAATCATTCATATTCAACTCATGTTTATTTGTTTTATTTTAAAAAAAATCTCTTAATGGCTCTGAAGAGATCTGTAGGAGTCTCTTAACAATATTCAGACTCATTTGATAATTTATCAATTAATAAATCATAGCTTCTCTTTTTTTAGTTTGCCTTTTTATCTCATAACTAAAAAATTTCTTTCTATCTTTTCTCCATCAAACATCATTTTTTTCTAATAGGTAAATTTTCATAAATCCTTTCAAGTATTTTTTTTATATTAATAATTTTCTTAATATTGACGTGTGTCAAGAACATTGGTTGCAATAATATTTTTGGTGTATTGTTGTTTATCAAGATTTTGAATGAAAAAGTAGTACTCCAAATCATGATTATTAAAACTTTTAAAACTTTATTTTTAATCAAAAGTGATATATATTGTTGGAAAGAAAATTTTATAATATTTATTCATATAATGATCAATTTCACTTTCACAATCAGATATTGAAAACAAAAACAGTATTCAAATCAAAATACTCAAATTTTAATAAAAATTTTAATATTTAGATGAGTATTCATATTCAAACCTGTAAGGTTAAATTGCTTTGTATTTAGGTAGATGAACTCATCATACGACAGCCAAAAGATAATATCAAAGCAAAAATACCAATAAACAAAACTGCCTACACAGAGACAAAATATCCATAAATGATGGACTGCAAAGCTATTGACGATATAATTAAATTTATTAGAATTTGACTGAATTAATAAGCAGAGTATTAGTTCTATTTTTTTTAAAAAAAAATCATTTATTAGAAGATCACAAATTAAAAATAATAATAAAAGTAAAACTTATCCCATCCATAAATAAACATTTCATAATAATAACTCAGCTGCAAGATATTTTACGAACACCATCTGCTAAATTCCTTACCTCCAAGATAATACAACAAAAGAAATCAATTACATAATTTGATCTCATCTTTTAATCTGAATTAATAACTTAACAATTCCTAAATGCAAAGGAAATTGGTATGGCAAAATAAACTTTATATCTTGTGAACAATCATGTTCATTAAGATTAAGATGTCTGGATAATCAAATTTGCTGAATTGTCCTAATTGCAATCCTTAAACTTATAGCAAGAGCAAGCACATCCATTTTCAACAGGAAAAACATTCAGTTATAACAACGAAAGTAACTTCCACGAATCCAGACACAAGAACCACCATACTGGCTAAAGAAAACATTCAAAAGGCTCATGTACATGACCACACTTAGAACCCAAACGATGTAGACGTTCAAAAGGTTCACACACACACACACCCCACCAGCATCACTCTAGCAGTTTATTTCTTTCCACGAAGTTTCGCACCAAGAGCTCTCTCTAGTTTAGAAATTATCTGTTGGTTTGGAATTGCCTTTCCAGATTCATACTCTTGAATGATCTGTGGTTTTTCGTTTATCAACTGCACAACAAAGGGATCGCCAAAATTATATTGATACTTGAATTAAGCCTTTCTCTTGAATCTATCTATATGTAGATTGCTTTATTTATAACAAAAAAAATAAGGGGGGGGGGGGGCAAGAATAGGGAGCTCGTGAGAGAGAGAGAGTTACTTGGGCAAGTTGAGACTGAGTAAGCTTCTTATCCTGTCGAGCTTGCATAATCGCTTTCTTCAGTTCAGTAGGTACCTTTTGATCTGAGAACAAAAAAACGATATTAACTCCCGATGTCATCACCAAAAGATAAAACATCTGGGGTTTTTTTCCAGTGGCAAACCTATTGGTATTTGCCTGATGGAGAAACCGTTAAAAGGTGTCTGCTTTGTCAAGTCGGGATGTAAGCATGACTTGGACTCACAGAGAAGAAAAGTGCTCTTCTTTTTCTGATAACCGAGAAATTCCTAGAGCTAGTGGCGCACAGTTCAAATCACGGTGGATAATAGGTCAGAGCAAAGAAACGCTCTATAAACACATTCTTTTTATAGAAGTGTTTCAAGTTATAATGTCAACTCAAACTTACGTGACAGATTCTCTTTCAGTTATAACGTCAACTCAAACTTACGTGACAAATTCTCAGTATCTTCATCCAGCTTTCTCGTATTCAACGTTGTGCTACTAGAGGCAGCCTTGTTTGACCCAGCAGTAGCTGCATTCAGAAAATAGATATCATGAGCGTAAAAACATTTTGCTCATTTTCACAACTAAAGGATCAATGTCAACAAAAATATATCACACCAAAAATGAAGTTTCGCACCATCTAGCAATTGGCAAAACATGGAACATATGAAACTGTAATATATATAAACTACGACCAATATATTCATGAAATGTCAAAAGGATTGGTATTAACGCAGATAAAGAGATACTATCATTCTACATAAAAGTAGGCCCATTTCAACATTAACGAGTCATTTCCTTCCCGACCCAGACTGCCCAACTTGAGTTATATCAAGAGAAATCAACATGCAATGACAAAGCGACGTGCATATCACTCAGGACCTCTTACCAATATAAAATTCAGATTACTAGTCTCTCTTGGCAAACAAAGCAGAAAAGAAAAATGCACATAAAAGTAACATGGAGCCTCCCTTTCGTAATGTTAAAATAGAGAAGAAAAACGAAGGGGGAATTTGGCTTAATTGGTAGAAGACTATATAGAAGATGCTCCTCATATAGGACTTTAGGATACTAACAGGCAACTCCGAACGACCGAACCACACAAAGCAGTTAAGTTATAAATAAGGAAATCTATTGCACACTGAACTTTCTATTCGTCACAAAACCAAAACCAGGAAGAGTAAGTTTTGCTATTAACTAAGGGGCAACAGCTTCCGCGCAGCTACTACACCCTTGCATCTTGCCTTATCTTACTAAATAAAGCAACCTTTCGCGCCTCGCCTCGCAGTGTGTTCTCATTCGTGTATTAATAACTAACCTAACCACATAAAATATGTCACTACCTTGATTATACACATCTATAAAACCACATACATTTTCTACTTGAGGCTGTGAGTATATTTTAATCAGTTAATTTAATGTGCAAAAAAAAATAATTCAAATGATTTTTATTCAAAAGTGTTTTATTAGGAGTTGAGTTATTCATTTGAGCATGAAATTAGCTATATGTAAACAGGAAACCATAGATAAAGGGGAAATTGGCCGTTAAACTGACCGGAAAATTAAAAGCCCTAATTCGTACCAAGCAAAAACGATCGGGAATGAAAAAGAAAAGGAGCACATACAGTATAACTCATCGTAAAAAGCTACTCAGAAAATCAATAAAGCTGAGATAAGAAGATTAAAGCATGTTGTATGTGAACCTTTTCTGACGGTTTCGATTTCGGCACCGGCTCGACGGGCGGCGTTGACTGCTTTCTCATCTTTCCGTGCGGCGGCGGTCGGCGCTTTCTTGCGAATCACCACCGGCTCCCAATCTTGTGACAATCCGGCCATTTTATTTTTTTTTGAAAAATATCTCCTTATCACTGCTTTACTGATTGCAGATTGCAATATTTGCGTGAAGAAGAAAGAAATAAAGGCTAAATAGGGAAAAATGACCAAAATAGTCCTTAGGGTTGAAAAATATAGAGTTTAGATAATTATAGAATTAAAATATTAATTTACCTAATTATTGATCGTTATTGATTCAATTATTGAATTAATTGTTAAGATTTAATAGGATCTTAAAAATGGGAAGTACTTGTATAACTGAAGAATCTCTAAGTTTCAGATAAAATATTGGTTCATTAAATTTTGTTTCACGATAGAGATAGAACTCACATTCTTTATAGATTATGTTATGTCAATTTTATAGTGAATTTTTTGCGTATTTATCGTGGAAGCGAAAGCTCGAGATGGTGGAAAAGAAGAATCAATAAGATAGGATGCTAAACATTGAGAATTATTCGAGGAGAAGTTAGGAACAAAAACAAGGAAAAACGAGAATCACTTAAATAGAAGAATCGATTATTTTCCATCCTTTGTTGCTAACAAGAGTGGAAAGATTTCAATTTTAAATCTTATGTTTGATGGTGATTATTTCGACTATTTGAATTAGTTTATTTTAAGTGATTTTGACTTTCAAAAGATTTTTATTTTTATTTTTATAAAAGAGTTGGTTGTCCCAACTAAAAAAGTAGGAGTATAAAAGTTGTAATTAAGAAAAGTCAATCCAAAATCCACATTGTGTAGTTACAATTTTACCCTATTAATTTTACCCTATTAATTATGATTTCAAAAATGATAAATTAAAATATGAAAATTTTCAAGAGGTTTAAATGAAAATAAAATAAACAAAATAATTGTCCTTTCTTGATTTATCAAACTAAACAAGTAAATAAGAACAGCTAAAAAATATATGAAAAAGTAACTAAGAATAGAAGGAGTATTGGATTTCGAATCAATAACTATCCCAATAGGCAACATCTGAAAATAGAAATATTGACATAAGAAATATGATCTATCTTGGGTTAAAAAATTAAAGATCAAGTTCTGGTTTTTGTGCCAATTTCAGGATAACCAAACAGAAGATTCAGAATTGAAAAAAGTCTATTCTATTCCAATCCCTCAATTTATCAGATCAAGAATTAAAACCACATTATTTCAAGTCTCAATATTCAATAATTTCCCCATATGCTACTGCAGTAATTACTAGTTTCGTCCTCCCCAGAATCCAACTCATCACTACTTGATTCATCAGTATCCTCAAATTCAAATTCGCTTAAAGATTGTTTATCATCCGAGCAATAATCATCAAGTTGAGGTAACTCGAGATCCAAGGAAATAGATTCGTCTGCTGAATAGTTCTCCTCTCCTATTCCATCATTTCGTTTTTCACTTGTACTACTTGAATCAGCAAGGATGGAGTAAGCACTCCGATTATTTGGTTCATCGTATAGGGCAACATGTCTATAGTAGAGCGCAAGTTCCTTCTCAGCAATGGCAATGAAATGTCTCACAGACTCTAGCGATTGCTCGTATTTTGATTTTTCCAACGCCTGAAGAAAGAGAATTTGATTAGTAATTCATACCATGGTTGATGCAAAAGTAGATAAAACAGAGATATAGGTAAATATGACAGAATCAAACAGTATTACAAGTCAAATCCTTCAGTGTAGTGAACTGATTCCAAAAAAAAGTAGCATGAAACATGTATGAGACTACCAAAGGTCTGTGAGGGAAAAAATCGCAAGTTAAATATCCAAAAGCATTTGCAAAAGGAAGATTGTTGCTATGTTTTGTTGAACACAAAGTGATAGATAACTTTGTTATCTTTCCAAGTGAAATAAACGACATTTTGGTATATATTCCTAAGAATGATGATGAAAAGCTGATAACATTTAGTTTCAGTTTCGAACTAAACAGCCATCAATGGATTAAAATAGTGCAAACATATCGCAAAAACCAACAGATCTTTTTCCTATAATGTTATGACGAATGAAGCAGTAAAGAAGGTCGATGGAAAAAGACGAAACTGCAAAGTGCAATGGGGTATATAAGGTGCAACGAAAGGTCTTGTTCTTTTGTGAGGTAGAGCGAATTACACAAGCCACAAGAGGGTAGTAGAGTGTTTTTATTTAGATAATTGTGGTGTCTGGGCCAGCTTTCACACACCTCGACTAATTTCACCTTCCACAAGCAACAAGTATCAAGTAACTCCGTCCACCAAAGGCTAGAGCAGATGAGAAGAAATCACCTATTGTTTTTGTCTATGCTGGGATTTGAACTTGAGACCTCATCGTTCTCAACCCACTTTCATTGACCACTAAACACTAGGCCACACTTTTGGGTACTTAGGGGAGTGGTTGTTGAGGTGGATTTCAGATGATCTACTCTAATTATCAACTGAGCCACATCTATGAACCAAATCAACAATACAAGTCACAAAACGGTAGGAGAGTGGTTGTTAAGGTGGATTTCAGATGATCTACCCTAATAATTAACTTAACTACATCTATGAGCCAGGTCAACAATACGTTGCATAACATGGATTCGGCTACAATAGGGATAAAATGTGCATATATTTGTACATGCAGTTTTTGATAATATTAGGAATAAAATTATCCATAGAACTACACACACCTATGTCATACATCTTTGGCACAAGTCAATAGAGAAAATGTAGGACCCACACAAATAGACTAAGTAGCGCGTCAACCGCAGAAGAATGATCGTGGAAGTTGGTGACAATGAGTAGAAGTTTATGGTTGAAGGGCTATACACATTGAGACTTTACAAAGTGAATTTTGCATGAATGCATGACGAGAAGCAATTACTTGGTTATTACAGAAAATTAGCTCTAACAAACTTACCCTCTTCTTCGATAGTGTATCAATAGGATACATAATTTCAGGCTGCACATATTCCCTTCCTCGGTAAAAAACGATGGTATCATTTGCAATTATCTGAATCGGGATGCCACCACTCAGTCTTGCAATTTCATCAACATATTCTTGAATTTGACCAGGTTTGCAGGGTTTGCATATGACTTTGACAGTTTCATGTCTTTTCCAATGTAGATGCATATTAAGAATAACACCTCCAAAGACTCCCCTTTTGCCAATAGGCACATAATTAGACTTTTTTTGTGCCATTTTTTTAATATAGAATCGTTCTTCACCAGTGAGAAAATGCGGCTTAACCTCGGGACCTTGAACTTTGGTAACCTCATATCTCTTTAGTCTCTCAATTAGCATAGCTTCTTTGACTTTTGCCTGACCCAAAGCCAACACATATCAGCTTTTGTTGAAATAAAAAAGTACATTAGGTTTTGTATAGCAGTAAATGGAAAATGCAAACAAAACAAATCTTAGCTTCTACAAATATAAATATAGGGAGACCATACTGAATTCTTCACACCCCTAAACCAGGAAAAGGTTAAGATAGCCACAAAATTAACTACGAAATGGAATCAATGTCTCAGTGAGGGAGTAACCACACATACAGGACTTGTTGTAACTTGGTTTAAAGTAGATGACACAAAAATTTAAAGTAATTCGAAAGCACAAAGGCTCTTTTCTTTCTCCAGTCTCAAGTATTTTGCAAGACAGAAATCGTAGACAAGATGGATCATTTTTGCAACAACTACTAAGATTAAGCTCCAACAACCACAGCCAAGAAGAGAAGGAAAAAGACAAAGGCAGGATCAATGATGCTTCTCTAATCTTACTTTAATTTCCAAGTACCAAATGAGAAACAGTAATATAAAAGGTTCCTCAATAAATTTAACAATAACAACAGAGAACACATCAATATGTCTAATTTGTCATTTTCACCCGGCTTCCTTCTAATTTCTTGTCAACCAAACTGAAGAAAACAGGTTGAAGCTCACTCCCAAGCGCTTCAATTCAGTTCGTCTTAATATTATTGCAGATTATTAAGCTAATATAATGATAACAATCATACAGGTTCAGACGGAACGGGATGGATATTGAGAAATGATACAGTCGAGACCAAATAATTCAGGATTGAGCCATAGTTTCAGTAGCTGCGGTGGTATTTGTTTATAATCTCAAACAAGTTACGGGTGGCTATATGAATCCTTAGTTGTAGTCCCATAACTAGAGTCTAGGGAGGGTCGTGTGTACGCAACCTTACTCCTACCTCCCTAACTTGTGAAGGTAGGTAGACAGGTTGTTTCGGAAGGACCCTCGACCTAAGTAACGGCATATAGAATAATGGAGAAAATAACAGTAGCAGCAGTAGCACTATTGGCAAAAAAAAAAACAATCATACGCTCCTAAAAGTGAAAAAGAAAAATCTTTATCTCACATTTTCAATCTTCTGTTTGATTCTTTCTTCAGCAGTGTCAAATTTCTGCTTCTTCTTCTTCCCCTGAACACCAAGTCTTTTCGGATCTCTCTTGTTGGCAGTTTTTCTCTTCTTCTTCTCCCTCTTCCTTTGCAGCTTCAGCTTCTTCTTTGTCTTCCATTTCTCCGTCTTTGGTGCCTCCACTTCATGTTCCTCAAACTTTAGTTTCCCATCTCTTGTTATCACAAAATCCAATTTTCCATGACTAAAGTTCCTTGATTCCCAACAGGGGTTTTGTTGGATTAACCTCTCCTTAAGCACTAACCTTGACAAGTTCAAAAACTTTTCTGGATTTCCAAGAATTGGTCTAACTAAATTGGACAAACTTAAGTGCCTGTTCGCACGCGACATAAGTTAGATTAATATAAAATTGAAGTTCTGTTTGTACATGCAATGCAATTAGATTGCTTAAGTTGTATTTTTCTCATAAACACGAAAAATCTACGAACTATAAACTACCAATATTTTCCCAATTCCTATATAAGCTTACCTAATGATCAGATCATAATTCACTAACTAAATACCAAAATATCCCAAAACACCATCATGAATCTTTTTTTGCAAAATTCAAAATGTTGAATCTTTTATTACAAAACATAAACTTATCAAATCATATCTTTTTTAAAACTTGAAGTCATGATGTATATCGAAAGACTGATTTAGAATAGTGATTCCACAATCCACATAACAATATCCTGATATGCAAATGCTCATTTGATCTAATAATTTCATATATCATGTTCAAATGCTGATTCGAAATCATGATTCTAAATACCTATTAAGCATAACCAAAACTAACTTAAAAAGGAAAAAGTAGAGAAATTTTGAAAAAAATTATAAGCTTTACCTAGAAAAGGTAGAAGAAGAGAAGAGAGGCTTGCTAAGTGAAAGTAAGGCAAGTCTTCGAAAACCTCGAAACAGAGGATTTGTCATACGCCGTTCACCGTTCGCCGTTCACCGTTCAATAGAGCCGCCGCCGATGAGATACTTCACCGCTCAGACCAAATTCCTCACATAACTTCAGTCTATATGCACCTCAACTATCAAATACCCCCTTTTTTCCTGTCTTAAAAATGATGATAATTCAATTAAAAAATTAAATAATATTAATTTAAATATTATGTTTATTTTCTAATGTATTTAATTTTTATTATATCGTTTAAATTTATTATTATAAAAAAAAGATTCGTATTATGTAACGACTTATTTTGTATGATCGCAGTGGACATCATATATGCATCTACCTTTCAAGTACCACCCTCAATTGCTTTTCTAACCTTAATATTTTCTTCTTATTTTATATTTATTTATTATCTAATAATTCTATCTTATATTTTATCCTACTTTCTTATAAAAGTTCTACCCGTCACCTTATTTTTCTTGTAGAATTATCATCCAAATAATAAATTTACATATTATATAATGACAAAAAACAATAAAATCAAAGTAGTCATTCAAAGTTTAAAGGAAAAATACACAGCACCCCTAACTCATGCCCGAAATTTCATAGACACATTTATACTATATTAATATTCTATTATGTCCGAATTTATTTTATAAATAATTTTTTTCTCTTTTCAACTTACATGACACTATTATCGAAAAATTATCAACACGCACTGAGCTCAGAAGATAATGTCACATAAATCGCAAATATATAAAAAATTACTTATAAAATAAATTTAAAATAATAGAACCTTAAATATGTTTATGAAATTTTGAACGTAATAAAATACGATACAATACATTACGGAATAATGAAAACAAATTGTAACTTAGGAAATAAGCATACCAAACCTTCATCTACACTATATCAACCCCTTAATCAAACCATACCAACATGGTTACAAACCAAAACCATTAATGGCATTCTTCTTCCTCTTCTTGATTTTTTTCACTCTACTCCAAAAACCACTCTTTTCCATAGCAACTCTCCATGGTACCTCTCTGTTTAAATCACAGCTCATTACCCAGCTAGACTCTTCTTCCAAGAACAATAATGCAACCCCAACAACCTATTTTGAAGTAACCAAACCTATAAATCTCCCCAAAACCAATCCTTGTTCATATTTAGTCCTTAAGCATGACTTTGGTTACACATATGGAAAACCCCCTTTTCTTGCAAACTACACACCCCCTTTTAATTGCCCATCTCAGAAATTTTCCAAGATTGTTTTGGAATGGAAATCAACTTGTGAAGGAAGGCAATTTGATAGAATTTTTGGGGTTTGGCTTAGTGGGGTTGAGATTTTCAGAAGCTGCACTGCTGAACCAAGGGCTAATGGGATTGTCTGGACTGTCAAGAAGGATATTACAAGGTATTACTCTTTGCTTATGATGAAAAATCAAATTTTTGCTGTTTATATGGGGAATTTAGTTGATAGTACTTATACTGGTGTATATCATGTGGAACTTTTTATTCATTTTTATCCTGCTGAAGAAATGGATAAGCGAAATTCGTACGAGGCATTTGATTCTAGGGCTGATTTGATCTTACCTATTTCGAGGAATATGCCGTTGAATGATGGATTGTGGTTTGAGGTTGAGAATTCTACAGATGTTCAGTCAAAAGAGATTGAAATTCCACAAAATGCTTATAGGGCTGTACTGGAAGTTTATGTTTCATTTCATGAGAATGATGAGTTTTGGTATAGTAATCCACCGAACGATTATATTCATGCAAATAACCTTACTGATACACCAGGGAATGGAGCTTTTAGAGAAGTAGTAGTTAGTGTGGATGATGTGGTGGTTGGTGTAGTTTGGCCGTTCACGGTGATCTATACCGGGGGTGTCAATCCTCTCTTGTGGAGACCTATAAGCGGGATCGGATCGTTTGATCTTCCATCATATGATATTGAAATTACGCCATTTTTAGGGAAGATTTTAGACGGAAATATGCATAAGATTTCATTCAGTGTCACTAATGCTCTTAATGTGTGGTACATTGATGCAAATTTTCATCTTTGGTTGGATGAGAAGAGTATAAAGACAGAAGGGAAGTTATTGAAGTATACTAGTCTGCCTCTTTCGTTTTCTCTTACGACAAATTTTACAGGCATTGATGGATCTTTCGTCACAAATGCTAGTAGATCAATCACATTGACAGGATGGGTTAAGTCATCCTACGGGAACATCACTACTAAGTCAGCTCAAGTTTTAAGTTATAGTAATTATATGGTGGAGGGTAACGGAGGAAATTTGCAAAATGTGGATCAGATTATTTATTTCAATGAAACTGTTGATGTCGTGAGGCCATCTTCATATGTTCAGTCTCGTAAGTCCTTTAAAAAGTTTCTGCTTCTCTTGCATTCTGACAATGTAGACAAAGGAGATGAAAGCTATGCCTCAATCTCAAATGTTACGTTGGGATTTGATGATAATAGGGTAAAGACTTCCAAGAACGGATCGTCAGCCAGCTCTACTGAAAACATGCAAAAAGCACAGGGACATATTCTTGTAAAGGGGCAATTGGTTGTCAGTGGGATCGGGAGTACCCAACAAGTCTATAAATATAAGGATGATTCATTCTGCTACTCCAGGAACATAAGCAGCTCAAATTACACAATACATTATGATAAAGTTAGCGATAGTTGCCCCAGAATCACTTTGTCTCGTTTGCGTTTCAGCTTTGGCAAATTTCGATCTGTTCCTGCTCGAAGGGTCTCTTTGGCATCTCATCTTGGTGATGTTAAAGATGGTGTCTGACATTGCTCCATTTTATTGTCTTCCACTCCTTCAACATAACAGTTCCTCTATGTTAACTGCTGTCAAAGAAGTTGTCAACTGTCACGGCCTTCCAATTATGATTGTAAGGCAATACTTCTGCATTGCCTCTTTTGTTTCTTGCGTTTATTCGGGTTTTCACTTTGTGCAATAAGAGACAAGTTTCAAACAATAGCATCACCTTGCATTTGTGTTGCTGGATATTCCAAGATTAAACTTCACTAAAATTGTCACCAGTGGTTTTCCCTGGGAGAATTATACTTTAAAGTGATATTACAATTTACCTGGATCACTTTGTTGTACTAACAATTAACTGTCTGAAATTTATTTGCCTATTTTTGTTCCCAATTTCTCTCTTGAACATGAAAAAACTTGCAATTGTTTTTTTTTTCTACCCTTCTGCCAGCTCAATGGACTAAGTTCACCTTCCTCAAGGTGACAACAACAACTAAATACCCAGGGAAATTCCACTAAGTGGGGTCTGGGAGGTAGAGTGTACGTAGACCTACCTCGAGGAGGTAGAGAGGTTGTTTCCGAAAGACTATTGGCTCAAGTGTATCAAACCCAAGTAAACGAAGAACAAAATAATGAAGAAAGCATAACCGTTAATAAGAAATATAGTGTTAAGTCTAAAAGAAAAAAACAACAACAAAATAATAGTGTGGTCATCGAAACAAAATACACGACATAAGACAAGAACTTCAAGGGTATGATTAGCACCACGATAAACACTAACAAGCCTATACCTACGCACGACAATACACAACTTCACCCCTACTAACCTTCTACCCTAATATGCGACCTCCACTCCTTCCTATCTAGAGTCATGGCCTGGGTAATATAAAGTTGTCATGTCCTCTCTAATTACCTCTTCGCAATACTTCTTCGGCCTACCTCCCCCTCTGGATACTCCCTACAACAAGCCGCTCGCACCTCCTCACTGGTACGTAAATGCACTTTCGTTGGACATGCCCAAATCATCTCAGTTTTGCTTCCGTCATCTTGTCTGCAGACCACTCCCATCTTTTCCCGGAAACCTCATTCCTGATCTTGTCGCTCCTAGTATGCCCACACATCCATCTCAACCAGAACATGCATTTTCTGAACATTTCTATATACATCTGTTCCTGGGGAATTCATGTTTAACTTCTAATGATTGGGACATTTCTCTTGAACATTCACAATTTGGCATCTGAGAAAGGTATGTATGTTTTTCTTCCTATCAGTTAAAGAATATTGTACATGCTGTAATGCTAAAGTTTGAACTCTATTTTTTTTTCTTCTTGCTCTTTCTTTTTTGACGGGGTTGCGTCTTGTCTAGCTTCGCAGTTAATTCTGTTTAGAAAAAGGAAAATGAAAGCAGAGAAAGAATGAAATGGTATCTGAAACTTTCAAGATCTGGATAAGTTGTAGTTTGGAAAGAGATGGTAAAACATATATGAATCATGAATTCTTCAAAGCAGGAAATCACGAGTTTATCGCAGAAAAAGTTCCCCTTAGAGTGATCAAACTTAGTTTGTATTTATTTTAATTCAAAAAAGGCCTCAATTTAATCGAGTTTATTCATGAGGTATCTAAGTTTCAATTAGTCGTAGAATTTCTATTCCTTCCTATGTGTTCTCCAATTTATTGGTTTTACTGTTGTATTTATTTCCATTAACATAGTACCATGCAACACATATGATAGTTGCTAGTAGTTTTGAACCGATGCTGGAGCTTATTGCAAACAGATTGTGATAGTACAGCAACTTCTTCCGCAGATTTGGGACTTCTCGGTCAAGGCTTTTGTGATGAGGTAAGTTAGATTATTTTATCAGTCAGAATATTGTGAGTTGTTCTCTTGGCATCCTTGGCCTAGTAGTCAATAAAGTGGGTGAAAACCGTGAAGTCCAAGGTTCAAATTTAGACAAAAGTACACTCGGTGAATTTCTTCGTGCTTGTATATGTTTTGGTAGCTCTGTACCAGATACTATATCTGTCTTGGTAGGAGGTAACAAGTACCTGATGCAGGGATTGCAGTTGCTGGTCCGAGCAACGCTGTTATCCAAAAATAAACAAACTGTGAGCTATTTCCTTCTCTAAAGACTTTGATGTCATATTCTAAGCAAGTGGTTCATAATAGAAATTTACTAGAAATCTTACTTTTGTGCTTATTTTTCATTTAAACATGAAATTTTCCATTTTGAAACCTTATTCATCAATCACAAACTAGTTTGGGATCTGGAATCTTGCATACCAAGGCTACAATCAGAGGCGTTCCCAGGATTTGAAGAGTCTGGGTGCATTAGTGTTGTTGACCAGGATCAAACCTGGTTCTGCAAGGAGGTATTTCCTCACTTCTACCAAAAGATCGAGAGCAATTGAATGTTCATTATGGGTGTACTTTTTATTATATTCCTTTTTCTATCCGTTTCTCAAGATAAATATATATACACATGATTTTTTTGAACGGGTGCACGTGCACCCCCACCTTTACATGTGAGTCCGCCCCTGGCTACAAATGATTGTACTTTCTCATATATGCAAGTCTTTGAAATTTGCACCCAAGAGTGTGGCCTGAGGGTCAATGAAGTGGTTGAGAACTCAGGTTTAAAACGCAGACACTCGATCTACGGGTTCCTTTTTGAATATCTCACGGATTTCGAGTGAAGAAGTTAAGTCAACTAAAAGAAAGTGTGAAACACCACTTCACAACTATTATGGAGTGATGAGAAAGACTGGAGCTGAGAGTGGATGAGTATAATAGTATCACTCATGAGCATTACTAGCAGTAGCAGTGTTGGTTAATGGTTATGTATTATTAATAAGATTAACAAATATTATGATTAGTATCACACATAACGTAGGCTAAAAGGCAACTATCGTATTTTCTTCAAGTTGAAGTTGATTAAGCATTTATTACTTACCATAGTTAAAAGTTTTTTTTTTTGTCATTGATAGTTGATTAATTAACTCAAAATAGTTACAGAATATAAATAAATGTTATCTGACATTCAAAATAGTAAAGCAATAACTAAAGAACATGAATATAAAACTAAATGTCATAGCTAAAAACGGATTTCATATTTTCGAAAAAATTATACACTGATTAAACTAGTTAGCGTTTGACCATAAATTTTCAAATATTCTTGGCAAATTTATTGGATGAAATTTCACCATATGTCTGGCTATAGTATTTGGAAAACATTTCAGTTTTTTAGAGAAATATAATTTATACCAATAAATTTTAAAAACTATCAAAACTAATCATAAGTTTGTATTACAAGTCAATTGGATTTTCATTGCAACGAATAACAACTAGTGTCTATGGAACTGGAGCAATGTGGTAGTTTGGATTGACTGCAACAAACATCACTCCATACATCGCGAAGTAGACAAAATACATGACTTTGTTACCGTGAGCCGATTGTTCATCATAACATCAACAATCATATCATTACTTTCATATTCATTGACTATTTCATCACTACTTTGGTATTCACGTAAAAAATTATGTAATACAACGCAAATAACTATTATAGATGATGTTCTGTAAAAGATAAAAGTTTGATGTAGAATTTCAATTTTTAAAAGATTCTAAATAATGAGATTTGACCGAAATACTAGAAAAAAATAGTATTTGAAAATTTGGATATTTGCCAAATAATGACAGATTGTATGGACAAACATTATGTGTCAATTTTCCCCTCAAATATTACTTGAGAAATCTATGGTCAAACGGGTCAAAGTAGAACAAAAGAAGTAACTTTTTCTAAAAAAAAATCCAAAACACGCTAAAAGTCATAACTAAAACAGATTTCATAATTTCAAAAAATACAATAACTAAATTAAAGTAGAACCAGAGAAACATTTTTCTGAAGAAACATTTTTTTGAAACACGCTGAAGCAGACACGTCGACAAAAATATGACTACTTCAATGCGAACTCTCCCTTATCTAATCTATCCTGCTTGATTTCTCTAAGAATATTTAAATAGTTCTGTATTAATGAATTCTCCAAAATTTGTTTATCAGATACAATTTCAAAAGTAAGAAGTTCATGTAATTTAGACGTATGTTATATCAAGAAAATGTTAGGAGACATCAAATGATATATTATTAGATTACGATATATGTTATATTGTTTTTTATTTGTGTAAATTATGTAAAATGCTCTAGAATTAGTCATAAATAAGTTGATAATCACCGAATAAGTTGATATTGTTTTAGTATTTGTGTAAATTACATAAAACACACCCTAAATCATTTTGTTAATCCACTGTGTTTAAATATATCTTTTACCAATATCCTCTTTTACCCTTTGTTTCTTCTTTTTTTTTCCTTTATATTTTATTTAAACTTATTTCAATTTGGTTCTTTCCAATTTCCATTATCTTAGGAACCCCAACATCACATATGTTTTCTTTTGCAATTACTTTGTATTTATTAGTCAGCAAATTATATTCTTAAGCTACTCTTTACAGCTCAGCATCAAGCTTAAATTACTAAAAAGTACAATTAAGACAAATTTCTTTGTTAACTTATTTAAGCACTAAATTATTTCTTTTTAATTTATGGAAATCATATCATGGTAGGGTCATTTCATTTCTACATATACATATATACAAGTATAGCTAGTAATAAACTGTACAATGTTTATCACCATTTAACATATTTTCCAGCTCTAGCTACCCCTACTAAGTCTAAATTAAAGTGCTGATTTTGCTAATATCTTGATAATGATTGCTTTAATGATGCTAGCTAGCACAATTATCAAGATACTAATAATATTTCATTTTTATTAAAAACAAAAACAAATTATCATCATGAAACCTTAACTTCTATTCAATGACAATTGTAGAAATTTTGTCACTCTTTCTTACTCTTTTAGTAATTAAAAATTTTAACTCCGCTACTGTTTACGTTATATTATAAGTTTTCTATATAAAAATTATCCAGATAAATAATTGAATTGTTGAAACTCTTATTATGCTATATTATATTAATATTCAGACAAATGATATCGTTATAGAATGATTTTGAATTTATAGTGTAAAAATAAGTAGAAATAAGTTAAATAATTAGTGGTAATAGGACAATTAAAGGAAGAAAACAAGAAGGAATAAGAAAAAGAAGAGTTAATATACTTTCCTTGGACCCATGCCATGTCTCCTTGGTACTCCATGATTTGATTTCCATCTTTCTCATCTATAATTCTACACACTTTTTCTTCTTTCTTTCATAAGAAATCAACAATATTTAATTAAATCTCAAGCTTGAAATGATCATAACTTACTATCTATAATTTCTTTACCAAGCATATTATATATTGTCAACCTAGGTTGCACAATTAAAATATTTTGATACCTTACTATGATGTCAAATGATCAAATAATAATCGAAGGCGAAGGAGGAGGAGGAGGAGAAGGATCATCATCGAGATCTAAAACCACTATACTTGTAGCACCATCTGACGATCATCATCATCATCAGCTACCACCAGTACCACCTCAACTGAGTAGATATGAGTCTCAGAAACGTCGTGATTGGAATACTTTTGGACAATACTTGAAAAATCAAAGGCCACCTGTTGCTTTATCCCAGTGTAACTATAACCACGTGCTAGAGTTTCTCCGATACCTAGATCAATTTGGAAAAACTAAAGTACATTTACATGGTTGCCCTTTTTTTGGTCAACCAGAGCCTCCAGGGCCTTGTACTTGTCCTCTTAGACAAGCATGGGGAAGTCTTGATGCACTTATTGGTAGGCTTAGAGCTGCCTATGAAGAAAATGGTGGCTTACCTGAGAATAATCCATTTGCAAGTGGAGCTATACGCGTTTATCTTAGAGAGGTAAGAGATTTTCAAGCTAAAGCAAGAGGAATTTCTTATAAGAAGAAGAAGAAGAAGAGGAAAATGCAAAACAAACCTACTTCTAGTAATGCTCATGAGCCAACTACAACTACCTTTCAATTCCAATCTTCTTGAATTTCTATGAAGGAACAAAGCAAAAGGTAAAAAAAATAAAATAAAATTGAAATTGCTATGTTTTTCAATAATAAGAGGATTATTTGCTTTGTTTTTTTTTTTCTCAAAATATATGTCATAGAATTTTCTGATATCAGAGATAGAGTCAGAATTCTTTAGTTTATGAGTTCTGCACTGGACCATAATCATTTCAGTTTAGTTACAAAGTTACTGAATTCTGTTGAATCTGTAAAATAACATGAAGGTTAACTTCATGTTGTAAACATGTTGGATGTTTATAGTTCAACATGGAGTATGAATTAAAAGAATTGTCTTTATGCTACATGGTTTGGATTTAATCCATCTTTAGTCATTTTGGATGAGGAAATCCCTAGAAACACTAATGATATTCATGATTAATGAGCTTGATTTAATTTGTAACATCGAATCTACTGACTTTGAATTCTGAATTCTGAATTTGAAACCCTAAACTTCTTTCAAGTTTTGTGTGAAAAAATGGATTTTTAATTTTCAATCATTCATAACCTATCTACTATGGTTAATCATAATTCTCTCATTCTTCTCTCTCTATCAACTCTCCAAACAGTTATCAATCGGTTTGATTTGACATTAAATTTATTATTATTATTCTTTTTGAAGAAAACTTAAATTTATAATCATAAATACATCATAATGTTGTCTGGTTATACATTTTATGAAACTTCTCATCTTAAATATATCATAAAAATGTGTTTGATCTAAAAAAAACTTCTTATTCAAAGAAATATAAAATTAAATGCATCATTCTTTTTGAATGGTAGTAATTAATAAGGAAATAGTGTTGAACAAAGTGGAGAAAATGGTGTATTTTTTTTGTTTTTCTTTCTTTATAGGGATCTTGTAGCTAAGATTAAATGTAATCTTTGTTTGCTTTTGTCTAATCTCTATATCTTTTGAGATTCTGCATGATTTTGTGCCTCCATGGGTTCCATTAAGTATAACTACTGTGATTAATGGTTTTATAAAACATGCATAATAAGTAGTATCTAATTAAAAAAAAATCTGTTTTTTGGTGTATTTATATGATAGTAGATTTTGAAGACTTAAGATCTCTTTCTTATAAAATAAATAAATAGAAAAAAAATGATTACTTCATCTTATTCATATGTAAAAATGATTATTTCATAATATTCATACGTTTGATTCTAACCTGCATAAAATAAACGAAAATTTTGATTTTGTCACTATATCATGTAGTATAATATGCCACATGAGATATGGAGGTTCGGGGGTGGGATGACCAAGGGCCGGGCGAGGATTGGAGGTATTGGATAAATAGGAAGGAGATAATGAACATGAAATATATATTATTTCCGTTACTTATTTTTTCTATTTCCTTTAGGGAAGTTGGGAAATCTTTATATAGTTCAGTTTGTCAGATATCTATAATTTTGTATTATTAAAAAGTGGTCAATTCTTATTCATTTCTCATTTGTAAGGAATTATTTTTCCTAGAAAAAAATATTTTTCGAAATATTTTAATTGACTATGAAAAATATTTATCTTCTTGCCAAACAATCATTAGTTTAATGTGTGTTTTATCATCTAATTATCATTAATTATCCTTCCTAAACTACTTTGCTAATGCAACAGGAATAACTTCCTTGATTGCTTGTAGAACATCTTCTTGATCATTAGTGTTCGGTACAAAGTAGTTTTTTATTCTGTATTTGTACTACAAAATTTAATAAATAAATATTAATTCGTGAACTCCTAATAAAACTAATTAACAGCTTAGTGATAAGGAAGAGATCGTTGAAATGCTTTTCACACTAGAGTTATGGGTCTAAATCCCGCTATCAACAAAAAGTTTCTCTTCTAAAAAAAATAAAAATTAAAACTTCCAAACTCCTAATGTCGTGAGAATTGTACAATATATATATATATATATATATATATATATATATATATATATATTTTCTTTTATACTACCAAACAAACCCTATCAAGCATTTGTTTGTAGTCATGTTTACTCTATTTAATCTTAGCATTATTGCACCCAATTGTCCCATTTATAAATGTTTCTTAGACTTCTCTTTTTTTACTTTTTTTAGTTCTAGCTATCTATTGTATCATTCTCACAAGATTAACATAACCATAAGTTTGTGACCATTCCTTTTTATTTCTCTCTTTTAGTAAAAGAAAGAAGTATTAAATTAATAAACGTAATAAATAAAATATTCTAGTCAAAATTATACTCCACTTAATGTTTTTTAAACAAGTCCAAAAAAAATTATGACAAGTATTTAAAAATGAAATAAATATCAAACATAACCATTATATGTTCATTATTTACTTCATCTTAAGTCCTAAATTTATTAGGATATCAGAGTCAAAATCATTATCTCGATTCGATCATAATTAATTTGATGTTGTACCTTTATGTTTTACTATTCGAAGTTTTGAGTGTCCAAGGAGTATAAAGTTTTCCACAATTAATTTTATTAGAATAAGTATTATTACACTCCTTTATAAAATCTTAAAGCAATATATTTGGTCTTTCAACTTTGAATTTTTACTTGGCTGAATAATAAATATTAGGTGGTCTTCACATTAATAATCTTTATATCAGTTTTAAGAATGTACCATCCATGTGAAAAATGAATATAAATAATAAGAATTTAGGTACATCTAAGCACATAAATGTTTTTGATAAAATTCCGCAGAAAATGGTGACCGAGGGAAGGATTGTGATTGCAGTCTAGTCTGGTTAACTACTTTCACAAACATTTAGGTTTTATTATCTTTAACATTTTTTTTGATTGAAATTTTATTTGAATATAAAAATAATTATAACTATTGACAACCACCTTATTTATTGAAATGACATTACTTAATAATTTCCACTCAACATATATAATATAGAGTGATTTAACCATTTATTTTCTTCTACCATATAATTTTGCATTGACAAGTATCAAAAAAAAGTAAGAAACATCATATCTAAGAATATTAAAAATCTATTTATAGAGAGGCCCTACTGCTTTTCAACTTATACAGAATCTTTTCATTGATAAGGAATTAGGTTGACTTAGAATAGTATCTCCTTTTAAGGTTAGAAGAATTTAGATGCTCCGAAATAATTCCTCCGTTTAAAAAGAAATGATCTGGTTTAATTTGAGATTAAATTTAAGAAAAATAGAAGATTTTTTTAATTTTATAATTTTAAATTAAAGTTCTGTCAAATATATCAAAATTTCTTTTAATCATGTGATCTTAAATATGTTACGTGAAAAGTTTAAGTTAAAATATTACCAAAAAAAGAGACGTTCTTTTTTTGAAACACACTGAAAAAAATTAGATCATTCTTTTTTAAACGAAGAAAAATAATAGTAATTGTAAATAACATTTTGAGATAAACCACTTGTGATTTCACCGAAGCAAATGATTTCTCTATTTTAATTTATATGTCTTGCTAATTTATAATATAAAGGTATTTTTGAAAAAAAAATTGATTTTTATTTTGATAGTCTATCTAATATTTAAAATTTAAAAAAATTAAAAAAAAATTATTTTAAAATATTTTTAATTTATAATACGAAATAAACATAAAATTTTCTTTTGATAAAATGCAATAATGGGGATGGGTAACACACATCATTTATACGAATCATAGTCACCCTTTTTGTCTTATTCTGTAAATAAAAAATGATTGTACTAGATATTATTTTTTTGCTACCTTGAGTCAAATCAAGGTAAAATTAGCTACTAATTTTTACTTTTCAAAAAGCAATGGTATAAAAACGTTAATTAGCATATCCAACTTCATTGAGAAGTAAAAGAAAAAATTAACAAAAATATTACTTTTTCCATATCATTTTACGTAAGTTAATTTAGTTTTATACGAAATTTAGAAAAGAAAAAATTTATAGACAAAATAAATGATATAAATTTATGTGGCTTGTAAATTATTTTATTAAGAGTGAAATAGACATTTTATAGTTAAATTATTACTTAATATAGAAATTTATCATTCTTCATAAAATTGACTAAAAAGAAAAGTAAGTCTTATAAATTGAAATAGAGGGAGTACTATTATAATTGTTAAATGGGAGTCCGAAACTTAACGGGTACAAAATATTAACAAAAATTCCAAAACGGTATATAAAATTTTATATTAACCAAAAGGGTAAAATCGCTGCAGTTTAAAAAAAATAAGGTACATCGCTGCCTTGGCAGCGATTTATAATTTTTTTTTAATCGCTCCCACACCAGCGATTTAATATTTTGTAAAATTAAAAAAAAAATTATAAATCGCTGCCTTGGCAGCGACTTTATAAAAAAAAATTAAAAAATTGTTAAAGCAACGATTTTATATAAAAAAAATTATAATATTTTTTGAAATTTAAATATATAACTTATAAGAAAATATACATTATTTTAAAAAAAAAATTAAAAATAAGTAAAGTAATAAATATATTTTCTTTCTAAAAAAAGATATTATATTGAATTTAAATTTAAATAATATTTGAATTCAAATAAAATTTTAAATTCAAATAATTAATTTTTGTAAATAAAAAATTAAAGGCAGCGATTTTATTGATTATTTTTTTAAAAAACAAAATGATATATATATATATATATATATATATATATATATATATATATATATATATATATAAATTAAAGATAATCACATGATGGATCACATGTGAAAGGATTTTGTTTTTGTTGTAAATAGTTGAATAGAGAGTTCACATGTAAGGCAGCGATTTATAAAAACAAAAAAAAAAAAAAATCGCTGCCACACCAGCGATTTAACATTTTGCAAAATTAAAAAAAAAATTATAAATCGCTGCCTTGGCAGCGACTTTATAAAAAAAAAAGTTTTTATAAATCGCTGCCTTGGTAGCGATTTTATTAAAAAAAAATTAAAAAAATGTTAAAGCAGCGATTTTATATAAAAATAAAATTTATAATATTTTTAAAAATTTAAATATATAAATTATAAGAAAATATACATTATTTTAAAAAATTAAAAATAAGTAAAGTAATAAATATATTTTCTTTCTAGAAAAAGATATTATATTGAATTTAAATTAAAATAGTATTTGAATTCAAATAAAATTTTAAATTCAAATAATTAATTTTTTTAAATAAAAAATTAAAGGCAGCGATTTTATTGAATTTTTTTTAAAACAAAATGATATATATATATATATATATATATATATATATATATATATATATAAATTAAAGATAATCACATGATAGATCACATGTGAATAGTAAAGATTTTGTTGTTTTTTTGTAAATAGTTGAATAGAGAGTTCACATGTAAATAGTATTAATATGTTGATAATGCTATAAATTGGTGAATTATCCTTCATATTCATATTGCATTCTACTTTCAATCTTCCAACAATCTTAGGTAAATAAAGTCATTTGAATATTATTGGAGAGTCTAGCCAAAATTTTAGTCATTTAAATTTTTTCTTATCGGATTCAACTAATAGGTAAATAAAGTAATGTTTTCTTCTTTTTTAAAAACTATTTTTCTTATATGTAATATATTTATATTATTATTTTTATAGGTGTGATCAAATTCAAAATGCAGTGAATTATTGTACACAAATTGTAAATAATAATGTTATGGGTGATGAACGAGTTGGTGAGTTGCACAATGATGAACCTTCCGAGCATGAATTAACAGACAGTGATGATATGTATGACAACGATGATGATAATGTGGATAATGCACCTAATGCATCCGTTGAAGATCAAAGTATTAATTATCATTCTACAGCGATTCCATACTTAGATCACACTGAAGAAAATGCAGAAGATTTTATCTACACGAGAGATGACGGTTTCATTTGAACGGCACTTTGGAATTCAAACAATCCTAAACATATCCAGTCAGGTTTGATTGTTGAAAACTAAATATTTTATAGTTGTTTATTTATTTATTTCATGTTGATTAATTTAATTTGTATATGCAACTAGGTATGTTATTTATGAATAAGATGCAAATGAAATCTGCAGTAAGAACATATAGTCTTGCTATTAAAAAAGAATTTATTTGTGATCAATTCAAAAGTAAAAGTTGGAAAGTTATTTGCAAGCGTCATGAGTTAGGGTGTGATTGGATGATTCGGTTTAGAGAGATTTCAAGCGGTATGTGGAAGACAGGAAAAATGATTGAACCGCATACTTGTCTTACAGATAACTATAAGGAGGATCATTTCAATTTGAATGATAACATGATTGCCACTTCATTAATACCATATGTTATGCAAAATCCGGACATAAATATTAAGATGATCCGTGTAATTATCAAAGGAAAGCATCACTATAATCCTAGTTATAGAAAAGCACAAAAAGGTCGAAAAAAGCATTTTGAATGGTTTATGGTGATTTTGAAAGTTCATTTAATACATTACCTCGATACATGACTGCACTACAATAATTCAATCCAGGCATTATTATTGAGTGGGAGCATCATTCTACAACAATGCAAGGTGAGCAAATTTTTAAATTTCTTTTTTGGGCTTTTAAACAGAGCATTGATGGTTTCAAAAGTTGTAGGCCGGTCATTTCTATCGACGGCACACATCTTTATGGTTTGTATGATATCAAATTGTTAATTGCGGTTGGAATTGATGCGAATGAAAATATTTTTCCACTTGCATATGCTTTAGTTACACGTGAGAGTTTTGAGTCTTGGTCATGGTTTCTCAAGTTATTATGGACACATGTAGTTTGTGAACGACAAGAAATTGGTCTTATTTCTGACCGTCATCAAGGAATCTTGCAGTGCGTTCAATGTTATGATTTGTTGAGTCCACCCAACATATATCATAGATTTTGTGTTCGACATTTAAAAGCAAATTTTAATAAAAAATTTGTAAATAGTGAACTCGAAAATCTAATGTGGTTGGCTGCTATTGAGCATCAAGAGAAAAAGTTTGTGCAACGGATGCAACAAATCAAAACATTGTCTCCTACAGCATATGAATGGTTAAATAAATTTCCTTTGGAAAAATGGACAATGTATAAGGATGGTGGTCGTAGATGGGGTGCCATGACGACAAATGTGTCTGAGTCATATAATGGTTTATTGAGAAAAGCTTGGGGGCTTCCTGTGACTGCCATGGTTCTAATGACGTTCAAAGCTCTCGTTGATTGTTTTGTTGAAAGAAACAATCTTGCAATTGCATTACTTCAAAGTAATATGCCATGGCCTCTTGCGATAGATAAAAAATTTAAGGGATAATGCCCAAGTACCCCTCAACCTATGCCCGAAATCTCAGAGACACACTTATACTATACTAAGGTCCTATTACCCCCTGAACTTATTTTATTAATAATTTTTTACCCCTTTTTAGCTTACGTGGCACTATCTTGTGGGCCCAATGATGATTGACTTTTTTTTCCGAACTAGTGCCATGCAGGCTAAAAAGGGGTAGAAAATTACATTTAAAATAAGTTCAGGGGGGTAATAGGACCTTAATATAGTATAAGTGTGTCTCTGGGATTTCGGGCATAGGTTGAGGGGGTACCTGGGTATTTTCTCAAAATTTAATGAAATTATCAAAGAGCTCAAGGGCACACAGATATGATGACTTACAACACAGGTGATGGAGTTTTTGAAATTCTTACTTTTGCTCATGATGGTAAAGGTGGAAATGTCCGCAAGGTTACTGCAAAAGGTAAGAAATGTTCTTGTGGAAAATGGAGAAACTATCATATGCCTTGTTCGCATGCAATCAAATTTTGTGTACTTCGCGGAATCGAGCCAAAATCTTATGTAAGTAAATTCTACAGTGCAAAATATTACGAACGAACATACAGTGAGACATTTAATCCAGTGGGTGATGAAATGAATTGGCCACCAGCTCCTTTTAATTTAATTGCAAATACTGAATATTTGCGGACAAGTGGTACGCAAGTAAGAAGCCGAGTTAAGAATGATATGGATATAGCTCCGGCTCGCATGACTAGAAAATGTAGTGTTTGTAATGAGACAGGTCACACAAAGGCACGATGTCCTACTCGGTTTTAAATATTTTGTCGTGTTTTTAAGGTTAATGTATTTTTATTATCTTGTTATTAATATTATGATATATCTTTTTTATTTATTTGTTGACATGAATTTAATTTGTCTTGTGCATTTTAAATATTGTACGTATAATATCTTTACATTATTATTATATTATTGATTTGAACCCTATTAAAAAATATTGATTTGACCTAACATAAAAAGTATTGATTTGACCTATGACATAAAGAAAATTAAATCCTGCAAACTTGTTCAAACATAAAAAAAAACGAGGAAGAATTTCATTACTTTGTTCAAACTTGCACGAAATAACAAAATTTACATATTTCAAAATTTGAATCTTCAGCCTTTTAGAATAAAGGTGCATGAAAAAAATTATTCTTCTGAATCCGAATCTTCTCCTCTTCATTTTCATCTTCATTTTCAAGATCTTCCTCATTTTGATAGTGACTGCCTGTTTCACATCTAGTTGATTTGTGTAGCCTAGATGCTCTCCGAGGTGGATTTTGTCTATTAAGAACTAAATTTTGTGAAGCCCCAGCATTAAATCTTGAATCATCGGACACAGTTACCTATAATACAATATAATATAATATAATCAAATAAAATTATAAAAAGTTAAAAAAATTGTATGAAAATTATTATACTTACATTCGAAAAATTCAATCTTCCACCAAATGGAGAATTATGTATAGGAAATTCACGCATACCATGTTGAGTACCATATTGAGATCCACTAAATTGCGCAAAATCAGTTATTGAAATCTGTGGAGTTACAAAACCAATTGTTTGCTGACTAGAAAAATTAACATTAGTGTTAGAGGGCCCTGTAGAAAAATCAAACGTGGGATAATAAGGCTCAGAGTCGCCACATTAGTGTTAGAGGGAAATCAACTGTTTCACCAGCGGTCCTTCTACCTCGACGAGCACCCTCTCTCGGTGTTGTTTGTCGTGATCGGCGAGATACTTGTACTGGTGGTGGTTCATCGTATTAAGTGGGAGGATTGTAATCAGGATCAAAGCTCAATCGCGTTCCCTGAAAGGCCGCATTCATTGACTCCACTGAAATACGAGCGACTTCCTCTGCATATTGTCTCATTTCATTAGATTAATTTTCATCATTTTCAATCATCCTAGCTCGACGATACTGCATTTCATGACCCCTAGCCTATAATGAATAAACAAATATTAATAACAAAAAAATTATTAAAGATTGACATAATAATTTAAAATTTACATAATATACATCTAATGCCTCATGTCTTCCTGCCATGTGTTGATACCCTTTTTGTACAACATGTTGTGGATTTCAATGACCATGCGGGTATGCCTCGTGTACCAACGAAAGTAATATGTTTGATCACTTACAAATGGAGGTCGAAATATACGATTTTGACGTTGTTCCCATAAATATTGTGTGTAGTTAAATGCATCTATATCTTCTTGTTTTATTTTGGATCGTTTATCACGCTTAAAATGATATTCGGAAAATTGGGTACACGGTTCAGGAATATGTTGTAAATAACCGAACTGTCTCACAACACGATTAACCATGTGCCACTCACGATAAATTCCACAAATCATTGGCACCTGTGCCATCCAGACATGTTGTCCTGACCGACACCACTCAGGCAATCCATTAATAACATCTTCCGAATAAGGCTGCCAAATAAACTATAAAAAAATAATTAAGTAAGATAATTATAAAAACAACATTGGCAGAAAAAAAATATGTACGTGAAAATGAACAATCTTACAATATATTTTTTTTGTACCATTGTATCATAACATATTTCACTTTTAAGGACCTAACAAGAATCTATGTATATGTCATTTTATTCACATAATTTTCTTGGGTAGTGAAACATAAGTGCCTCATTTAAAGATCTACCAAATATATTTTTATTTAATAAAATAAAATATGAATAGTTTAAGATACTAATAATATTAAATACCTGTTCATCAGTTAGATTATCTAGAACATCCCTAATCACACCGATTACAGTTCGTGCCTCATTTTGATGATTTCTACGTCGCGTCCATTTACGTGCAAGCGCAGTTGAAGCCTCAAGTTGATTGGTTCTTAGAGGCTTTGGCAATGGTTGCAGGGGAAAAATTCTTTCCCATGCCCAAATCTACAATAAATTAATTCACCATTACTTATAATGCACTTAAATTTAAAAGTGCATATTACTAGTATATAAAAAATATTTAATTAAAAAATATGTATACCTGCACTAAAGAGAGAAATCCACAAACTTCATTTGATTCTTTCACTGACGCACGACATAAACAATTATACAAATATGATAATGCATAAACAATTATACAAATATGATAATGTGGTTGATCCCCATGCTTGAGTTGACATTAAATCTAAATTTCTCATGTCAATCAAAATGTCCAAATTAATCTTATTATTAGATTTATACGGAAATATTGATCCACCACATAACCATAATAAATATAATCTAAATCTTTGTTGAACTTCATGCTCAGTTGAGTTATTATTAATACCATCCAAACCTTCGATATACTCAATCAATTTATATGTTAACAATCTCCTAACACCAGAAAAACAACTAGTATCGGGTAACCATCCTGTTAATTCAAATATCATTTCTTGTCTACCTATAATCCCTAAAGAATCAGCTCCATTTAAAATTATAGGACTACTATTTACTACCATTCCGAATAAAATTTTAATATCTTGTAAAGTTATGGTAGCTTCGCCAGTTCGCATGTGAAAAGTATGAGTTTCTGGACGCCACCTTCCAATTAAAGCAGAAATTAATCCGGAGTCATACGGCACACATCCTACATCAAGAATTCCTTTAAATCTACAATTTTCAAAAGATTGAAGGATGCGAGAATGTAATGGATGATATTTTATATGTTGCCAAAATTCGATATCACCACGACGCGTATATAAGCAAGACCTCTCTTCTTTTATGCTACCATTCCAAATTCCTTCGGAACGATGATGAACTTGAATTTTTAATACATCATGCTCTACTGGACCAGGATGTACGTATACATTTGACGGATGCATATCTATACACAAAAAATAAAAAGAAATATTAACAATAATATAAGTATCAAACGATTGAATATATCAACAATATTATATAAAAGTATAAAATTAATTAAAATAAAATAAATTTAAACTCACCTTATAAAGAAAAGGCTTTTAAAAACTTTAGAAAATTTGAAAAATAACAAGAATTTAAGATTGTTGGAAGATTGAAAGTAGAATGCAATATGAATATGAAGGATAATTCACCAATTTATAGCATTGTAAACATATTAATACTATTTACATGTAAACTCTCTATTAAACTATTTACATCAAAAACAAAATCTTTACTATTCACATGTGATCCATCATGTGATTATCTTATTATTATTTTTTTCATATATATATATATATATATATATATATATATATATATATATATATATATCATTTTGTTTTTTAAAAAATTCAATAAAATCGTTGCCTTTAATTTTTTATTTAAAAAAATTAATTATTTGAATTTAAAATTTTATTTGAATTATTATTTAAATTTAAATTCAATATAATATCTTTTTTAGAAAGAAAATATATTTATTACTTTACTTATTTTTAATTTTTTTAAAATAATGTATATTTTCTTATAAGTTATATATTTAAATTTTAAAAATATTATAATTTTTTTTTATATAAAATCGATGCATTAACATTTTTTTTTAATTTTTTTTTTTAAAATAGCTTCCTAGGCAGCGACTTAAATTTTTTTTTTTTATATAGAAACGCTGCCTTTTATAAAATCGCTACCAAGGCAGCGATTTATTAAAAAAAAATATATTTTTTATTAAGTCGCTGCCAAGGCAGCGATTTATAATTAATTTTTTTTTTTACAAAATGTTAAATCGCTGGTGTGGCAGCGATTTAAAAAAAAATTAAAATCGCTGCCTTGGCAGCGATTTTTAAGAAATAAAATTTTGAAATCGCTGCTTAAGAAGCGATTTCATTTTTTTATTAAAAAAAATAACTTTTGTTTTCAGGTGAGGTAAGTTGCTGCATCTGCAGCGATTTTACCCTTTTGGTTAATATAATATTTTATATACCGTTTTGAAATTTTTGTTAATATTTTGTACCCTTTAAGTTTCAGACACTTTTTTGGCATGAACTGGCAAGACTTGGGTAAATGACTAAATAACTCTTCGACTCCAAAATCACTTGTTATTTCCATCCAAAATAGAAAATCAC